>JAJSOF020000035.1:308957-416457 GCA_025594305.2 Periplaneta americana
AGAGCTCATGTTGAAGCTGACATTTGGTAGGTTATGATAACAAGTAATCCTTATTTTTATTGTATACAGAGAAACATAATCTGATTTTACTTACTTTTAGACTTTTCGCCACTTTGTAATAATGTAAAAAAATATTGAGAAAAAACCTTGAATTATTAAGAGGGATTCGGCATTGTTTGGTTAGTGGTACGGCAATAAGTTTCGAGAGTATTAGATTATTTTCACACGCCTAGACTTGAACGGCGCAGTACCGCACGCACTGGCCGAGAGCTGAAGGTAAGCGAGCGTTGGGCGTCATTTTACTCCTGTGATTATGAAAACCTGTGATAAAGCTAGCACAGCTATGCGTTACTAGACGAAACATCACGTGTTTGTCTCCTGGCCTTGCTTTTCTCGGCTAGCTCCCGTCTCACAGTCAGCTGGTTAGTTCACGCGCGTACTATTTATTTTCTTTATTTGATATTTTCAATACTTTCTTATCAACGTGCCATCAGTAAAAAATGTGTTTATTTGTACTTTCAATGCGGAATCTAACCATATATTTTTAAAATATTTTTTCCTTCGCAAAGGCGTCTTAATGAGGAAAAACCTAAATTTCTCCATTTTCATAAAAAGTAAGAAAATCTGTTTATATGTCAATATAAACTTTAATTTCTCAGCATCAAAATACATTATTTTGATCATTGGGTGAAAGGGTTTCGGAGCTACAACAGTTTAAAGTTCCTAATTTTATGAAAATATGATAAATTTATATATTTTAAATTTAAACACTATGAAGTTCTGATGCTCAAAATTTGCACAAAGCATTGTATCACAGTTCTCTACGTACAAAAAATGTTTCATTGTATTTAGAAATTGTAAGGTCAATTTTCTCTATATTTCGGTATATTTGACATGGAATAGCTCATATGTATATGGTTTTTTTCTAAAATATTAAATGGATTTTGTTCATGAATAATTTCAATAATGCGGTTTTCTGTTAACGAACAGACAACCACAAATTCAAGTCATATAGTAAGTGTGCACTCAATGTTGGGTTTTGACGTTCTGTCAACCCACTTGAGGTATGTGGATGTAAGGGAATAATTGGTCAGGATATGGTGTAATGATAAGTAACAATTTTACTTGTATTATTATTTTTAGTAGGTTATTTTACGACGCTTTATCACCATCTTAGGTTATTTAGCGTCTGAATGAGATGAAGGTGAAAATGATGGTGAAATGAGTCCGAAATTTACTCAGCATTTACTCATATTGGATGGGCGCAGCGTGCATTCTTGCAATCTTTGTGTTAAAAATACTGTCTACTACAGTAGACATCCCTTCCGAACCATGTTGAGGACACAACGTCCTGTCCAGAACATGGTGAAAGTTTCCTCCCTTCCAAACATAAATTCTAAAGACACCCTAGTACCGACAAAAGAACAGTAGCGGTCAAAGCCCTCACTTAAACTAAGTTGCTGTCAGGATTTTATATTACTTCCGTTCTGTGAAGTGAAGCCTTCAGTGGAATGAGGGATGGACTTTAGAGTCTGTTCCAAACTATAAAACTCAAACTCCATTGTTATTCACTTATTCAATAGGTAATTACTACTCACATATTTGGTTAGAAAATGATTTAACAGACCTATCGATAAAGAAGAAACTAAATGCATTCTAAATAATCTAAAAGTTCTTCAAAGTATTAAAAATGACCAAAAAAGTCGAAAAAATAAAAAAACGATCTATTGGTTCAAAAACGACAAAAAATGCAAAAAATTCAATTCAAAAAACTACTTTTTATGTTGATATTAATATCTATATATATAATTTGAACTGGTAATGGAAATTACGGGATAACGGTGAACGGATTTTAATGAGTGACCCCTCATTTTGAAGCTTGGAATTCAAAGTTTCTCAGAAAAATAGTAGTTTTCAGTGAAATGTCAATTTTTCAATATAATTTTCCTATTTTCCAAAATCCATCTGTCGTCAGTTTTGAGAACTAGCTAACTGCGTTTCACAATAAAACAAAACACACACTACAGTAAACAATATTACACGAAGGCCATGATCTGCAAGAATGCTGACATATTTAGAGCTCAAATTAAATTGGTTATTAAGAACTTAACTTACTAAAAATAATTTACAGGTTCGATTCTGTGGTGTGTAATTTTCTGGGTACAGCTGTGTATTGGATATTAAAAACTACAAAACTTGAGTGTGGGTTGATGACATTATTACCATTAGAAATGAAATATTATTGTAGTTAATGCCATGATGTGACTATTTTTCATTAATTATACATATTAATGGTATATTGATGATATGAAAGTGAAACGTTTTGGGGTTATATAAGTAGATGTAGAGAATAACTTAAATTACACTTTGATTTCTATATCTTACTGAGTGGTGGCTATATCTATATCTATACTAATAATAAATCTGTAGCCGAAATTTTTCTGGTAATTTTTTATTTTCCAAAAATAATTGGTCCTAACATATATAATTAACCACCCTGAAACCGAAAATCGCTTTTTTGAAATGTTTGTTTGTATGTCTGTCTGCCTGTCTGTCTGTCTGTCTGCATGTTTGTTACCGTTTCACGCGATAATGGCTGAACGAATTTCGATGAAAATTGGAATATAAATTAAGTGCCTTGTAACTTAGATTATAGGCTATATGGCATTCAAAATACATTATTTAAAAGGGTGGTTACAAGGGGGCCTGAATTAAATAAATCGAAATATCTCGCTTATTATTGATTTTTATGAAATATGTTACATAACAAAAGTTTCTTTAAAAATAATTTGCAATAAGTTTTATTCCCTGAAAAATTTTGATGGGACTGATATTTAATGAGATAAATGAGTTTTAAAATTAAAATAACTGCCATCTAAGGCCGTGTAATGAATTAAAAAACAAATGACTTCGTCTATAAGGGGCCTTGGACAGCAACAATCGAAAGCTATGAATCATAGCCTACAGAAAATGTTTCTGTGTTTGTATGAAGCAATATCGGAAGCTAAATTAACCGATTTGTATAATTAATTATTATTTCACCATTGGAAAGTGTAGTTTCTCTGTATGGACATAATGCTATAATGTTATTACAGTAACTTCTGAGTGAATTGAGGACAGGTAAGATTAAAATAGCTTCTTATGCACAGAAAACTTGATAGGCTATTCTGTATATTCGTTTCCTGTATTTCTTAAAATAATGTTTATCTCAGAGAATTATCGAACAACGAGAGTGTATTGATTTAGTATGCAGTAATAATATGTTAGCTTAGCATTTCATTATTTTATAATCCAAATTTTAACTATGCTCAATTGAATCGAGTTAAAATGCATAAAATACATATGCATTAAATGCAATGCAAAAAAATTTGGGTAATGAGCCAAGCAGATTATGTTGCCCTGTTGTAAAATAAAATTTGTTCCTCCTGAGATTCAAGAGCCCCCATAACAAATTGAAAACTTACTTATCGGGGTACATCCGTTATCAACACACTTTTTATATAATATAATATAATATAATATAATATAATATAATATAATATAATATAATATAATATAATATAATATAATATAATTTAAATTATTTGAAGGGTTCAGAACCATAGTGGGCCAAGCGCCATTTACTGAATACGTAGAAAACAAGAGTTAAAATTAAGTTATTACCATAATTCAATGGAAACCTATAACAAGTAAAATAAAGTATACACATTAAATCTAAATGATGTCAATGTTCATTAAACTATGGTTGTATGTAATAACAATTAAGAAACATGTTAAAGGAATTGTCATTGCACCAGATGAGTGTCTCTGGAGCAAAATGATTCCATTTTAATTATTTAAATATAATTTAAATTAAGTAGCATATTAAACGATTTATCCTTCTATCAAACACGAATGTTCCCTGGATCAAACGTACTATTTTAATTATGTAATTACTTTATATTTATTTCTAACGGGTGCAGCGGAGCGCACGGGTACGGCTAGTAGTATATATAGTATATGTTATTGAAAACTATAAAACTTACGTAAGATAATAATATTATTAAAAATCAAATACTTTTATAGTTATTAATCAAGTGGGGTTGGGTCTTTTTCATATATTTAATGGCGGTGTGGTGTAGATATTTATATGCGTGGTTCTCTTCAGTATTGGCTCGAGAGAGAGTATCTTTCATTATTATGGAAGCAAATAACTTTCAGAATGTCTGGTATTCTTCATTGAAAATAAATCTGAAATATGTTTATATGAACGTCTAATGAACTTAGTTTGCAGCATTTGCTGCACAAGCCACTAGTATAAAGTATTTCTATATTAACAGACAACATTGTAATGTGCAAAATAAGCAGAAGACTTTTCATCAACATCCGCCCCCTACTCATGACTTATGAGACAGCATCTGTACAACACCCTAGTGGAGGGAGACAGAGCCGTCTTCTGTCCTCAGTGTCCACCAGCACCGCGATAATCTTGCCAAGAAATGAGAGAGAGAGAGAGAGAGCTTCCAGTTCACCTTGAATGAAATGTCCAGACTGGATCGAAGCCTGATTGCGCCGGGTTGACAAATGCGGACACGGGGCTCAATGAATGAAGTCCGTGTGAGACGCGCTTCCATTCGTCATCCACGGCTGCCGCTGCTCAGAATTATTAGTGTCGACAACTAACACCCGATTCCTCTAACTAGGATATCAGTGGCGGTTCCTCGGGGGAGGGACGGGAGGAACGTCCTCCTCACATTTTCTTCTTTTGAAAGTAAAGACCAAATAAAATATAGCCTATGCCATGAAATTTGAGAAGATTCGATAATTTTTAAGTTCACAGCTATAAGAAAAACTCGGTTGATCGAGTTTTAAACGACGCGCGCCCATGTGCTGTAGAAAACTGTGAGAAAGATGCGAGATTGTCTGTGTGGAGGAAAGGCACTCCATTCCTCCTCTACTGCAGTTAACACACATAGACAACAGCGCACTAGCGGCCAGAGAAAGAAGCAGAGTTTTAAAGCGAGTAAATGAACGGAGAGGGAGGAGATCCTCCTCTGAATCAGTCATGGGCGGGAAATAGAAACCGACTGGTCGTGCAGCAGGCTCGCTACCGCTGCCACCTAACGATGCTGCATTCAACCGGACTATAACACATCTAGGAGGAGACACAATAAAAACAGTTTTAACGCAACGCTATGAAAGACATCATGTAAACTTTTTTTTTTAATTATAAATCAAAAATATTATTCACTGCACTTTATATAGGCTACTATTCATGGTTTGAAACTTTCGTGGATATTTGAAAGTTAAAGTCGGGTTTATGTAAAACAAAGAGGAAGTAGTTTTACGTAGTTGGCCCCTGAAATTCACTTCTATCCATTGTTTACTAGACAGGGCAACAGCCAAGTTGTCACTTTTGTACAAATATATTTGAAACTGAAAGTAGGTACTCCAAACTACACCATTTTTAACAAAAAATTAATCGGCCAAGGCAGCTTTGAACAATAATGATAGTATGACTTTACAAGAACTCACATTCTTCAAAAGCATGTGACACTGAACTTGTAAAATGTACATGTGGCAACACAGACCACGTGGATGGGTGCAGTGTTTTCGCTTTCCTCAGATTATTTCCTATTCCCATTTCCATTTTTCCGTAAAACGGTTCCGGTTACGAGTTAGTAGCTAGTCTCTTCCAACACGTGTGATGCTGTAGTGTGCTCGAAAAATGCTGCGAGGTTGTGAATTTCCTTGTAATTGTTAATTTGTGCAATTATTCAACAATGAATGGAAGTGAAATCATAATATATTTTGGACAATTTAGGAAACTCAGTTTACAAGAACAGATTATTGCTATACAGAAGGGAAGGCCAACCCCAACACTACCTGGTCTTACATGTATGCATGTTGGCTAATTTCTAGCATGTTTCATTCAAGAAGGTGTCATTTCGGGCTGTTAACTTCTTTCCTCCTCTTAAGAAATATGCAGGAGCCGCCACTGTAGGATATCATGGCCTGTACAGGGGAGAAGTGGAATACATCACTGCGCTGGATTCGGAGGGGCCGGAGGAATGAATTTTACCTACAATAGGGATATTTTATGCGAAGTTTTACCGTTAGATGGCAGAAGCGTTCCATGCGGTACAACTTGTTGTAGGGCTATGTTATGTCATATGCTACAGTTGATTACGTTTTCCCGCTTGTTGGTTTTCTGTGCGTGTCAAAATTATATTTACAATTATTTTGTATAACCTAGTATAATTTAATATAATTCAGTATTTTCTTACCTCATAATTTAATGTAACTTAAAATAATAGCGTAAATCTGTATAATACCCCTTAAGAGATGGATAGGGAAATCTGCAGTATGCAGAGTATAGATACGAGTAAATTGAATGTTCATGAACCTAAACGAGAACTTTGAGAACGAGGTGCACGAATAAAAAAATAGGAAATATGTCGAAAGTGAATATTGCCCTCTTTAATCATAAGTATGTAAGTATCGTACGCTAAAAACAGGATATGCAGCCACCAATGTGTATTTTATAGGGAAGGGACTATAGAGATTGAATTCCTCGTATTTTTTCTATAGTTGCAGAGAGATCAAGTGCAATGTTTGATAGGTTGATAGAATATGATCGCAGTAGTATGCCGATTATTATTTGTGCGTTTTGTATGTTAAGGACATGCAGTTTTGAATACTATGTAGGATTTGAATAATTTCAAGGGAAAAATTGTTCCGGGGCCGGGTATCGATCCCGGGACCTCTGGTTGAACGTACCAGCGCTCCACTACTGAGCTACCCGGGAACTCCACCCGACACCGTCTCAACTTTTCCCTTTATATCTACACAACTTGCGTGGGCTGACGAAACGCCAGAGACCCACATCGAGTGCACACAATCTCTGTGTGACTTGGAATTGTGGTTTTCTGTTAACATACACAGTGACGTATATATTATGCAAATCTAGTGTTTCAGGTGAAGCTCCCTATAAAGCAGATTTGAATAATTTCAAGGGAAAAATTGTTCCGGGGCCGGGTGGTGGAGCGCTGGTACGTTCAACCAGAGGTCTCGGGATCGATACCCGGCCCCGGAACAATTTTTTCCCTTGAAATTATTCAAATCTGCTTTACAGGGAGCTTCACCTGAAAGGCTAGATTTGTATACTATGTAGGATTATTTTGAAAATTTGAAGTTAGAACATGGTTTTAATAATTAGTCTAGAATATATTAAAAACATTATTCACGAAATGGATTTCACTACGGATCGTCCTGGATAATAAACATCCCAGTTTATCGAGAGTTTACTACAGGCGTAAACTTCAGAGACTTCTACAACTACTGCATTTAGCTTAATCCAAGGCATCTACGCTAACATAGGATATGTTTTTATTAATTTTTCTTTTCCTTCTTCCAAAATGAAACTGTAGCAGCAATTGCTTACTTGAAGTAGTTACTTTTATTTAATAGCTAGCGCTTTCGAGGCGCAATTTAATTACTTATATTTGTTAAGGTTTAAAGCATATATTCAGAATATTTCGATACCTGATTGAAGGCAAAAAGCTTTCCCTGGTTTTTACATATAGGAACATAACAAAAATTTGGCATTTTGAGTTGTTTTTAAGAGTATTTAATATGCTAATAAACTACGTATATCCTTAATGTTTATATACTGAAAAACAAATGCACACGCAAAGCGCATTCCTCAAAGTACACGTACGCTATCTGTTGGTGCTAGTTCAGGATATCCCTATAGACAACATATACCTGACAGAACCTGAATGTACCAAAACTGTAGCTTATATCACAGTAGCAACTTCGGTACAAGGCTTCATAACAGCTAAATTACCAAACATACAATATGCTAATGTCCTTATTTAAAAAGAATCAATTATAAAATTATTGTTTAGGGAGAAAATATAAAGTTTCAATTAATGTAATATCTGTTTTTTTTTTATTTTTCTTTTTTCACCTTTAATTTTTAGTTAATTAATTAAATACTTGTTTTAAAATTTTATGGAATGTCCCCTAAGCACGCCTATGTACTCTTTCTGGTGTGCTGCAGTGATTTTTATATATAAAAAACATTATGTACCTTTATTCTAGCAATAAAATTATTATCACACAATAATAATAACAATAATAATAATAATAATAATAATAATACTTACTTACTGGCTTTTAAGGAACCCGGAGGTTCATTGCCGCCCTCACATAAGCCCGCCATTGGTCCCTATCCTGAGCAAAATTAATCCAGTCTCTATCATTATATCCCACCTCCCTCAAATCCATTTTAATATTATCTTCCCATCTACGCTTCGGCCTCCCCAAAAGTGTTTTTCCCTCAGGCCTACCAAATAACACTCTATATGCATTTCTGGATTCGCCCATACGTGCTACATGCCCTGCCCATCTTTGCTGTGGTTGTGCCAGAGAATCAGTCCCATTCCGACGCTTATTTGAAGCATTCGTAACAAGCTGTTTTTTTACGGTGATGGGTTGTTAGCCTTTCGCCCAACACCCAAGCTGGAGGACCACCCCTCATCGGCTGTCCGCGACTGCTTATTCAATATATTCGCAGCTACCCTCCATATCTGGAGGCCGTCTACTCGATCCGCAACCTGAGGACGCGCCATGCCGTGGTGATAGGGACCCACAATACAGAGAATAATAATAATAATAATAATAATAATAATAATAATAATAATAATAATAATACTTACTGGCTTTTAAGGAACCAGGAGGTTCATTGCCGCCCTCACATAAGCCCGCCATTGGTCCCTATCCTGAGCAAGATTAATCCAGTCTCTAACATCATATCCCATCTCCCTCAAATCTATTTTAATATTATCTTCCCATCTACGTCTCGGCCTTCCTAAAGGTCTTTTTCCCTCCGGCCTCCCAACTAACACTCTATACGCATTTCTGGATTCGCCCATACGTGCTACATGCCCTGCCCATCTCAAACGTCTGGATTTAATTTTCCTAATTACGTCAGGTGAAGAATACAATGCGTGCAGTTCTGCGTTGTGTAACTTTCTCCATTCACCTGTAACTCCATCCCTCTTAGCCCCAAATATTTTCCTAAGCACCTTATTCTCAAACACCCTTAACCTATGTTCCTCTCTCAAAGTGAGAGTCCAAGTTTCACAACCATACAGAACAACCGGTAATATAACTGTTTTATAAATTCTAACTTTCAGAATATAAGTACAAATTGTGGAAAAAACAGTAGCTGAAAAAATATCCGTGCTCAAAAGTTGAATAGACGTTAAATTTAAAGAAATATACTTAAGTGTTACTGAAATATTGTTAATAATAATAATAATAATAATAATAATAATAATAATAATAATAATAATAATATTTCAGTAACAGAATTAAGTATATTTCTTTAAATTTAACTGTCCATTTAACTTTTGAGCACAGATATTTTTTCAGCTAGTTTTTTTTTCCACAATTTGTACTTAAAAAACCATATAACTTAACTTTCAGTAATATATTACGTTATTGTGTAACTGGAACTGGCTCAACCACTAACATATACTCCTCTGGGTGAAAAAAATATATATATTTGAAATATGTATTATATAATCTGTAACTTCAATAAATTAAATTCAATTCAATTTAGTAACTACAGCAAACAAAGATTACAAATATCTCAAAGCAGAATATAATGCTGGCAACCAATGGAAATAACGTCCATCGGAATACTGAGGACTGCGAACTTGTCATAGAGTTGCTCTATATAAATAAACAAAAATGTTAACTAATGATATGACGACACATGACGCCTGAACAAAAGTTCGTATGTCGTACAAGTTCGGAAAATAAACAAGGACAGGCCTTGCGCAAATATAGCATTTCAGGAATGTCGCTCATCTCATTATTGTCTCTTACAATATGAATATTAATCACTGCGGCCCCGGGCCTGCGCGGTGCAAGCCGCATGGAACATGTGAGGGCCACGGCCCCCGGTTGTTTACTCGTGTATTTATTTTTACAAGAAGTCTGTGATAACAGAGCGACCTGGCGTGATTTTGGCGAATTAAAACACCGATCGGGCATTTCGATACAGCTCTACATTACAGCAGCGCCAGTCGAAAATGGACGCGGTGCAGATTAATCCACTTATTATTATTATTATTATTATTATTATTATTATTATTATTATTACTAGGAAAACACGGAAATTTTACTTGAAGCAAGTAAAGCGATAGAGTTGGAAGTAATCCCGAAAAGACTAAGTATATGATTATGTCTGGAGACCAGAATATTGTACGAAATGGAAATATAAAAATTGGAGATTTATCCTTCGAAGAGGTGGAAAAATTCAAATATGTTGGAGCAACAGTAACAAATATAAATGATACTCGGGAGGAAATTAAACGCAGAATAAATATGCGAAATGCCTGTTATTATTCGGTTGAGAAGCTTTTATCATCCAGTCTGCTGTCAAAAAATCTGAAAGTTACAATTTATAAAACAGTTATATTACCGGTTGTTCTGTATGGTTGTGAAACTGGGACTCTCACTTTGAGAGAGGAACAGAGATTAAGGGTGTTTGAGAATAAGGTTCTTAGGAAAATATTTGGGGCTAAGAGGGATGAAGTTACAGGAGAATGGAGAAAGTTACACAACACAGAACTGCACGCATTGTATTCTTCACCTGACATAATTAGGAACATTAAATCCAGACGTTTGAGATGGGCAGGCTATGTAGCACGTATGGGCGAATCCAGAAATGCGAGTGTTAGTTGGGAGGCCGGCGGGAAAAAGACCTTTGGGGAGGCCGAGACGTAGATGAGAAGATAATATTAAAATGGATTTGAGGGAGGTGGGATATGATGGTAGAGCATGGATTAATCTTGCTCAGGATAGGGATCAATGGCGGGCTTATGTGAGGGCGGCAATGAACCTCCGGGTTCCTTAAAAGTCAATAAGTACTATTATTATTATTATTATTATTATTATTATTATTATTATTAATACTATTATTATCACTATTAGTATTACTATTATGATTATTAATATTATTATTACTATTGTTATTATTATTATTATTATTATTATTATCACCAGGGAAAGGATTTATATGTAAATACATATTTACTTATAAAGCTAATATAATTTATATTTTGCATTATCTTTATGTTTCACAATGTGTAGGGTTGAAAAATCCTACTTTTATTTTCCATATTTTTCCATATTTTAGAGTTTAGTACATATTTTCGTTAATTTCCATATATTTTCCATATTTCATATAAAACAGTCCATATTATATTAGGTTTAACAATAAAACAAAACAAAATTCCATTAACTTTTAAAAATACATTTCAACAATAGAGATTTAAACACATGTTCAGTAATCCCTTTAACATCAGAGTTATTTGAAAATTAGCAGTCCTATCAACAATGGGAAAGTAAGTTACAAAACTGTATTAATTTAATTTAAAATTTTTAACAGACTTCAGTTGTGCAGCTCAACAGTTAAATGCCAGTCAGAGTACACATAGGTTCAGTTTTGTAAATCATACTATAAAGACGGTAAATATGCCAAAAGTACGTCATTCAGTCAATTTAAAATCAAAACTAACAAGTTACATTTCAGAATTTAAAGAAGATGGTTTATCAACTGACAATAAAATATTATTTTGTAATTTGTGTCAGTGTGCAGTATCATCTACACAAAAGTTCCTGGTGCAACAACACATTACAACTAGTAAACATCAGGCCAACAAACAACTAAATTCCAAGCAGAGACAATTGTTTTTAACACAACCAACAACATCGAATGTAAGATCTGAGTTTAACATCGACCTGTGCCGTTCTCTCATCTCTGCTGATATTCCTCTCTACAAACTAAAGAATAAGGTCTTCAGGAATTCCTTGAAAAATATACTCAACATACAATCCCGGATGAGTCAACACTTAGGAAGACGTATGCTCCATCCATCTACGATGAGACAATACAGAAGATAAGAGATGAAATTAAAGATAGTTCAATTTGGGTTTCCATTGATGAGACTCCCGACAAAGAAGGTAGACTTGTTGGTAATGTAGTTATCGGTTTGTTAAGTGAACAATATTCTGAACGAATTCTTTTACATTGTGATGTTCTAGAAAAGTGCAATAACAAAACTATAGTTAAACTGTTCAACGAAGCTATGGGTATCCTGTGGCCAAAGGGTATTATGTACGATAATGTGTTATTCTTTATTAGCGATGCTGCCCCTTATATGGTCAAAGCTGGACAAGCATTATCTGTTGTATATCCTAAATTGACTCATTTTACTTGTGTGGCGCATGCATTTCATCGTGTGGCAGAAGTGGTCAGAGACAATTTCCTAAAGTAGATTTGTTGATTTCATCAGTGAAAAAGTATTTCTCAAAGCTCCCAGTAGAGTTAACGTGTTGAAAGAAATGTACCCTGAAATTCCATTGCCACCAAAGCCAATTTTAACTAGATGGGGTACATGGCTAGAAGCAGTTGAATATTATGCCGAACATATAGACTCTATTAACAATGTTCTCCTTGCATTGACTCTGAAGATGCAGTCTCAATTGATACTGCGAAAACAGTTACCTGTGACATAAGTGTGAAGAATGACTTAGCTCACATTCAGCATACATTTTCATGCATCATAAAAACGCTCAAAAGTCTCCAAAATAGGCACCTTTCACTATCTGAAAGTTTTGAAATTATAAATAGTACTGTGGAACAACTGAATCGTGGTAGAGGTAAAGTTGCAGATGCAGTAAGAGCTAAGGTGGACACTGTACTTTCAAAAACCCTGGATATGAAGAACTACAAAAGGTTGTTGCTGTGATGAGTGGTGAATCAACAGTGAAGATTAACTTGGACTTATCCCCAGCAGACATTGTGAAATTGAATTATGTACCAGTTACTTCTTGTGACGTCGAACGCTCTTTTAGTCAGTATAAATCTATCCTCAGAGACAATAGAAGAAGATTCACTTTTCAGCACTTGAAAGAAATGTTTGTAACCTATTGTTATGGTAACAGACAATAAAAATTGTGTTTTGTTGAAACTACATTGGAAGATAAGGTACGTCCATTATATTTTTGTTTAGTTTGATTAAAATGTACCAATATTTAACGTACATAGTCATTTTTTATAATTTTAAGTCCATATTTAATTCCATATTTTGGTAAAAATCCATATTTAATTCCATATTTTGGTAAAAATAACTACATATATATTTACATATTTCATATATTTTTAGTCCATATAAATCCGTTCCCTGATTATCACATTTTCATAATCATGTCCAACACATTTATAATCATTCCATTAGAATGCTCGGACTTATAAGGTCTATAACTTATTCTTTTTCTACCCCAGCTACTCTTGTAATTCTATACTATACATTAATCAGATCTAAACTAGAATATGCATCTGTTGCCTGGAATTCTATTACTTCTACTGATTCGGGTAAATTGGAAATCATCCAAAGAAAATTTATGTCCCTATGTGCTTTTAGGTTTTTGCCAAATTCATCTGTTTTCAATCATGATCGTACTTGTAAATATTTTAACTTTTCTAGCCTTAATGCTAGACGTCTTGAGCTTGAATGCTTATTCTTTTGTAAGGCCTTAAAGGGTGATATTGATTGTGAATCCTTCATAAGCAATATCTACCTACGGGCCCCTTCGAATGGTTTAAGATTTCAAACAAAAATTTATACCTATAAGCCTAAATCTCTCTCTCCAGTTGTCAGAAGCATGAAAGCTGCCAATTTACATTATATTAATTCAGATCCGTTTATTGTATAGTTTGTTGTTTGGCTATTCTTATATTAAGCATATTCACTTCAACTTCGTTTGTGTTGTTTTTAGCTTTTCCGTATCATGTATTTTTGTAATTATCTATTCATTTTGTCATTATTGTTTATTTGTATTTGCTCTAATTTTAATAATTATTTGTATGCACTGTGTCTTATATTATTCCAGTCTTCATTTACATGATTGCATTAACTCATTTCTAATTCATTTTATTTAAATGTCATTATTTTAATTATCTCACTGTAATAATTTTAATAATTATTTGTGCTATTTACTTTGTTGCATTTGGTCAATGATTGATGTAGACTATTATATTGATTGTATTTCATCTCACTGCCATTTCTATCATTCATTCTCATCATCATTTGTTGTTTTGTTCTGTTCTGTATCTTGTGCTAAACTGTAATTGGCCTTGTGCTGTTGTTTTGCACGTTAATATTCTAAATAAGTAAAAATTATTATTACTATTATTATTATTATTATTATTATTATTATTATTATTATTATTAATTAAATATGTGAAAAATATTTTCTTCATACAATGTTTCTATTTATCAATTATCAACCGGTGGGCAGATGCATTAAAAATTCAAAGTCATGTAGAAACAATTAGCGATTCCTTTGCCAACGGTATTTCTTTTCATGATACTAATTGCTCCAATATGAATGACGTAACTGCCCTATGATTACGTACAGTTACAGATAGCTAACAGCACTAATTTATCAGCCTAATTGCACGAAAGGTTTGTGTTTATGGGAAGGACAATCTAATGCACATGAAGCCTGAAGGAAAAAGTGCAAATAAAATATTTCCAACTATCAAGAGTTTCCAATAATATACAGGCTGTAAAAGTATAGATACCGAAATTTTGAAAGATGGTAGATATCGCAGTTCTAAAAGCATAGTTTTAATAAAATATGTGTTCAATTCTCAGTATTTCGCGATAATTTCTGAGGCTAATACTTTCAGAAAAGATAGTTCTTTAAACAAGAACATGACAAAAGACAATAGAATTCATGTTTACAAAAACAAAAGAACCTGATGTTATTGTTGGCTGATAGCGTCATAAATAAATCCGTAGCTTGCTAATTTAATAACATTGTATCTATTTCTCATTTAATAACCTATTTAATTAATTATTAGTGAATTAAGACGTAATATAATTTTTTAAAGTTATTATTTACTTATTTGATTTCAATTTTCACCTATTTATATCAATACTGTAGATCTAGTAAATTATATTTTTAAATAATTCAAATTTATATCTGCTTTAGCGTGTGGTTTTATAAAAACAAATGACTAACGATAAGAAACATTGTGCTTCTGAAGAATACTACATTTCAGTGCTTGTTCTGAAAACATGTAATACTCTTTTATTAAATTTCGACTTGAGAATTTCGAAAACAAAAAGTTATTACACTTCTTTCTTTGTTACCACGAGCCACTTTGTGAGCTCAGGTGAATAGTGTTTTGAAATATAATACGACGTAAAGTATCCGCTAAGGAATCTACACCATAGCTCTTTGTGGAAAATGTCCGATGAGAAGTAACATTATGTTATTGAATTGCCTATATCTAAATTTCACATTTTTAACCTAGAACCTTGAAATATTAGTTTAAAACAGGGTGGTCTTTACCTTCATTTTTTTTTTTCAGAATTTTATGAAAAATAGTTTTTATTTTGGAAATTTTTCAGTTAAAAAAATTAAAAAATTATGTACTTTTTTCTAAACTTTGCTAAACCAATAAACCTAAAACTTCGCACATGTGTTGCCAATACCTACAGTAACATTTCCCTGCAACCAGGGGTTTTATAGTCTATTATTTAAAAAAAAATATTATGTGTAAAACATTTTTTTATTTTTTCTAAGTTTTGCAATGTGTAAAAAGCACAAATATTAACAAATCAAAATTTTGTTGCAGGGAATTATAGATAATACAGTTTTAAGTTTGTGTGCAAAATTTCATATTTTTACTCCTAATAGTTGCAGAGAAAAAAAATACATAAGCATTGAAAACTTAAGTTACGGAAAACGTCGTTTAAAGTTATAGTATTGTTTATCTACTATCTCACCTCATACAGTGCACTCTATGTTCTCCATATCCATAAGGAAGCAGTAGGCCTAAGCCACAGCCTTCCTAGCACTGGTCAGATAGTTTGCCTGTCTAAATTCCAAGAAAATTTCTGTAACACAGAAACTCCAAAATGGCTACTGAAAGGGGGAGTGGCACATTGCACCACGCTGTGGTATTTAAATTTTAAAGAGGACTTAGGTCCTTCAGACAAGCAAAATATTTCAGTATTTAATAGAGAAAAGTATGTAGCCTATTATTTATTAAAACAATAAAAGAAAAATCTATTTTATCACAATTTCGCGTCTGTTTACCGTTAAAGTAGAAACTTCATTTTACACACGCATTTGTTCCCAGTATAAAGACCTGGGGGTTTCACATAAGTAGGCCTAGGGCTAGGATTTTGATGAAATTGCATGTTTTTCTAGTAAGCCAGAAACATAGCTGCTTTAGTATTTATATGTTATGTGATACACTGGGTGTTTTAAGACATATTTGTTAGGACATTTCTTTTTGCATTTTTTTTCCTGTTTCAACTCATAAGAGCATTTTTCGTTTTCTTCGGTTATTTTTTAGGCATTTTCATTTAATTTTGGCCATAAATCCCCATTGTTAATGTAAGATAATGTTTATTTCCTTTAATATTTTCTCTACATATTTTGTCCATTAATACCCATTATTTTGTATAATAACTTATTTTAATCGATTTTCTACACAAATATTACCATTTTACCCTAGTACACCCCATGTAATGGATCAGTCAAACCACCCTTTCAATATAGACTCCTCTATACCTGTTAGTTCCTGATAAGAGTGGCCTTCTGGTGGACTACATGTAAACTACATCAGATAAAATAATTAATTAAAGTGTACTACTTAGAAAAATTGTGTACAATTAAATAAACTTAAATGTTAATACTAGAATTTAATTTAATTACTAGTCCAAATATTTAGTACAAAATCTCTTTTGCTACTAAGCCAATTATGTAAGATCAATTTTTAGGGCATTTTGAAAGATTTTTAGGTCGTAAATGCATTGTTTTAGGACATTTTTTCATGATTTATTGGTCATCAAAATTCTAGCCCTACACATAAGTATAGTGAGGAGTGAAACATCACTTTTGAAGGGGTGTATAATGGTATGGTATGGTATGTATGTACAGGGACATCATTTTATTTTTACTATTATTTCTGATATTAACCTCACTATACCTTTGGATTAACGATTGAGAACCGGAAACACCGTTTGCTACCTCCTTCCACAACCGAATTTGACGACATTAGTGTAAAAAACAATACAAGTAACGTTATTAGGTATAGGAGGGAAGAAAAGTAGTGCATCCATTTACGTGCAAACTAAGAAATGTTACGATTTTGAGTCTGATTCATTTTCGTCGGGTTTTTATCTAATTAAAATACAGTACAGTATTAACAGTAGGTGTTTTTACTCACTAACTGAACTATCCAATCGGACGTATTCATTACGCAATGTATAGTATACTGTCTACAGCACATTAGCGTACAATATTTACAATGAATTTAAATTTAAAAAATAATCAAAATATGGATATTGAAACAAATTATTTATTTATTTATTTATTTATTATTTTCCTAATAATTAATTCATAACATACAATATATACAGAAAAAACTTTAGCTCGCCCCTCAAAGAGTAGAACTCGTGCTCAGGGGCGGATTCCTGAATTGAAATTAATAATTATACAATACAATTTGTCTTATGTCTACTATGCAATTATAGTATATAAATTTAAATTTACAATTTTTCAATTTTTATAAAATCCATACATAACTTTTTAAATTTAATACTAGAACTATTAGAATTGACAAGATTAGGATATTTAAATATAAATTTGTTATATATTCTTGGGCCTAAATTACTACTATGATTAAATACTGTAACAGTGTTGCATTTTGGTTCAAACAATCTTAAATAATTCATACCTTTTGTTTCGTAACTATGAGAATACAATTCAAAATTATTTCGATCTTTATGTATGAATTTTATTAATACAATATAATAAATTTGTCTTATGTTAAGTACATTAAAGTCTAGAAACAAATTTTGAGATGGAAAATCAATAGGTTTCTGAAGACATATTTTAATTATTTTCTTCTGTAATAAATAAAGTGGATTAAAATTGGATTTAATGAAAATGATGGTCGTTCATTTCGATACAGGCTTCAGTTCTTTTTATTATCAAAAACGTTTTCAAGCATATCTTCTGAAATTGAATGTATGGCTTCTTGAATGTATTTCTTTATTGTTCTATTGTTGTAGGATGTTTAGCAACTCAACTGTTTCACAGCAACCCCAAGAAATAATGCAAATCACTCAAATCAGGCGACATGGGGGAGCCATAATCCTACGCCTTTTGAAATGATTCTGTACCTACTCCATAACAGTGTACCTTACGTACTGTAAATTCAGTCTTCACTTCTGCCCGATCCGTACAGATAAATTTACTGAAATATGGTATCTACTGTCCATCCATGTGGTTATGTATGTCCTAGAAAGGGGGGAAATCACGTGACAATTACTTACTTAACGAGGCCCTTTTATTTAAATTATTTTAAGCAGTTGTATGATATTACGTAGAAGCCCAATTATTATTCCTAACAGCAAATGTTTTCACAAAAGAGCTAAGACAGCCCAGCCACTAGCCTTTACAGAGGGGCGAGCAGAAGCATGTGGAGGAAACCGGGTTGAGACGCAACTAAACGGACTATGATTCAAAAGTGAATGAATGCTCTTTCTTCACTGAAAAATGCGATCATATTTCTGGAACATGCTATACTCACTCACTCTGTACTGTTTACTATGGCCGTAAGACGACTATAATTGGATTAAATACAGTATTACGGCTTTGGTTGTGTGTGGAAGTTTGCTGCCAGAAGGAGTGGGAGTGAAGTACTTACTTACTTACTTACTTACTTGCTTACTTACTTACTTACTGGCTTTTAAGGAACCCGGAGGTTCATTGCCGCCCTCACATAAGCCCGCCATTGGTCCCTATCCTGAGCAAGATTAATCCAGTCTCTACCATCATATCCCACCTCCCTCAAATCCATTTTAATATTACCTTCATACCTACGTCTCGGCCTCCCTAAAGGTATTTTCCCTCCGGTCTCCTAACTAACACTCTATATGCATTTCTGGATTCGCACATACGTGCTACATGCCCTGCCCATCTCAAACGTCTGAATTTAATGTTCCTAATTATGTCAGGTGAAGAATACAATGCGTGCAGTTTTGTGTTATGTAACTATCTCCATTCTCCTGTAACTTCATCCCTCTTTTTTTTATGGGTTATTTTACGACACTGTATCAACACCTAGGTTATTTAGCGTCTGAGTGATATGAAGGTGATAATGCCGGTGAAATGAGTCCGGGGTCCAGCACCGAAAGTTACCCAGCATTTGCTCGTGTTGGGTTGAGGGAAAACCCCGGAAAAAACCTCAACCAGGTAACTTGCCCCTACCGGGATTCGAAACCGGGCCACCTGGTTTCGCGGCCAGACGCGCTGACCGTTACTCCACAGGTGTGGACTCATCCCTCTTAGCCCCAAATATTTTCCTAAGCACCTTATTCTCAAACACCCTTAACCGATGTTCCTCTCTCAAAGTGACAGTCCAAGTTTCACAACCATACAGAACAACCGGTAATATAACTGTTTTTTAAATTCTAAATTTCAGATTTTTTGACAGCAGACTGGATGATAAAAGCTTCTCAACCGAATAATAACACGCATTTCCCATATTTATTCTCTGTTTAATTTCCTCCCGAATATCATTTATATTTGTTACTGTTGCTCCAAGATATTTGAACTTTTCCACCTCTTCAAAAGATAAATTTCCAATTTTTATATTTTTATTTCGTACAATATTCTGGTCACGAGACATAATCATATACTTTGTCTTTTCGGGATTTACTTCCAAACCTATCTCTTTACTTGCTTCAAGTAAAATTTCCGTGTTTTCCCTAATCGTTTGTGGATTTTCTCCTAACATATTCACGTCATCCGCATAGACAAGCAGCTGATGTAACCCGTTCAATTCCAAACCCTCTCTGTTATCCTGGACTTCCCTAATGGCATATTCTAGAGCAAAGTTAAAAAGTAAAGGTGATAGTGATCTCCTTGCTTTAGCCCGCAGTGAATTGGAAACGCATGAAGTATATTAAAAAATTCAGTTACAATAAAAATTGAAGTAAGAATAAAATGGTGTCCCTGTACAGTCTGTGTGTAGGCCCCCGTGGTGGTACTGAGGCACCTCCTTCGCGGCTCGACGTCGTTAAACGCGCACCCGTGCCTCCGACGCGTCGCTTGTGCCACTGTTGCGCGCGGCGCGCCATGTTTTGGAGGACGCGTGGCGTCGTAGCATAAATAAACAAATTCGCCCTGAGGAGCGGCTGTATATATACAGATACGTGTGTATACTGTGCATAGTGCAATGTGTAATGTTGGTTGCCTCGCTACCAGGCACCGCGCTGCAGGCGTCCCAGAGCCCGAGGAGCGGACACGGGCGCGGCCTGTTTGTTGTGTTCTAATTGTTGTTGCGTGGGCCTGCAGTGTATTCTGTAGCGCGTGTTGTTTTAACATAGTTCACGTGCTGGAATTACTCTACATGGATAGTGAGTCCCCTCTCCCCCTCCCGCAAAAAACCGAGCCTGGGATCAGAGCTATTGTTCCGCGCAACAAATTTATAAGAATGGACAAGGCGCAGGTGTAAACAAGAGGCGAGTTTAAGGCGCTTCAAAGGCCAGGCCGCATCATCGCCGTAGATCAAACATGAACTCTCGCCGGGGTGGAATCCGCTCTCAAAGCGGCTGGGCTGGTTAAAAAGCGCACCGCAAGGAGCGAGGCACTAACTACTGTAGACCTGCGATTTTAGGGTAATTGACTATATTGTCCCTTAAACATCGATTAAAACATTTTATCCATGACCATAACGAAAAACATGCCTTTACTAAATACTTTTGCGTTTGTAAAGTAGGCTTTTATTCAACATTACTTTATTTCACTAGTGAGATAAAGACTTTACCTCACAGTTTGAACTTTATCTCACAGTTCATTAGTATTTTCTAGTACCCGGGCACACACGTATACTTTTCCATTCAACTATTACTCAAGAAGTTAATATATTAGTTACTAGATGTCACTACCTCTGCTTCTTTATTACCATTTCTTAAATATACACTCAATCTCCTTCTCTTTTCTCTATCTGCTACGTCGTAATTTGTGCATTGCATCCATATCTAGCACGTATTTTTTTTTTTTAATTTGTAATAATTTACCTTTTGGGAGGCGAGGAGACTTGAACCTACGAAACTGACACGATGATTAATTACGTTTTAATATTCCTCTTAAGTTTACAGAAGTAAAATATGAAATTATTTTAATCACATTAGTCCCGTGAACACTTCTAAATAATCCCTGAAACTTCAAAAAGACGAAAGTACAAGTTTAAAATGAAAAAAAAATTAAAAATTATATAATTAATTATAATTTGTTATTTATCCAATGCCTTAGATACCATTCTTTACTAATCATGGCATCCTACATCATGACCTACCTAGCACACGTATCGATTCTAAAATCCATACCATGGTATGTGATTACATGAGGACTTATTTTCAACATATTTTCTTTAATAAAACATAATTTTTCGTTATGGTCATGGATAAAATTACGTATGGTACTTGTGAGCGTGATCTTTATTGCGCTCGTGTAATTTAAGCACTCGGCTGACGCCTCGTGCTTAAATCTTTTCACTCGTGCAATAAAGATGCACTTACCTCACAAGTACCATAAATAACTATTAAAACATGTTTCCTGAAAAAGTTGATACAGTTTCATAATACCCTAAAATGCCTATTTAGCATGGGTCGTTGGTGCCTGTTTCATGATTTAGTGCCCAAAGTGCCTATTTCCACATATTTTTAGTTTTAACATTCTTTCTTGTCATGGCAGACTGTCTAAATGACAAAGAATACTGTAGAGTCTTAGAAAAAAAGTTTTGTCGCACAGATAGTTTATAAGTATCATAAAGAGACAGTGCGCATGATCAGAAAGACGAGCGACCTGGTTCACAAGGGAACGACTAGTACTTACTTACTTACAAATGGCTTTTAAGGAACCCGGAGGTTCATTGCCGCCCTCACATAAGCCCGCCATTGGTCTCTATCCTGAGCAAGATTAATCCATTCTCTATCATCATATCCCACCTCCCTCAAATCCATTTTAATATTATCTTCCCATCTACGTCTCGGACTCCGCAAAGGTCTTTTTCCCTCCGGTCTCCCAACTAACACTCTATATGCATTTCTGGATTCGCCCTTACGTGCTACATGCCCTGCCCATCTCAAACGTCTGGATTTAATGTTCCTAATTATGTCAGGTGAAGAATACAATGCGTGCAGTTCTGTGTTGTGTAACTTTCTCCATTCTCCTGTAACTTCATCCCGCTTAGCCCCAAATTTTTTCATAAGCACCTTATTCTCAAACACTCTTAACCTATGTTCCTCTCTCAAAGTGAGAGTCCAAGTTTCACAACCATAAAGAACAACCGGTAATATAACTGTTTTATAAATTCTAGCTTTCAGATTTTTTGACAGCAGACTGGATGATAAAAGTTTCTCAACTGAATAATAACCGGCATTTCCCATATTTATTCTGTGTTTAATTTCCTCCCGAGCATCATTTATGTTTGTTACGGTTGCTCCAAGATATTTGAACTTCTCCACCTCGTCAAAAAATAAATTTAATAGAGTTTTATAGTACCCTAAAATGCCTACTTGGTACCTATTTCCACATATTTATAGTTTTAAGATTCTTTCTTGTCAGGGCAGACTGTCTAAATGACAAAGAATACTGTACAGACTTAGAAAAAAAATTTTGTCGCACAGATAGTTTATAAGTATCATAAAGGAGGCAGTGCTCATGATCAGAGGACGAGCGACCTGGTTCACAAGAGAAGGACTAGTTGAGGTAATAAAATTGGTTTTGTTTCGTTGTGTGTCTGATCATGCGCAATGTCCCCTTTCCGGGACTTGTAAAGAACCAAGATCATTGAAGGTGCTCACACAGTAGCGGTGCTGCTGATTGTGAACCTTTCACAAAATGTTAAATATCTCAGAGATAATTCAGTGGATCTTTCTCACTTTTTGTACATAAATGTTATTTGGGCCTCCCATTTGGCATCAGGAAATTTACAATTATCATAATAGTTCATTATTTTTATTTAAAGGAAATAATTTGGTACTATTTTTGAAACTAAAAACATGATAATATCTCTTCAACTAATTGTCCAAATTGTTTCAAATTTAGCTTTCAGGAATAACTCCCTGTAAAGTTAATTTGAATAATTTTGAGGGAAAAATTGTTCCGGGGCCGGGTTTCGAACCCGGGACCTTTGATTAAACGTACCAACGCTCTCCCACTGAGCTACCCGGGAACTCTACCCGACAACGATCCAATTTTTCCCTCTATATCCACAGACCTCAAAGTGGGCTGACAACCGTCAAGCAACCAACATTTGAGTGCACACTAACTCTGTGTGACTTTAAATTGTGGTTTTCTGTTACGTACAGTGACGTGTATTATGCAAATTAAGCTTTCAGGAATAACTCCCTGCAAAGTTAATTTGAATAATTTTGAGGGAAAAATTGTTCCGGGGCCGGGTATCGAACCCGGGACCTTTGGTTAACCGTACCAACGCTCTCCCACTGAGCTACCCGGGAACTCTACCCGACACCGATCCAATTTTTCCCTCTATATCCACAGACCTCAAAGTGGGCTGACAACCGTCAAGCAACCAACATTTGAGTGCACACTAACTCTGTGTGACTTTAAATTGTGGTTTTCTGTTACGTACAGTGACGTGTATTATGCAAATTTTCACCCATTCAAACAGTAGAGGCCGTATTCATAGACATTTTTAGCGCTGGTTTCCGGTGGATGATCAGCGTTTTTCGTATTCATAAACCAATGTTAGCGATAGGATATGATTTGAATTCTGTACTAGTAACCAGTGGATAGCCGGGGCTAGCTTAGTACGCTCGTAGCGCGTGCTGCGAAATGTCTATGAATACCACCCTTAAATGTAGAATGGCGATAAAGAAAGTGACTGAAGTACTTTCCAGATGGATGGCTGAAGATGAGTTTAATTTCCTGAGAAGTACATTAGAAACTCAATATCCAAGAATTCCTTTATTCCCTTAGGGCCATATTCATTGACATTCTTAGCGCGGGCTTCCGGTGGATGATCCGCGAACTAACGTTTTCGTATTCATAAACCAGTGTTAGCGATATGATATGATATGAATCCCGTACAAGTAACCAGTCGATAGCCGGGGCTAGTTTAGCACGCTCGTAGCGCGGGCTAGCGAAATGTCTATGAATAGCACCCTTAGTTTTTAAGACATTCTTAGAATAGTTAGTCTATAATTTATTTATTTTATTTATTTATTTAGAATATTAACGTGCAAAACAACAGCACAAGGCCAATTAAAGTTTAGCACGATACAAAACAGAACAAAACAACAAATGATGATGAGAATGAATGTTAGAAAATGGCAATGAGATGAAATACAAACAAAAATAATAATAATAATAATAATAATAATATTGTTGTAATATAATATTGTTATTATTAAATAATAATAACAATAACAATATTATTATTATTATTATTATTATTATTATTATTATTATTATTTTGCAATCTCATGCAAATACTGTATGAATGATTTTGATCAGAGGTAAATAGACTAATAACTCGGAAGTTGGCAGTGTCCATCTCCTTGCATTTGTCTTATTTCCAGATTTTCCCGGTATGGAACGGACTCAACCTAGCAAATATTCTTTTATCACAATGAGAAGAAATTTGAAAATAAAAATTATATTTGCTTAAAATTGTTAAATTATTGACATACTACTGGTGAAAAAATTAGAGTCTTATTAAAAATCTTCCAGAGAAATAGATGAAAATTGTTGTCTTCAATTCTTAAATATTAAATACGCAACACTACTTTCATTTCTTTTAAAAAGGCTGATTTGTAAAATTCTGATGCCCACATATTTGTTCCCTACAGGATTATACAGCCTTCTGCGTTGAAATATTGTTAAAAAAATTACAAATTTTCGTTCAGTTTGAGGCAATGTTGAAATAAAGCTGATGCGATAAAATGTGCGATTAGGCTATAAAAATTAGATAAAACTGATTGATCGCGGAACGTTCACAAACCACACAATGAAAACCTTCAAGCATATGTAAATAGACAGTTACTCTCTCACGACGAAATACTGTTTGAGTAGTTGTTTAGTGAGGCAAAGTTGAACATTTTTAAATGAATATTTTCTTTTTATATCAACTACAAATCAAGGAGCATTTGAAACAATTGCAATTAAGCACTGATATAATGTAAATAATACCGAAATAATAAAAAACAATATCGAAACGAACAGATTTCAATTTTTACATGATGTAATACATAAAAAAAAATATCGAAGCGAATTGTTACGTAAAATAATGGAATGTCTGCATGTGAATCGCTTTTCCTTGTTTATTGAGCACACGATTCTCGTCTTGCTAGATTTCGGTTGGATAATTGAGTGTGATCTACAGGGAATCGTGATTCTGCCTTTAAATTGCCGTTTCTGTAATAAATGCAAAGGTCACAGAGCATTCGAGAGGTGAACTGATTGTAGCTTGTGCATGCATATATCTTGTGATCAGATCAGAGTGCCCAAATTCGATTCCTGACAGACTTCAAAATATTTTTGGAATCCAGTGCAAGTTTTCTCTGAGTATTTCAATTCTCCATGCTCCAAAATGTGATATTTGCATTTCATGCACCTATCAACAACTCCTACAATTCACATTTAGGTTTGTGTCTTCGTAGCGCTTGCTCGTTTAGGTTTTTATTTATCACGCTGATTTTTGTCAGGCGCACACCAACTTCATACTTCCTGGCGTTATCTTATTATTCTCCATATATTTAGTCGCGCATGAACTTTATGTTTCTGCTCAAAAGATCTCCTAACCCTGTGGTGGTCACTTAGTAGCCAAAATCGTCTTTGTTTGCTCAAGATTTCCGTAGGTAATTCATATATATGCCATTAAGCACGAACTGTTTCTAAATATCAGACCAAGCTTGGTCCATCACGACGTAAAGGTCGACCTGCCTTCCACATGTTGAGATATTTAATGCGGTGAGGCGAACGAAATGCCACGTGGTTCGAATTGTCGGTTGTGAGCGCAGTAATCACGAGGCATCTAAATAATCTGTTTTTATGTAAAGATGTGTTCCCCTATTAAGGGTAGGGTAAACGCGGGTGAATCGGATTGGAGGACGAATCGGATCAGTTAATATAAATTGCTGGTCCTAGAGTGCGCTAGTGAGTTCTTGCTGATACCATCCTCTGAAATCAAAGAATGCAAGTATTTGAGTTCGATGACCATAAGAAGTTGGCGTATGTACGATCTGCCGGTGATAAATAGACTACTTTTTATAAGTTTGAGGTACGTAGATGCTCTGAATTTGCCATTTTGTTATTTTTTAGCTCTGGATTAAACAATTTTTTGAATACACATTATTGAAACTTACGCAACAAGTTATGTAGTAGGAAAGAACAGTCTGTCTTGATTCTATGACCTCACCTGATGTTCTCATTTATTTGCTGCCAATGCTGCCAATTTGCAAATACGTATTTCTGTGCATGTGCGGGCGAAACGGATCAGTGAATGGCGGGTAGTTTGAATTGCTTATTTTATATAGAAATGGCAATATTGTTTTATTTTTAATTCCGGATGGGTAGACTTCAGCACGAGGAAGACCCAGACAAATTGCTTGTCTTCTCACTTCACCAGAGAACATAGCACAAATGAAGGAAAAGCAGGAATTAAAAAACGAGAAGATAAATAGTAAGAAAGGATGCAGAATGAACAGAAAAAAATGTGCAAAGAGAAAGTGAGGACATGATTGAGACTAACGATAGTGATGATGACGACGACGACGACGATGATGAGGATGTGGTTGTAGAAATAGACAATGAAGGGAGTGATGACATTTGCCAATTTTGTATGTTGAAATATTCTGATCTCAAGTCTGTGAAGAAAGGAGAATGGATCCAGTGCCAACGTACCACGAGGTGTGTGTGGGAGCTAAGGGGAGCAAGACGTTTATCTGTAGAAAATGTGTTTGAAAACAGAGAAACTAAGAAATGTGATTTTTTGCTATTACCGAGCTTCTAATTTTGTATCTTCTAGCATGAATAATAAGTTTCCACTGCTTTTTCTTTCAATCCGATTCACCCGCAATACCAATCCTATTCACCCGCCACTGGAGGATGATTCGGATCAATTTTAACAACCAATTAAATTGAAGAAAAATAAAACATAATAACTATTTCTGACAGACTGTTGCGTCAGACTTAAAGTTAATGAAATTATCTTGCAGCGGACAGTACGAGACGCAAGAATTAACAGCGCATTACCACTTTTATTTATGATTATTTTAAAAATGATCCGATTCACCCGCGTTTACCCTATATGTACGTGAACGACCACAATTGTTATCAGAAAATGCAGGCACTAAATTTCTAAAATTTTATAAAGAAATGAACTCACAATTTGACAAAAATTATAAGGTATTACAACAAGACTTATCAGAACTTAAATATCTGATAAAAGTATAAAAAAGGTTACTAATAATATTTTTAAGAATTCACTTTTTACTTAAATTAAATTTTCCAAAATTTGAAAATTTTAACACATAAGCTTAATATTTCATTACTCTGCAACCATTAGAGATAGAATTCAGAAATTTTATACACTGATTTAACATGAATTTATGCAAAAGGTAGACTACAATAATGCCCATTTCTTTGAAAACAGAAAAATTAGGTCCCAAAAGAGTATGTAAATTTTAATATTTTTTTACATAGGACAAATAAAAAATTAAATGTATTAAAATAAACAACTCTACATGTCTGAGAGTAGTCTACTTTACAGCAATAAGTGTTTATTACATACAGGAAAAATATTAAAGATGTCAGAGAGACCATAACAATGTTATGGTTGCCAAATTATATATGTGCAAAATTTCTTTGTTTTCATTTTTCTTACTCTGACTATTACACTCTTACTACGTCATACTACTTTTGACCAATAAAACGGTACGAAAGGACGTATTTCAACCAATCATGGCTGCTTATCGCACAATTTTATCGCGTCCCTAGCATTTGTTTCTTTGTTTGCCAACATTTGAAACTGCGCTGGTCTGGACGTCAAAAATATATATAAAATTACAAATCACTCCAGTCGATGCACAGCAGTTTCAAATATGACTCGCATTGGCATTCAAGAACAAGAATTAATAAAAATCACTGATCATACTTATGTATCTTCTGAAATCCGATTTACAAATAAATGAAGAGCACCATTCGGGAAATCCTGAATAAGTTGAATACACCATGTAGGCCTAAATCAACGAGTTCCACTTCTATTATGCACACGTCCAATATAACATCAATTGAACCACCAACCACATTCAAATTTGAAAATTGTACATTCAATAATTATTCCTTTCAAAATTATTCATGTTTATTTTTTATGTCATCGTCGTTAATTAAAACTTTTCTAACACTTGTGTATATTAGTTAGGTTATGTTATAGCTTCTGCTATATGATATTATGGATAGCCACGTATCAGAGATTGTTTAATATTAAGATTTATTGAATAGTAATCATTACAGTGTCTGTATAAAGACACCACTGCCATCTAGCATGCATCTAGCGTAATATTTGTAATGTTGAGATGGTACAATAATACATTTGAAGACAGTTGTATTTTCGTAAGTCAATTAATATTTTATTGTATTGGAGTACTTCGTTACTTCTAATCTTTATATACTTTCTTCTAATCGTGTGATAGTCAATTAAATCCCACTCGAGTTTTGATTTTCTCTAGATAAATCAAAACGTCTAGTGAGATTACTGTTGATAAAACTGGTTTGAAAAATATTATTTGTAATCTTTTTTTTATACTTTTATCAGATATTTAAGTTCTAATAAATCTTGTTGTGGTATCTTGTAATTTTTGTCCAATTGTGAGTTCATTTTCTTATAAAATTTTAGAAATTTAGAACCTGCATTTTCTGATAATATTTTTAGTCGTTCACTTACATATACCCTTAAACAAGTTACAGAAACTTGTTGCTTACTGATATATTTGGCTGGTAAATTGCACACTTTCATAGATTTCTTCTGAAACTGAGTTTTTTTCCAGATGAGGAGACTGCTTAGACACACTTTCACGGACAGATTTATTGGAACAGACACAACAATTGTTGAGCTATGTATATTCCCTACCAGAATTGAGACGTTTGTCATATCATGGGATCAACAGAGAGGTGCAGACGGCTATCACACACTGGTTCATATCCCAGGCGACAGATTTCTACGACACGGTATGACGAATATCCCAATTCCGGTGGGGAATATGTTGAAAAATAGCTAAACAATTGTTGCATTTGTTACAAAAATCTTTCCACAATATTGTTTCTTCTTTCTTTAAACGACCACAGGGAAACTTACTTTCTGGAGAGCCTTCGTATTTTACACTTCTACGAAATGATTTTGTGCTCTTTAAAACATTAAGAAAATATTTCTTAGCATGGCGATTACGTAATATCACGGCCCACTACAGCGTTAAGAAACTATGAAAACATCTGAACATCAAGTGCGACAATAGACTGAACAAACGCGCATCAGATGCGACAAGACTGGAGTTGGCATTGATTGGTTAAAGTTAATAAATTCTTACACTCCTATTGGTAGATTGATACATGAGCAATAATAATTTACAGGATTTCCTTCGCTGCAACATTTCAGTGTGGATGTTGTGTGTCGCACACGGCTTAACATGACCTCAATGCAGAGGTCGTGACCATCCGTCGTGTTCCACAATTTTCGCGTATCCGTGTGTATAAAAAGTCTGTAACCTAGCTTTGGTTAGAAGTGTAATGTGTATTGCCAGACCGAGATGCCATGTATAAGAAATGCAACATACGTGGTGTTTGATAATTTTGTACATCCGACCCAGCTAAGACGATTGGTGTGGGAAGGGATGAGCGGGCATTGATGTGCCATTGTTATAAACAGGCGTTTCATTTTTGTGTATTGATTTATTTAGTTTCTACTCTTAATTACTGTTTGTAATGAAATAGTTTTTTCATGAAATTTTCTTTCTGGTCTCTAGGTACACACCCAATTCGACATATTTGTGAACTATCAGAGTTTCTCGCCCACGATATCGCGACAAACTTATTTGCTTTTATTAAAAATTAAATGCCGCACTTCGATTATTGTGACGTTTTGTTAAGTGACCTAAGTTCTGAACTGTCAGTCAAGTTACAGCGAGCTCAGATACGTGTGCAACATCCGACGATATGATCACATATCACCGTTCTTCGCAAGTCTTTCGTGGCTCCGACTTAAAGAACGCAGAACTTTACACTCTTTGTCTTTACTCTTTCGAATTCTGCACACCTCAACACCAAATTATCTTTCGTCTCGTTTCTCTTATCTATACTCTAACCACGACGTAAATACCAGATCACTTATCTGTGGCACGCTAAGTATACCTCTTCATAGAACATCTTGTTATTCATCATCTTTTACAGTATCCATCTCACGTCAATGGTATTCCTTGTCACAAAGTATTAGGGGCTGCAAGACAATAAACACCTTTAAGAACAGCTTAAAAGATAACCTTCTTAGCATTTCACTCCAATCATACTGATTTAAACTATCACTGACTACATTGTTACTTCTTTCTTTAGACATGCATCCTGATAGTGCTGTATTTTCAAAATTGTCTCATAATAATCTCTTTCTATTATCTAATATTATTTGAAATATATTAACATTCTATGTATTTTAGCTTAATTCTGTTACACAGTTTAATTAATAGTTCATAGTATTTTGTTGTTTAATTCGTAAATAACTCTTGTATACATGTAACTCTCATCTAAATCAAATTGGTGAATTCTTTGTAAGTTCATCCATATGTATATAACTTATACTTTTTGCTGGGTAAGTGGAAGAGAAGGCCTTACGGCCTTAACTCTGCCAGCTAAAATAAATCATTATTATTATTATTATTATTATTATTATTGTTATCATTATTATTATTATTATTATTATTATTATTATTATTAAAACTAGCTGGAAACACTCGGCATTGTCCGGGTTTTCATTTTTGCTTTTATTTTCAATGAAACTGGTTGCTAGATTTGTCGGAAATCTCGGAAACTCAACTATAGACAACCTCGTTCATGAAGATTATTCTTTACATAGCGTCACTTACATGAATTAATTAATGCCTACCAGGGTTAACTCAATTTAAAACAGCTGTAGATCAGGCACCGAGAATTGCATCACGAGGTTTGAGTTTAATTGTTTTTTTTAAATGTAATTATATATTTTTTTTATTTCTTTTATTTATTTAATCTGGCGTAGTTAAGTCCACTAGACCATCTCTTCTACATCACCAGAAATAAAATAAAATAATAGAAAAAATCGAACTATAAACAAAGTAAAACCAACGAAAATATATACAGGCTACAGTCACACGAACTTTAAATGAGTTAGTATTGCCTTCAATTTCAGCAAAACAAAAACACACCTCTTGGTCCCTATACATCCACTTAGCGTTGACTCAATGTTCTACAGACCTTACATTTCATCTCTGGTGGTCAATGACTGTTAAATTTCAAATAGCTTATCTTATTCGTGGACGTTAGAGTATTAAAAAGCATTACAACCTTTCTGCCATCTCTTTTTCTCCCCACCGCAAATATGACGTTACACAGAGGAAGAGATTGATGTAATAATAACAATCCAGTGCTTTTCTTCTAGAGAAAAATGTGGTGGAACTCTGTGTAGAACATTTTATAACGGAGGGGGAGACGATTATTGTTCACTGCACGGAAATTTTGTCGTTTTTAACCTCCTTTTCGTCAAACCAAGACTTTCGAGGTCTAGGCGGAATTCAAACAAAAATAATGTTAAAAACGTAGTTATTCACACATTTTTCGGTTCCATGATGAAAAATGTAACAAAAAAAGTGCCGGAATGCCGTTCCTGAGCGTTCCGTCAGAAAAGAGCACTAATAACAATGTCTATGTAGTGTCGGACATCCAGTGTTGTAAATAGGTCGGTGTTAACCCGTAATCTAAAAAAAGTAGCAACTTGAGTGGCATTAGGAAAAAACAAAGATGTCAAAAATCTCAACCTGTCTATTCTGGATGTCCGATAAAAGATTTTTTTATCGTTTTTCGACACTCACCTACAGTATTTAAATTAATGTGAAGTCTGCGCTTAGAGTTGCATAGAGTTTCTCTGTACGTGGTTTTATGATTGACAGGTCAACACGTAAATCTTCAAGATGTAGCAGTCCGTTCCTTTGCTTAATTTTCATGGTAGAAAATACTGATTCACGTAAGTATGACGTTGAAAACGGCAGTTCTTAATGTCTTTTTAGTTCATTCGGCACCATCGACTGATTTGACACAACATTTCCGCATATAAGACACTCGGGATTTTGTTTATATTCATCTCCATACCACGTAAAACCATATTGTGAGTATTCATCACTATATTTACGAAATTCAGTACGTTTTTGGGAACCCTGAAAGTAACTATCGCTCACATTATTTGAATTAGCACTGCTTCATCTAACCCAGAACTTAATTCAGATTGTCCTTTTCGAATTAAAAATTTGTCCATAAAAATCGAAATAAAGAACTTTTGGTAAAATAGTCGCACTATCACCCGCTCACACGTATATATTCAAACTGACCAATATGTTCTGACGATGTTGTTATGTTTTATTTAACGACGCTCGCAATTGCAGAGGTTATATCAGCGTCGCCGGATGTGCCTGAATTTTGTCCCGCAGGAGTTCTTTTACCTGCCAGAAAAATCTACTGACATTGAGCCTGTCACATTTAAGCTGTCTTAAAATGCCATCGACCTGGCCCGGGATCGAACCCGCAATCTTGGGCATAGGAGGCCAGCGCTGTACCAACTCGCCAACCAGATCGACTGTTCTGACGATTCTGAACTCTGTTTATTACTAAGTTGGGAAGAGCAAACTAATTACTAAGCATTGTTGCAGGTGTTCACGTTTCATTGGTAAAGTCTGTCTCGAAATAAAATGTACCATCTCAATCGTTGTAAATAAAAAAGAAATACGTTGTAAAATTTATTTTTCAATTCCAAAATTTCGCGACACACTCCATGGGGCTGTGTTACACATCAATAACGGATGGGCTCTCTTCACCTCAAGAGGTCCTGGACATCTGCCAGTCCAATAATCGTGTAGTTACGTCCCTGTCCCTGACGTAACACTGAACATTTTTCATGCAAATGGTCAACATGGTCGACCTGGTTGGCAAGTTGGTATAGCGCTGGCCTTCTATGCCCAAGGTTGCGGGTTCGATCCCGGGCCAGGTCGATGGCATTTAAGTATGCTTAAATGCGACAGGCTCATGTCAGTAGATTTACTGGCATGTAAAAGAATTCCTGCGGGACAAAATTCCGGCGCATCTGGCGACGCTGATATAACCTCTGCAGTTGCGAACGTCGTTAAACAAAACATAACATTAACATTCATGCAAATGAACCTTGCTGAATAGTGAACTTCATCCAATGTTGTTTTCGTAAAGTTCCTTATTTTTAAACCTTTTGAAGTACCGTACCCATAAATTGAAGAGAATGAAATCATGCGAGAAGATAGAAAAGGCTAATTTTTGTTTCTTGTTCGCTGAAAATCAGGGGGTTTACACCCCCGAGAATTATTTTCGTCACGCCAGGACTCAAATCCCGATTCCTGGCACGTATGGCAACCAGTATCGGCTGATTGAGGCAAGTGAGGCCGGGCCTCAGTCACTTGGCTTAACTGAAATCAAATTTTGTGTTTTTATATAATGTATTAGTTATTTGAATGAAGCATCGCTGTAGAAGCATTTTGAAACTTTGTGATGTATATAGACCTGTTTGGCAGTAAAATTTACTCCTGAGGCCAGAATCGCTCGTGTCGGGTCTGGTTGTGGTGTATATAGACCTGTTTTACAGTAAAATTTGTTCCTGAGGCCGGAATCATTCGTGCCGGGTCTGGCTTCTGAATTTTCTCTATTTTCGCGGGGTTTGAGCTTGCGCTTAAAACGTTGTAGCCGAGGCACAATTCGTCTGGCCTGGTCAGGTTTCACTCCTCACATCCATGGGCCGGCCGCAAGGGTAGAGTGGGGTGGGAATAGCAATAGTGACTTGTCTTCCTAAATAGGTCATAAATAACAAACATTCCAGCTCTTTGGCAGGCAGAGACCCACACTATTCCCTCCCCTTATGTCTCAGTTTATGACTTAAGCGAGGGTGTTGTACTATTGTACTTCGTAGTACAGTAGTGAATCTGGGCCAATGTTATGTATTTCGGGAAAATATAAACAGAAACAAATGAGAGAAATAATGCTGGTGCAGTTAATTCATTGTTAGAGTGTCCTTTTTTCAAGAAGAAATAATATTGAAAGAAAGGAAGTTTTAAATAAAGAGAGAGACTGCCGAGATACCTACGACATCGCTGACAATTTTTCTGACAGATAATCTTAAAACGCGAGTTTCTATTGCATCCTGGTATGGGCAACATAAGTGGTTATGTGATGCAAAATAAACTTCTCTGTTGGCCTTGTTCGTTGCTGTCAAGGGAAAAAAATAAAAAGGACAGAAAGGAGGGGATTTTCAACACATAATGTGGGTTGCTTCATTACACTGAAACAATCACTGAAATTCACAACATAACAGCTTATTTGGTGAGTGACATTTTTCATCAATAGTAGGCTAATAATAATAGACTTACTTACTTACTTACTTACAAATGGCTTTTAAGGAACCCGAAGGTTCATTGCCGCCCTCACATAAGCCCGCATAATACTACTACTACTACCACTACTACTACTACTACTACCACTACTACTACTACCACTACTACCACCACTAAACAAGGACCATGCACCACTCACCTTTACCACCACCACCACTACCAGAGTACTACCACTACCACCTACCACTACCACCATACCACTCACCAGGGTTTGGACCATTGACCACTACCACTACCACCACTACCACTATTACTACTAGAACTACCACTACTACTAAACTACTACCACTACTACCACACTAAAAACTACTACTACCAACTACCACCACCACTACCACCACCACCACTACTACCACTACCACCACCACTACTACCAGAACCACGACCAATGGACCACCACCACCATTACTACCACTACCACTACCACTACACCAGAATCACTACCACTACCATGATACCAGGAAACTAAACAGAACTACTGACCACTGCTACTATTCGGTTGCCACTGTCATCCAGCCTGCTGTCAAAAACCACTACTACCACTACTAAAACAGTTATACTACCACCTCACCACCACCACCACTGAAACCACCACCACTACCTGGAGACCACCACACTAGGTTACTACTACACCACCACTACCACTGCTAGGAAACTATTTGGGGCTACTACCACCACCACCACTGAACTGCCACCACCAGACCACCTACTGCTACACAACACACCACTGCTGCCACTACTGCTACTCACCACTGCCAGGAACACTAACCACCACTGACTACCACCACCACCACTACCACCGAATCACACTACCACTCACTGTTAGTTACTTGGGGGACTGACTTAAAAGACTGCTACCACCACTGCCACCACTACTACTACTACTACCACTACCACTACCACTACCACTGGATTACTATTGCTACTACTACCACTACCACTACCACTACTACTACTACTACTAATAATAATAATAATAATAATAATAATAATACAGTAATAATGATATTAATAATATAACAACAATAATAATTAATATCATAAATAAACATTTCCTATTGGAGGCACTTAAACTAGTTGCATCTGGCCTCACCGAGGATTTTGATCACCGGCCGCTACTGATGGCAACCCTACCCTAAAACCCGTGCTGAACCCTGGGTTGCGTGGCATTTTTGGCTGCTGCCATGCGTACTGCATACCCTGCCCCTCGCCCGCCGTGCTGTGGTAATTAGCCCGATATTTAAAGCGGGTTGCTTTGTGCACCTTACAATGTGGCGGCATTCAACAGAAGTTTAAGACACAATGCAATTATCTATCTTGTTGTTCAATTGTCTTACTGCGCAGCCATCTTCAAAAACAACAATAGGGCGCAAACAATGCACACGTCAAGCATCAGGTTGCACGGCGTGATTGTTCGTTTACGTCTGTCAGATGGATGAAACAATTGCCTGTCCAGAGTTTTATGAATCGCACCGTATTTAGTGTTTAACTCTTTTTGAAATGTTGGTAAAATGCCCCTCAGTGAACACTATATAGGGATCTTACTTTTATTATGGTTGGATTGTATTTCACTATTAAGGGAACAAAATATTGAAATTACTAACTTCCATGTTTTAAAGCTAGATTCAGAAAATGTTTATTACTGCTATATTTGGTTAATAATAACATATCTAAAAAATTTCATCCCTCTATAATAAGTGATTTGTGTTTTATTAATAACTTAATAAAATATTGTATCGCTTTATATAAAAAGTCCCTAGCGCCACAATTTACATTATTTTTAACTAATATTCACTTATATACATGGGAACAAAACTTAATATGTTTTGCTGTAAAATGAATCGCTACATAACTATAATCTATTATTATTATTACTATTATTATTATTAGTATTATTATTATTATTATTATTATCATTATTATTTTCTGTCAGATGCGTTTCCAATTCACTGCGGGCTAAAGCAAAGAGATGCACTATCACCTTTACTTTTTAACTTCGCTCTAGAATATGCCATTAGGAAAGTCCAGCATAACAGAGAGGGATTGGAATTGAACGGGTTACATCAGCTGCTTGTCTATGCGGATGACGTGAATATGTTAGGAGAAAATCCACAAACGATTAGGGAAAACACGGGAATTTTACTGGAAGCAAGTAAAACGATAGGTTGGAAATAAATCCCGAAAAGACAAAGTATATGATTATGTCTCGTGACGGGAATATTGTACGAAATGGAAATATAAAAATTTGAGATTTATCCTTTGAAGAGGTGGAAAAATTAAAATACCTGGGAGAAACGGTAACAAATATAAATGATACTCGGGAGGAAATTATACACAGAATAAATATGGGAAATGCCTGTTATTATTCGGCTGAGAAGCTTTTGTCATCCAGTCTGCTGTCAAAAAACCTTAACGTTAGCATTTATAAAACAGTTATATTAACGGTTGTTCTGTATGGTTGTGAAACTTGGACTCTCACTTTGAGAGAGGAACATAGGTTAAGGGTGTTTGAGAATAAGGTGTTTAGAGAACGAGTCCGTCGCTGATATTACTGTCTAAACTCTAAGCTAAGGGATGGAGCAAGAAAGAGTATATTGTGACGTCTTTTTTTACGTTGGTCTGGGTTCAGCCCCAGCGAGACACAAGCAGATTGTCAATGCAGTCCTTAAAAGTAACGTCGAAGGAAGGATTTTAATGCCTGAAGAAGAAATGATAACTATGTTTGAATTTTTAAAATTCCTTTTACGTAACTAGACTCCTTTTTTGCATTTACGTTCTTAAGTGAACATTACCTCTAAGCATGCTTCAGCAACTTCAAAACTGGCCCCACAATCAGAGTCTCCAATGCTAAACATCTCAGTAGCAACACGCTGAGAGAATCCAAAACGTTGCTAGGACGTTACGAGATACAAAATGCAATAGCAGCGTGACCGGATGACGTCACATCGCCTGGCGCAGACGCACATCGCTGTTTTTTACGAGGGCCAGGTGGCGCCCCCCGGCGTTCATTTGCTAATACTCGGCTCCGACGCCCCCTGGCACAAGCGCCAAGGATATCGCTCTCCTTTCGGAAACTTCGCCCCCAGCCACGTCCCCTATACGCCACCACACGAAGGGCTCCTTCAAACGAGTACGTCTCCAACCAGGGCACCGAGATCGTCTTCATTTGCTCCTGGTTTACAGTTTCTAAACCGATGAAATTGCAAGTAGATGAGAATGCAGTCTAGGGATTATTGGTCTTATGGCCTAGACGTCGTTCTAATGGCTCCCTCCCCTTCTGTACAGGACGCCAACCCTGTGCCTCTACTTACAATGTACTTACTGGCTTTTAAGGAACCCGGAGGTTCATTGCCGCCCTCACATAAGTCCGCCATTGGTCCCTATCCTGAGCAAGATTAATCCAGTCTCTATCATCATATCCCACCTCCCTCACATCCATTTTAATATTATCCTCCCATCTACGTCTCGGCCTCCCTAAAGGTCTTTTTTCCCTCCAGCCTTCCAACTAACACTCTATATGCATTTCTGAATTCGCCCATACGTGCTACATGCCCTGCCCATCTCAAACGTCTGGATTTAATATTCCTAATTATGTCAGGTGAAGAATACAATGCGTGCAGTTCTGTGTTGTGTAACTTTCTCCATTCTCCTGTAACTTCATCCCTCTTAGCCCCAAATATTTCCCAAAGCAACTGATTTTCAAACAGCCTTAACCTATGTTCCTCTCGCAAAGTTAGAGTCCAAGTTTCACAACCATAAAGAACAACCGGTAATATAACTGTTTTATAAATTCTAACTTTCAGATTTTTTGGCAGAAGACTGGGTGATAAAAGCTTCTCAACCGAATAATAACAGGCATTTTCCATATTTATTCTGTGTTTAATTTCCTCCCGGGTATCATTTATATTTGTTACTGTTGTTCCAAGATATTTGAACTTCTCCACCTCTTCAAAACATAAATTTCCAATTTTTATATTTCCATTTCGTACAATATTCTCGTCACGAGACATAATCATATACTTTGTGTACTTACGATGTAGTGAAAAATAATATTGACTGGTTTGTAGTCATGAGAAAACGCCATTGGTGAAATTATACACAAGTGGATTGGAATAAACTGATAAGGATCCAAAAGAAAATAGGTGTGAGTTGGAAAGAGAGGAGGCTGTTAATTAACCTTTATACGAAACAACGATTCAAAGTCAGGATAGGAGAAGAAATGTCAGAAGGAAGTGAAATAGGCAGAGGAGTACGACAAAGATGGCTTTTATCACCTACCCTGTTCAACATCTACTTGGAGAATTTAGTAAGGAACTATTTTCAAAACATGGGAGGAGTTAGTAGGAGGAAGAATAATAAAGTGTATAAGATTTGCTGATGATATGGCAGAAGAGGAGATGATACTAAGGGATATGCTACTGGAGCTAAATGACAGCTGTGAGCAGTATGGGATGAAGATAAATGCAAATAAGACAACCATGGTCATAGGAAGAAAAATAGAGAAGGTAAACTTGCGACTTCTAAATGAGGCAGTAGAGCAAGTGGACAGCTTCACATACTTGGGGTGTACTATAAGCAGTAACATGAGCTGCTGCCAGGAAGTCAAAAGGAGGATAGCAATGGCAAATGAAGCTTTTAATAGGAAAAGGAGCATCTTCTGCGGACCTCTGGAGAAAGAACTAAGGAAGAGACTAATGAAGTGCTTTGTGTGGAGTGTGGTATTATATGGGGCAGAAACATGGACATTACGACGAAGTGAAGAAAGCTAATAGAAGCATTTGGAATGTAGATATGGAGAAGAATGGAGCGTGTGAAATGGACAGACAGAATAAGAAATGAAGTTGTGTTGTAAAGAGTAGATGAAGAAAAATTGGTGCTGAAACTGATCAGGAAGAGAAATGGGAATTGGCTGGATCACTGACGGAGAAAAAAAATTCCCTACTGAAGGATGCACTGGAAGGAATGGTGAACGGGAGAAGAGTTTGGGACAGAAGAAGATATCAGATGTTAGATGACATTAAGATATATGGATCATATGCGGAGACAAAGAGGAAGGCAGTAAATAGAAAAGGTTGGATAATGCTGTGTTTGCAGTGAAAGACCTGCCCCTGGGCAGAACACTATGAATGAATAAACATCAGAATGTGTAATATCGACTGTACATATCGTTGCTGACATATATATATCGATATGCATAGTCGTTTCCGTCCTGGGTTTATTGTGAATCAAAAATCTTCACGTTCAAGTCCTCCGCTTCCCGTTCTGTTCTCGTTGTCGTTCTCGGTTTCTTATGGAGCAGCCTTAACCTTAAGTGATGCCAGTTTTTTACAACAGAAGACTGTCTTGGTGGTTTTTTCTCTCTTGTACAGAGGAGGGATTCGAAGGATTTCACTTCAGCCTGGGGCTAATTGTGCTTACCACTTCTATTCTGTGAATGATTGGGCAGCCGAACGGCCGCGCTCTTGTACAAGTACAGCATACCACAGCGTGAACTCAATTAAATTATGGTTTATTTAAGGACGCTTGCAGCTGCAGAGGTTATATCAGCGTCGCCGGATGTGCCGGAATTTTGTTCCGCAGGAGTTCTTTTACATACCAGTAAATGTACTGACATGAGCCTGTCGCATTTAAACACTCACCGTGAACTGAACCCGGGCTATGATATGGATGATATGTGAATTAATGATGGCGAAATGAGTCAGAGGCCCAACGCTGAAAGTTACCCAGCAATTCTGCTTCAATTTGTTGTGTGAAAACCGAGGAAAAAACCCAACCAGGTAACTTTTCCCTACCAAGATTTGAACGCGGGTGAGCTCATGTCACGGTCAGACGCGCTAACCGTTAAGGCTCATTCACAATGAAAATTAAACATAACGTAAGTGTTAACTTAAGAATATTAAAATCAAGATCATTCACGATGGAAACATAAACATAACAGCAAACATACTTGGTAACCATGGAAACATAACAACGACGCCATTTCCTCATATTCTGTCGTATACTTCAGCGCTCCACGATTGTGTTCTGTTTGCATATCACGTAAGCATAAGCATGAAAGTTTGGAGTTTGCAAACTTTCATGTTAACGTCTTACGGTAATGTTTATGTCAGTGCTTATGTCAATCATTGTGAATGATCTCATTTGGTAACCTGGGCGCAAACTTCTGTGTTTATGTTACGGTTATGTTTAATTTTCATTGTGAATGGGCCTTTACTCCACAGCTGTGGATCCAGACTTGGCGTTACTCTTTGTATTCATCCGCTTTCATAGTAAATAATAAATATACAGACCAATTCACAATGAAAATTAAACATAACCGTAACATAAACACAGAAGTTTGCGCCCAGGTTACCAAATGGGATCATTCACAATGATTCACATAAACACTGACATTAACATTACCGTAAGACGTTAACATGAAAGTTTGCAAACTACAAACTTTCATGTTTACGCTTACGTGATTTGCAAACAGAACACAATCGTGGAGCGCTGAAGTATACGACAGAATATGAGAATATGGCGTCGTTGTTATGTTTCCATGGTTACCAAGTATGTTTGCTGTTATGTTTATGTTCCCATTGTGAATGATGGTATGACTTCTTGATTTTACCGTAATGTTTATATTCTTAAGTGAACGCTTACGTTATGTTTAAATTTCATTGTGAATGAGTCTTAAAGGTACCTTTCCTTTTACGTAATGTTGTACATATGTGTAAAGATATAGCTAGGGTATGTTGTATTGTGTTTACCAACTAAAATTCAAAAGTTTCGTTTAAAATAAGCACAAGGTTATGGTCCTCAGATACGGAACTATATTTTCCTGCGTCGTGTGAGTGTTTTTATTGGGAGCCAATCACGGGTATGACAGCTACTTGTGTTTACATTAGCATTATTCTAACAGCGAAAAGATTATAGACAATAAATATCCCGAATTTGTAAACAACTAACATAATAATAATTATTATTATATTCTTTATTTATACTAGCATACAAGTATACAAGCAGTTAAAATTTAACAAAAAGTTAAAGAACAGAATACTAACATATTACAGAAATATATAATAATAATAATAATAATAATAATAATAATAATAATAATAATAATAATAATAATGATAATAATAATAGCATAATAAAATCGACACTAAACAACATGAAAATAATACCATAACAGAAAAAAAAGGAAGTAAAATACATTGGAATACAGTGAAAGCAACTCATTTAGTACAAATGGTTAATATGGAAAAACGTGAGAAAGAATATATCAAAATGGAATGTAATAAAATAATAATAAAAAGGAAAAGAAATACGAAAATTAAATAAAATTCACGATAAAAAGGCAATGATAATAAATTCATCGGCTGATAAAGAGAAAAAAAGAAAGTAAAATACATTGAATATAGTGAAAGCAACTCATTTAGTAGAAATGGTTAATATGCAAAAACGTAAGGAAGAATATAACAAAATGGAATGTAATAAAATAATAATAATAAAAAAGAAAAGAAATAGGAAAATTAAATAAAATGCACGATAAAAGGGCAATGATAGTAAATTCATCGGCTGATAAACAGAACAAAAAGGGGAAAGGAAGGAAAAAGAAATATATAGCCTATATTTTTACAAAGCTATGGCAGAGAAAAGGGCTTATAACTGAAAGGAAAGGGCTTATAAGGGCTTATAACATACACGGGGACGACAAAAAATACGTAAACAATATTGTGGGATACAGCCACGACAATTCTGCACGAGGCCAGTGCAATGTGAAGCGTGCCGAGTACAGGCGACGAAAGCCAAGAAGTTTCTGGAACACACACGTGACTGACTACCACAAGAGGAGTCAGTTTCGTCCGCCATTGTTGTGTTTGGTCGGAACGCGCTCCACGTTGTGCAGACCGTTCCGTGATATGTGGGCCCGGCATTTTTACACTTCGTGGCAATAACCCAGGCCTCCGGCACACTGCACGACTGGAATTCTTTCTTTCGTTTCCACCGCCGGCTCTTATGCAGTCCCGCGCCAGGGCTGTCCAGCACATTCACCTTGGATGTGGCTTTAACGAGACGTGGGCGGTGCTCAAAGCACAAGATAACTGGGAGGAACGTGTTGCTATTCTCATTTAATAATAATAATAATAATAATAATAATAATAATAATAATAATAATAATAATATATGTATGTATTTATTCACACTGCAATGGGTATATACCCGGTGGCAGTGGTAACTAATTACACTCAATAATGACAATAATAAACTTATTAATTAAAAATACAATTAATGATAATACTAATAATTAATACTAACAATAATTAATAATAATAATAACAACAACAACAACAACAACAACAACAGAGAATATACTAAATTAAATGAAACGATCACTTAAAATAGCATTTGAAATAAATCTAATTTCTATCTTAAAACTAAGATCGAACTAAAACCCACGAGTATATGTTCATATCTGCACAAGTACCTTTCAACATTACACTCATTTCACTGTCAACTCACTCACTGCACTGGAACTACGACACATTTCACGTGATTCTATCCTTATTTCACTAACACTTCAAAACATTTCACTGTTCAAATACTTTGCACTGCCACTATAAACTATAAAGCTTCACTGACAGGAACACGTTTCACTTACACAGCACACTTCACTGACACAACATAATTCTTCACTGATACAGCACTTCAATAACAAAATATCATTTACACCCTTTAAATACTGTGTATAATTACCGGCTATTAGTAAGGTCCTTAAGCCTATTTTAAATACATTTTTGGTTGTTGGTAAAGCCTTTAGTAAGTCTGCAGGTAAAGCATTCCAGTCCCTGATAGTAACGATTGAGAAAAGAAAATTTCCAGTGTCCGTCCTCTGCCTTCTTTCCTCAATTTATATGAGTGGTCGTTCCTTGAAGAGTAATTTGGCGGCTGCAAATTTTTTATTTCTCTCCAGGCAGGCTCACCTCTGTATGTTTTGAACAGTGCGCATAATCGAATTCGCGTTCTCCTGTCCGTGAGTGTGTCCCATTTTAATGGTGAATTTTTCCGACAACACTTGAGAGCCCGTTTTTGAATCTTTTCCAGTGTCTTAATATGTTCTAATCTGTAAGGATCCCAACATGCTGCACCATATTCCATTACTGGACATAATAATAATAATAATAATAATAATAATAATAATAATAATAATAGTAGTAGTAGTAGTAGTAGTAAGTAGTAGTACTAGTTAGGTAGCAGTGGAAATGAATAATGCATACGATTTATACTTTTATGCTCGACCATGCCGAAATGTAGTAATTATACACTTGGTAGTAGCCCTTTAATGCACCTCATTAAAGTACACCTATTCATTATACTTCAGTTGTTCAGCCAATGAGATATCACAATTGTACCGTTATAAAACCGCAAGTGTATCGATTATTCTCGGATATGCAATCGAAAGACAACTAGCGAAACGTCACGGAGGCTGGAAATCCAATACTGTCGCAGAAGGTTATGTTCTGTTACTATAATAATTAACGTTAATTGTAAATAATATTCAAATAAATTCAATTTGTCATCTCGTTTTTCAATTCTAAATCAATTTCCAGGTTATATCAAGACTAATGTTCATGTTATTCTCTAGATTATATCAAGGTCAATGATATTCGTTCCTCGGAAAAAATCAATGCTTTCGCTTCTGCGCACATCTCACAATTTAGAAGGTCAGTTCCCCTCTTCACTTAGATAACCATAACATGAACACTTATGAATAAAAATATGGTCGAGCAAAAAGTAGTATGAAACTTGCCTATAATGGTAATTAAGACGTCGTGGCATGAAAATTATGAAATTCAGTTGCGCTCAGTTTCATCACAAAATTTCTTAAGTTACGAATGATTATAGGCTCGTTGCATAATGTACTTTTACACTCGCAATAACAGCGGCAATGACACAGCACATACTTAACGCACGTGGTCTGGTCTGTAAGTTTGGCAACACTGTCCCGTCGAACAAGAGAACATCGCATCGTGCTCGGTTGACATTGTACTGCCAGTTTGTCACTAGGAGACTAATTTTTGCATTATAACTCCAGTGAAGGGTTATATTTTCACTCAATGTGACAACGCGGTACAAGGCACCCTCTAGTCCGCACTCACCCTCGCCCACAGAACTATTTTCTTTTTTCGTCGCGTTAAAACATGGAAACTAGTATAACGACAACCTATTGATGTGGGTTTCTGGTGTCTCGTCAGCCCACTCGAGGTGTGTGGATAAAAGGGCAAAAATTGAGACGGTGTCTGGTGGAGTTCCTGGGTAGCTCAGTCGATAGAGCACTAGTGCATTCAGGTTTCACAGGGAACTTTACCTGAAAGCTATATTTCCATAATACAGTGAAACCTCTCATTTACTGATATTGAAGGGACGTAACAATCTGTCCGCATCTGGGAGGTGTTCTTTATTGGGAGGGAGGCTCCCCAATCTAACAGTAAATTTATAATATGCATTATGTATCCCTTCACGCTTTAAATGAAATGTATTCCTGTAGTTTAATTCTAAATACAGTATACTACGATGAAAGAGTAATGGAATGGAGAAAAATTCTCTCCGGAACCGATATTTGAACCCAGGTTTTCAGCTCTACGTCCTAATGTTTATGCGCTAAGCCACACCGGATACCCATCCCGGTGTCGGACAAAATCGTCTCAGTTTAAGTTCCAACAGTGCAGAGGGCGGCTACTAGAGGGAACCCAAGAGTTGGAACTTAAACTGAGACGATTCTGTCCGACACCGGGATGGGTATCCGGTGTGGCTTAGTGGATAAAGCATCAGCACGTAGAGCTGAAAACCCGGGTCCAAATCCCGGTGCCGGAGAGAATTTTTCTCCTTTCCATTACTCTTTCATCGTATGATGACGCAGAATATCTGCATGGAAATATCATATGTACTTCGCTACATTAAAATAATATATATAATATATACAGTATACTACAATAAATTTTTTGCAAATTTGAATTACAGTAGATAAGACCGAAAAAGGAAAATACAGTACTGTGCCATGCAATTTTATTCTAGATCTACAGTTATGCAGTTTTGTAATTTACAGTTTTCAACTTAACCTTTACGTTCAGGTGCCATGTCTCTCGAAACAGAACAACTGATTGCAGTGAAGAGAATAATCCTACTAACCCTATCATGTGTCGAATACAATTTCACGATCGCGGAAACCTTGGACCCATCGGACAGGTTAAATTTTGTGACTTTGTTTATCCACCCGCTTCCAGCTAACTATCCGGCTGGGCTAGTGGTAGCCTACGAGACCCTTATTGTCTTCTTTCATGTGAAAGAATTTCTCAAAACTAAATTTCCCATTTTTGTAACACATTAGGTCTTGAAATCCAAGTTCTGTCCGCAGTCAGGAGGTAAAGCAAGCTTTATGACTGTGAAACAGCTGTCCATGTCCGTGTCTGAGAGTGTCCGTAAACGAGAGTTAAATTTATCATTACAGTATTTCTATATTATTTCAGTTGGGACATAAAAATCTATCCGTACATGAGGAGTGTCCGTATCTTGAAAGTGTCTGTAAGGAGAGGTTTCACTATATATACGTTACTGTAGGTACGTTAACAGAAAACCACAATTTAAAGTCACACAGAGTTTTTGTGCACTCGATGTGAGTTTTTGGCGTCTCATCAGCCCACTAGAGGCATGTGGATAAAAGTGGAAAAATTGAGACAGTGTCAGGTGGAGTTCCTGGGTAGCTCAGTCGCTAGAGTTCCCGGGATCGATACTCGGCCCCGGAACAATTTTTCCCTTGAAATTATTCAACCTCTCTCTATCAGTGAAACGCACTGTAGTCTTCTATGGCAGCCGTCGCTTTAAAAATAATGTGGTAAATGTTATTTTTCACAGTCAATGGAGGAAATGTGGCCCAGAACTGAGGATGACAGCAGTGTCGTCCAAACTAAAGATACGGTCACACGTCGCTACTTTTGCTGCGCAACTTTTGTACTGCAGCTGCAAATGTTGCGTGTCGTGTTCACACGTAAGCCAAAAGTAGAGTGCTGCAAGCTACTTTTCGTGCTGCGCAACCCGAGTGCTGCAAAAGTTGCAACTGGAGGTTGCGAGTCTGTTCACACACAAGGCGCTACTTTTGCAGCCGCAGTCATGCTGCAGGTTTCCATCTCCGTGTTGACTTCTCAATATACATTTTGTGGTTATGTTCGCAATTTTAAGAAACTCATGCGAAAGCTTACTTATCTATTATTTGCTTTTCTGTCGTATCTAGTATTCAGAAATTGGCATTATTTTTACTATAAAGCTTTTAAAAACGCCTATATACTTAAATGATAACCAACAGCATATTCACGTAATCAAAACCTGTTTGAACTATAGAAAATTTTTATATCGTCAGACTTATGCAGCGTACTCAGACTGTGTTGAAAACTGTTACAAATAATTTATTTTCATCACATCTAACATTAAAATACATCCAAACAATACAAGGAATTATAAACCATTTAATCTTAGATCAGAGGTTAAATTGATCCTTGTTTTTGAACTTGGAATTTTTGTATATAAAGTCTAAAATTAATTTGTCTCAAACTAAAGTCAGCTTTGATAAGAAATTTCTCCGATTTTAGATGATGATCAGTTATTTGTTTCTGTTTGAAATAACGAGTGACAGAAGCAAAAAAATATCCATTATTATTAATTTTAATAATATGTTAGTACATTTATATATATTTCTTTCAATTTCTTGCCTTAATACACAAACATTCTTATATTTTATAAGGCTCTAATCGTGTTCAGCAGCCAAATAACATAACCTATAATTATATTATATTTATAACAACCATTAATTATTAATGGATATGATAGGAACATTCATAAATGTTCAATTAACTGTATTACTAAACGAAAAATTGTTTATTATGTTTAACAGTATCAAACACCATAACATGATAACAACTTGGAGAACAGTCAACCTTCTTCTTATTGTGATTATTTACATTGCACAAAAAAAAAAAAAAAAACAGTGTTTCCAACGACTTATGAAACAAAAGTAGTTGTAAAGTCGCTAGATTTCTAATTATCAACAAAGAAAGATTAAATTTGTCACCATGGGGTTTTAAAAAGGTTAAATCCCTATTTAAGCAATATAAATGTTAAAAGAAATTGTTATTGAAAAAGAGTTAAAATCAATGATTGGCAACACTGAACAAACCTGTATAACATGGTCCGCGCATCACGTATTTCACCTGTTTAAAAATGCCAAATCCATTTCGTGAACTTAAATTGCATTTGAACCAAGTTAATTTGATCGCTTTTATACAAAGAAGAAGTGTCTGAACTAATTTATTTTCGATCTTCGATCTAAAATTGAAAATTTATCCAAACAATAAAAGTATCATTGGCACATTTGGGTGGCAACACTGGTCGCAACTGCAGCAAAAGTTTCAACAAAACCGATATCAAAAATGCTGCGGCTGCAACCCTGAGAACCCTGTTCACATGTCGCTATTTTTAAGCTGCGCGCAGCATGGAAAAGTAGCGGGCAGCAGGTTCGGCAGCGCTACTTTTCGGGTTGCACCGTTGTTCACACGTCGCAGTACGAGAGTTGCCCAGTTTTTTGTACTGCATCGCTGCAAAAGTAGCGACGTGTGACCGTACCTTAAAGGTCACCACTTGCAAGCAACTCGCCGCTGTCTGTCACTAAATCTTAGTGTTGTGGTGGACACCCCTGTCGTGTAGGTGGTTCCCATAGCACCACCGTGATGACTGGGGGGGATACCCACGGAGTCCGGCCTGGGAACGGCGCGCTCGCTCGAGCCTCCATTACGATGGGCGTGCGTCCGACCTGATGATAGACAGCCATCTTGTTACCGCGGCGTAAAGTGGTGGCGGCCTTCGATGTGATTGCAGATGCCATTTTGAGGCGAATCGTGGACTCGCTTATTTATTGCGCAGAACTGCCCCGGGGACCTGCTGGTCGAGATTTCCGCGGGGCTCCTCGCCTGGGGATCAGCACTGCTCCCCAACATCCTGCTGTTAGCAGACGGGAGACATTTGGGATTCTGCGCTGGGCACACAAAGTTCAACTTCACTGAGTGATGGACGATAATGAAGGCGTCTTACCACTTCTTGTGTCATCAAAATAGGCAGATATCTAACCCACTCTCAGGAGTATCTACGTCTTCAGAGATGCCGATGTTTGAAATGTGTTGTCAGTAACCACCGTAGTGGTCTTCTCCTTCTGGCAAAGTCAAATGTAAAACAGTGGCTTGCAGCATTTGCTTGTTATATTTTACAATTATTAGGACTCGGATTTCTATCACGTCATTTTTTCCTGTCTAAAAACTTTAGATAAATTAAATAGATGTATAGCGTCCACGCCTGTGGAACAACAATTAACGGTTTTATTGGTCGAAACCAAATGCGTTCGATTGTCGGGGCAAGTTACCTTTGAGGTTTTTTCGGGGTTTTGACTCAAAATATGAGCAAATGCTGTAACTTTTTGCTTATAGACTCATTTCACCGGCATTATCACCTTCAGTTCATTCAGACTAAATAATAAGCTGTTGATTTGTCGTCAAAATGACTAAAAATAGATTTTGCTTTTTGAACACAATTAACGATTTTTATTACTTTTGAATTTCTTTTCCTTTACAAATGAAGCAGCTTGGGAAAATGATGGATGTCACAAACCTTTTTGATAATTTATTGACAACTTACACTGGTTTATGTCGATTTGATTTTTTTCTCTATGAATTATTGTAATGTATTTTTTCTAAGCGAGGAGATCCCTCAGGAACTGTCGAACGATATTGCAATTTAAAAGTGAATTATTTTCCGTAAGTTGTCAATAAAAGGTTTGTGGAAACTGACTTGTGTCACTTTTCCCGAGCATTACAGAAAGATTTTGTGGTTAAGGGGGTTAAGAGTGAAATTTCTTTTTCTACATTTTTCAAGCTACGTCCTTGAAATGTGTCGCTGAACTTTGCAGTAAAATGTTTGAATTTTTTTTTTTTTTTGTAGACCAGTGGCATATTTACAAAACATCACACATTAGACACAGATACAATAATAAACAATAAAGAAATTATAATCCATGAAAATATTTGTAATAAACAGAGTGGAATAACAAATTCATTAATAAAACTGTATAGTTAATTGAAGATTTTAACTTCTTATGCTTTCAAAACATATGCTTTTCTTTAAAGCTTTTTAACTTGCCTTATTTTTTATGGTTGTGTTAGGTATTTACTTCACCGTTTTACAAGGTAATGTTTTTACTACATCTTTACTACGAAAGGGGTGGGGGGATATTTTTATAAGTATTGCGTTCCTAAAAATATACATTTTCCACTGCCACTATAAATATTATTTCATTTTTTATTTTAAAAAGTATTAATTTAATCACAAAATCCATATGCCATTTTGTTAATCACAGTGTATAGAACATTCAGTAAAAATTTCATGTTCCTATCATCAAAATTGTAAGAGCCTTTACACTTCGAACTTGACGAAATGAAATAAAAAAGTGTGAGAAAACAAGTTGTAAAATGTCCATGGAATTGAAGTTCAAGGGTGCAGCCATTTATATATTGCGTAATTTTTATGCTTTCGAGTGCTACAGAGCATAACATATAAATAAGAGATTGTTGATTCATTTTTCATAAAAAATGAAAATGCGATTTTTTACTGAAAATAATCAAAACTTCATCCCCGTCACCCCGCTTAAATAAAGTTTGAAGATAACTGTATCGGTCAGCAATATTAGTTGTCACAACACAAAGATCAAAAGAATTTTGGAAATATAGTCAGATTGTAGCTGGTCGGTCTCAACTTCATCCTTCCCAAAAATGCGACACTTGAGAGATTCGAACCCTGGTGTTGCCAGGCGATTAGGCTATTCATAAACAGTCAGTGACCATTATTAACATAGTTCTGCAATTCTTGAATGCTATACAAGAGCTTTAATGTTGACGTTTTCATGGTCGAGGAAAAGATTCAAAGAAATAGTTGAGCTTTTTAATTTCCGAGAACATAAACAAACATACCGCTCGTGAATGAATTATTTTGTGCGAAGATCGTTTATTACATACCTGAAAGACGAATTACATTAGTTGCAATGAAATTCCATCTTGGTTTCATGTTCAATGACGGCAACTTTTAAAAACTAAAATATCTATCTTCAACATTGGTGATAAAAGTTTTCTGTTTATATATTCCAGCAGACCAGGTGATATACTTACGTCTGTCAGAGCCCCAGTCTGATAAATGCGAACTTAAAACAAACGGTCAAGGTTATCTAATGATTTATTTTTCATTTTAATTTTTAAATATGTAATATTTATATAACAATTTGCAGTAATAACATCCGCATTTGAATCTTGTTGATTTTTTCACGAGAATTCCTTAATGTTACTTCATATATGTTTCAAATGAAAAACTTTCTGTAGCATATTAGAAGGATATTTACCTTTCTATGAAATATTTAAAAAGGAAGTTGCTAATATTGGAAGATTTAGGTGAAATTGCTGGTAACTTCAATTTATAATTATTACTATATTGAACGTCTCTCAAAAATAATATGTTAAAAGCTTAAATCAGTAAAAATCAGATTGTCACTTAAGCAGTAAGAAGAGGGAAATTGTAGCTGTGTTAGGTTTGAATCTGAATATGGAATTTTAGACTTTCTGCTATTGGTTTTGTTGAAAGTAGAAATACGCACGATCTCGCACAAAATAATTTTTGCAGAGGACAGACGTTTGTCATTTTTCAAATGGCTTTTCCCTAGACTTTTTACGTTTTTATAGGCTGAAAATCTATAAGTTCAATGTAGATGAGCTAAGGGGCCGTATTCACAGGAAGAATTTTGCGGAATGGTGAATAAAAAAGTTTTCTCGAGTATTTTTTTGGACCATGAATGATTCATGTGTACAACGTATGTTATGCAGATGATATTGTAGACCTATTTTCATTTGTTAATAGTTAAATACGCTGTAACAATGCAACTTATGGCGGCCTTCGAAATTCTACATATGCCCAGCTTAGAAAACAAATGTATTCATACGCGAAAAACGAAACTATTCCTAATATTTTCGTAAATCTTATAGCTTGTGATTCTCTTTTGACTGATGGATTGCATCAGCAAAATTTCACTAAGCGTTCAACAATGAACATGTTGATACATTATACGTAGGGAAAGTTTTCAAGAATTAAGAGAGTTACTAGTCTATACAGAGTGATCAAAAAAAAAACACCGTTAACTTTTGGTATATTGTACTGGACAGCAAAGTGATAGTTTTTCAAGAGAATAATCAAAATCCAAAATCTTTTAGGGCAATTTCAAAGTTTGTTCCGATTGTTTTTAGCCTCTTCACGATATATCGTCATTCGTCTCTGTTCTCTGCATCTTCTTGTCGACCTCCCACTGTACAAAGATTATCATATACTTGGTCCTGCCAACGGAGACGAGGTCTGCCAAGAGGTCTGTACATCTTGGAGAATAGTCGAAAGCTTTTCGTAGAAGAGAGTCTTCATCACGCCGTAGAACGTGTCCAAGCCAACGTAGTTTTCGACTTTTTATTAAGGCTATTATGTCCGGATCTCTATGAATATCCCTTAGTTACTGTTGTTCAAAATTTTCTTGAATGGGACCAAAAATCTTTCTCAAGATTTTGTTCTCAAAAATAAAAAGGGATTTTGTTGTTTTTTAGTAAATATCCAAGTTTCGCAGCAATATAGTAGAGTTGGTGGGATTATTGTTTTATAGCATCTTAATTTTGATAATCTAGAAAGGAGTTTGGAACTAAGCAATTTATGAAGGGAATAGTAACACTTATTTGCCGTAACGGGTCTGTGTTCAATTTCTTTTCCAAATAAGCCTGTTTCATTAATTATACTTCCTAAGTATTTAAATTCAGTAACTTTTTGAAACTCCCAATCATCCATTAGAATTGACCCTCTATTATTTGAGGTACGTGATATATTCATGTATTTAGTTTTATCAAAATTAATTTTTAACCCTGTTATTCTTGTTTCTTCTACAAAGAGTCTAAAAAGTTTCTTGATATCATCTTCTGTTTGTCCTAGAAGAACAATATCATCACCATATGCTAATAAATTAATTTTGTGCGAGATCGTGCGTATTTGCTTGGTTTCCGCACAAAACCAATCCGCGGAAAGTCTAAAATTCCACATTCAGTATTCCCAACGTAAGACACATAACAATTTCCCTCTTCTTACCGCTTAAGCGACATATTCATTTTACTGCTTTAGGCTTTTAACATATTATTTTTAGAGACGTTTAATATAGTAATAATTATAAATTGAAACTTACCACTGCAATTTCACCTAAATTGCAATGTTAATTATTGTTTTTAAATATTTGCAAAAATTAAGTAAAGTCTACTACTCCACGAAACTTATTGCATTCTGATGCAGGTAACATTAAGGAAGCCGTGAAAAAATCAACAAGATTCCCGGAGTTATTACAATTTGTTATATAAATATTATAGTTAAAATATTAAAATGAAAAATAAATCATTCATAAACTTACCGTTTGACTAGGGGGAAAAAAAGACAGAGTACAGTATATCACGGCCTGCTGGAATATAGTAAACACAGAAAACATTTTATAGCAACAATGTTGAAGATAGATATTTTAGTTTTTAAAAGTTGCCGTCATTGAACAGAAACCAAGATGGAGATTTCATTGCAACTAATTAGAAATTCCTCTTTCAGGTATGTAATAAACGATCTTCGCACAAAATAATGTACGATACACGAGCGGTATGTTTTTTTCATGTTCTCGGAAATTAAAAAAGCTCAACTACGTTTCGCTTTTTCAAACTTTTCCTCGAACATGAAAACTTCAACATACCGCTCTTACTATTACCATTCCCCAATGAAATTCCAATATTTTCATTCTTAATTTTCTGTAATGCCTTTTCTAAGACAAAATTAAAAAGTCCATGAGAATAAATAAATGAATGAATGAATAAATAAATACATAAACAAATAAATAATATATTTGGCGTTCAGCCGTTCACAGTTGTTGTAATTATTGCAGAAGTACTTCTAGAAAACCTCCAAAACCCGTGTCGAACCCAGTCCTGGACGTAACGAGTTCTATCAATAATTCAGAAGGCAAGGAAGAGTTTGCCAGTTTTTGCTGCTGTCTTGGCTCTCTCGCGGCTGTTTGTTGATCCCTGTTAATTAATCACGCACGCCGTAACGCGTGCGGCATTGTTTCCGATTTCACAATGTCGGCTGGAAACAACCGCCCGGCCGGCCGGGAAGTGAGTGAATGTGCCAGTCGCGCTAGCTACAGTGGCAACCAAATAACTTTACCATTGACATCGCACAACAACTTCACGGGTCTTATTGCCCAGGACGATGAACTACAGTGCGAACAAGCAAACGGTTGCCTGGACGACATGCCTGCGATGTAGGGAGAGTTCAATGATGCCCTTATAAAAGAAATCATCATCATCATCATCTTTCAATTGTCGGTGGCGGACCTGACAATAAGTTGCGCTTCGATCGTTAGGATCAATAACTCCTATGAAGTCAAAACATAAATTTTTTCAGTAGGTTTAATGAAAAAAACATTATTGTTCATCCTTTGTTGCAGGTTATGTAGTTGCCTTCAATTTGTACATTTTGAAAAAAGAAATATAATTACATACAAGAGATTTTATTTTTGCTGTTCGAGTAAAAGATTTGAAACGTCGTTGCATGAAAACAAATATACCGAGTGGCCTATCGTCAAACATTATTTTGTGTGAAGATCGTTTATTACATACCTGAAAGACGAATTTGCCATGCGGATTGTAATGAAACAGTGCATTTTGGTTTCTGTTTCTGATCCATTCGTTCGAGAAAACCTTCCACTTCAACATTTTGCTGATAAAATGTTTAATGGGTTCTATTTGAAGTTCTTGCATTAGGTCTCATTTTTTTTTCCCAGCAGTCTATCCAGCTGTTGATCTCATAAACAAACTCATTATTAATGATTTATTTTGACATTTTAATATTTTAACAATATTATTTATATGGCATATTGCAGGTTTTATAAATCCGCATCTGGAATCTTGTTGTTTTGTACTAGTTAAGGTTTCATGATTTTATTAATGAATCCCAATTGTTTTATTATATTTACATAATTTTTTCAAATATTTAAAACAATCATAAAGTGCAATTATAGCCAAGGTGAAATTGAAAGTAAGTTTCTCAATTTATAATTATTACTATTTAAACGTCTTTAAAAATAAGGGAATTTTAAAAATGACATGATTTTCGTTTTTTCAATATTAATTTCAATGTTATATTTTTAGGTTGACCATATTTAAATGTGTGTATTTGAACACTTCCCGCGTAAATCATCTTCAGTTGAGTTATTTAAAGCAAATAAAATCTGAAAATCGATAAATTGTCACATAGAAAATATTGCAGGAACAACGACGATTTTGTTCCGGGTTTGATTGGAATACAGTAGAAGGTGAACATACGACGCCGGACTTTTCATCTCCCAAAGAAAAAGATGAGTTTCACAAATGGGCCAGAGCAAGCGGAAAAATTTCAGCTTGTTTTTATGATTACTGCGTAACTTTGGAAAAAAACTCCTGAGCTTTATTCAAAAATAAAAATATATATTTGGTCTCCAAACAAAGAAAAACCACAATTACTTGTATAGTAGGGTCATTTTAAAAGAACAAGTTCCAAACAGTAAATATTAATAGTCAGTGAAGATGACCAGATATTTCTGATCACGTACTAAATGACTTATTTCTTGGTATTTATGTTGAAAGGTTATTCAAACCATTTTTTGAACTATTTTTAAAACATGCAAAGGGATCAAATATCAAGTATTTTGTCTGGCAATAGAAAATTGGTTTGACTAAACAATTGATTCAGAAGACACTTTTTATCCTAAAAATGTAAGATGTCTGAACAATATAAATTATTAGTTAACTCCGAAAGTTTACCTGACTAATTCTGAATTATGAAACCAAGCATAAAATAACTATGATTTTAATATTAATACTGATATTAATTAATTATCAGTATGTTCAAGTTTCTACCCATTCATCACATCGGTGGCTAAATCAGTACAATTTTAATTTCTGGAATTTAGTAGAAAAATGTTGTCGATATTCGTCAACAGCGCTCAACATACCGGGAGCGAGAGTTGTAGTATTTGTGTTTTGCTCGCCGAAACGGAAAGGAAGATCCGTCAAAGAAAATTCAACTTGCTTTACGTAGAAAATTAAACAATCCACTAAGTTATCTAGTAATGGGGGAAAATGGTTAGGTTTCTCTTAGGGTACTGAAGCAAGTTGCTTACCAAGACTATAGTACAGTATGGATACCAATTAAAAGTCACTGAACATAAAATTTAACATTTAACGATTTACAGCTAACCCTGTATTGATCTTCAATGTGACCTAAATGACTAAAGATCGTTTGAATGATACTACTAGCCTGGTTGAGTTTTACAAGATTCAAACATTAGCAATAATACCTAAGTTAACAGGCTGGCTTTGAAAATGATTTCCTATTTTGGTAAAATTTATTTTTGTATGAGCAACTGTTTTCTATAATCAACCAAAAATAAAGGCAGACAAAAAATGTTGGTAGGCTACTGTTCCTTTCGGATTTAAAAAAATATACCAATGCAGGATTGTACTAAAGCCGATATATCTAAACCATTTTTAAATGTACTGATTCAAAAATGTTTAACAAAATGATATTGCAAAACATTTCTACAAAGTAGCTATAGAATTTATATTATTTTTGTAAAATAAATATTTTTTTTATAAACTTTAATAATTCCAAGATAGTTTTGCAAACAAACGGAACGTATTTTTAAAATGAAATCAATTAACAAAATACATTTTTACAGATCAAAGTTTCCTAATAGTCTAAAGAATGTGTATTCTAAATTTCATTCCGCTCATGAAGCTTTAATAGTTCAGAGCGCAATCCATTTTTTGTCAGGCCTGGTAGCAAAAAAAAATGACCCAGATTATCGGCGTTAAAGGCTTTGATTTAAAAATCCATAATGCAGGAAGTTTAAAATGGGCCATCATTGATAAGGGCATGTCAAAACCCACAAACTATTAACGACTGTACTGCATCCCGTGTTCGTTTACATACACAGAGTACTTTAAAGGTTATTTTTCAAAGTTTACTCATTTTTACAAAAAATTATCTCTTATAATATTGCTGGGCATTTAGTCACCACGGCGCTGGACTCCTAATCCTTTGTATTCGAGTTAGTTCCCGGAGAGCGAGAAAAATAATCATGAACATCTGTAAGATTAGAATACCTCGTGCGCACACATCTATTGACAATATTGCTTGCACCATGCCATTGAAATGTGACTGCTACTTACTTTGTGAGCGTCTCGAGGGACGACGTGTAGATGGTGCCGCCGACGTCGATGTGGACCGGCGCCGTGTAGCGGACGCCGCCGCCACGCAGGGGATGCCCGTGATCTTGTGGTTGTAGTTGAGCGCCGGCGGCGTCGGCGACGACGAATTGGACATGGTGGGCGACGTGGCGGGCGAACTGCTCGGGGAGAGCAACCTGGAACCACATCAGCGAACCAGTCGGGGCATTTGCTAGGAGGCAATCACCTACAAACACTGATCACAGGGACGAAACCTTCCCAGACTGCTCAGAGGGACGAAGTGTTTTGACTAGGGATCGGGAAGAACAGCGACCAGAGATTGTTCAGAGAAAAGATTTATTTCAGATATCTATACTAATTAAATCTTAGCCAAATTTTTACGCGTGATTTTGATTTTGAAAAAATATAATTAACGGGACCTGGAAACGAAAATCGCTTTTTGAACTTTTGTTTGTATGTCTGTCTGTCTGTATGTTGGTTACCTTTTCACGCGATAATGGCTGAACGGATTTCGATGAAAATCTTTGACATATAATTTAAGTTCGTAGGAGAGAAAAGTTTAGATTTTAGGCTAAACGGCATTCAAAATACATTATTTAAAAGGGGGTTATAAGGAGGTCTGAAATTAAATAAATTTGTAAATATTCGCTTATTATTTTTTAAATATGTTACATAACAAAAGTTTCTTTAAAAAATTTACAATAAGTTTTATTCCATGAAAAAAGACTGATATTTAATGAGAAAAGGTTTTAAAATTTAACTGCCATCTTAAAATAGGCAAGGGAGCTAAAATAGGTTTTTAAAAAAATAAATGACTTCGTCCCTAAATGTGGGGCCTTGACAGCAACAATCGAAAGCTTTGAAAGATAGCGTACAGATAATGTTTTGCGTTTCTGAAGTAATTCAGGAAGCTAAATTAACACGATTTGTATAATTAATTATTAATTCACCATTGAAAGTGTAGTTTCTCTAGATGGACATAATGCTATAGTGTTATTACAGTAACTTCTGAGTGAATCGAGGACAGGTAAGATTAAAATAGCTTCTTATGCACAGAAAACTTGAAGGCTATTTACATTCGAAAACTGTATTTCTTAAAATAATTTTTTGACCAAATGAGTGGTCTCTGGATTTCAAAATGCTGCATTTTAATTTTTTAATTCAATTGAAATGTTATGAAACATATTAAAGATTTAACATTAAATCAAAATGAATGTTAATGATCAAATGTAATATTTTAAGTTTTATATTTTTAAATATTGATGTAGAAAAGGATAATTTTAAAATGGATATCAGGGAATGGTACATGATGATAGAGACTGGATTTTAATCTTGCCCAGGATAGGGACCGATGGCGGGCTTTGGGAGGGCGGCAATAAACCCAAGGTTCCTAAAAGCCATTTGTAAGTAAGTAATTATTACTTTAATTTATTTCTAACGAAGGTGCAGCGGAGCGCACAAAACCCTAGTGCTGCAATAATGGAATCTTGCGATGTTGCGCGTACATTTTACCAAAACCAATCTATTCAGAAAATAGAAAATCCTTTTCATTTGAAAACTTTAAAAAATGATGAAAGATTAATGGAACAAAAAAAGATCCGGCACCGGGATTTGAACCCGGGTTTTCAAGGCTGACGAAAAACCAGACCACCACATTGTTTAAGGCATCTCAAATGGGACACAAAGCATGGAGACATCGTCTCAGTTTAGTTCCACCATCTACCTAGAAGGGCTGATCATATTAGGAAGTTTAATTCATGTAGAAAACAAAGAACGGACGTGGCAAAATTTCCTTTGTTAACCCCGGGTTCAAACTGGAACAGCTTACCTGCGGCAATCTTTCAGGGTTCCATTTAAAATCTTTCATTTAAGGAAAGGTTGACGAAGAATATCTGCATGGAAATATGTACTTCGGTAAAATATAATTTTGCTACAGAAATTTGTGTCATGTAATTCCATCATCGTGTAACATTTCTTTGATATTTAATGAAATGTTATGTGACTTATCTCTAGATGGAATATTAAATAAAATAACAAATGTTAATTATGCAGATTAACATTTAAATAAGTGTTATAGTTTTAAAATATTGAGGTGAAATATTTTTAACGAAGGATATCAGCTCAATGGTACATCGGTGATAAGTGAATACTTGTAAATACATAGTATATATTAGAGTAACAAACTGGGTTGGTGATAGGAACAAGTCACTAATACCACAAGGAAAGCCTGAAAGCACTACATTTCTGATATGTATTCTTGATAGAAATCTAAGGTGAAGGTCAAAAGAATTAGCGTCAAAACCCTTGTTCGCCCAATAATGGAATATGGAATTAGGTTGGGATCCGTACAGACAAAACTAAGTCGATTCAATAAAAAGGTCCAACGCAAGGCAGCAAAATATGTCAAAATGGGAAAGGGATATGTAATTGAGGAGATAGTATAAAGATTTAGATGAATTAATCAAATCAAGGCGACGAAAAACCAGACTCACCAATTGTTTAAGACACAAATGGGACACAAAGCATGGACCGATATCAATGCTAATTGATACACCATCATACTCAGGCAGGCTGATCATTTAAGGAAGTTTAAATGTAGAAAACAAAGAACGGATATGGCAAAATTTTCCTTTGTTAACTACAATAGTAGACTGTAAACAGCTTACCTGCGGCAATCTTTTGGGTATATAAATGAATGACATTTAAATAAAGGTTGATATATAATTAGTTGACATGTATATAAATTAAGGTGCAGTGTAAATAAATTGTGATCATGTAATTAATTAAGTTGATGTGTAATTAATTAAGATGACATGTAATTAATTAAGATGATATGTAATTAAGTTGGTATGTAATTAATTAAGGTGATATGTAATTACTTAAATTGGTAATGGTTGAAATAGAAGTATTTATAAGTTAGATTTACTTTTGCTTCTTGTAGGCGTTATTATAGAATAGTTTTTATTTATAGTCCTAGGTTTATTGCATCTATTTATTTATAGTTAAAGTAAATTTTCGTTGATTTTATTTTTATTGCAATATTTATTGTATTATTTTAATGACATTATTATATATTATATATCACTGGCACCTGGTGTATACCCAATTGTAGTGTTAATAAATATAAATACATACATACATACATACATACATACATACATACATAACATGTTAAAAAAGTCAGAAGATTTTCAGATCATATTTTCAGACAAAGTCACAAAATGCTTGTTTTTTTTCTAATATTTTTCGGTCGTAAACATCCGGGCCTAATTATTAATATACATATCTAATATATTACAAATTTATTTAAATATACAATAGTTTTTACAAAAAATATTGTAGTTTCAGAATAATATGTTGGACTTCTAGCAACATTGCACTAAATGGGAGGATACTTTGTATCAATTATATTCCGCCTGTATCTGTTTTCTTTTAATATGGCAGTATTATTTTACAGAACATTAAAAACTATGTAAAAATGCATCAGAAACGCTGGAGAAATTCCGTTCCTGCCTACAGACGAAACGCCCCAAAACTTCCAACAAAACCACGGAATGACAACCTCAAATGCAATAATATGATCCTTTGTGGCTTATAAATGTTGTAATTTTAATGTGCAAGAAATAATTGATTGAGGGTTAAAAATTGTTTAGTATTCTATAGTGTGGAATAACAGATGTGTTCTCAGTAATATCTCCGAGCCAACGAAAGCAGATCAGAGATTGTGGATAAACATGAAGAGCAGAAAATATTTGTTTGCTCTACACAACCTAAATTGCAAAGAAAACTTTTGTCTATAGAATAAACAGCAATCTATCAATCTGGAAGGGTCAGTTGATAAATATCCCTAAAACAAATACGTACAGAGTCAACACAGCTTATCCAAGAAGACCAAATGAGCGGGCAAAAACAATTTATGTTTTGTGACTACGAACTCCACATCCTCATTAAAATAAGTACACGGAAAGTTTTGTCACAGTTTTGAAAGCAGATTTTGAAATGTTCATAGAAATACAGATTCTGAGTGTGACTGTTAGATTTACTTAGTCGCCCGTCCGTATGAGCAGATTTCTCTATTGGAAAATGCATAAATGTTTTACTAAAAGGAAATTCGGACCCTTCTATCTTAGTCTATGTGAAGGTGAGAGGATGGTATTTTTAAAAACTTTTTCCTATTTGGTGTAAAATATTAATTTTTTGTATGTAGAGAGCTCATACCTGTGGCAACTCAATCAAATAAAATTATTTTGAAAAAAAAAAATTACTTGGAGCCCCAAATTTAAAAAAAATACACCCAATGCAGGATTGTACTAAAACCGACATATCTAAATCGTTTTTAAAGACAGATTCAAACAATGTTTTGCAATGTATTTGCAAAAGCATGTTCTACAAACTGTCTGTGACAGAATTTTGATATTAGTCCCTACGTTTGTAAAATAAAAAATTAAAATCCAATAACAATTTTCTGATTTCCTTTCTTGCAAAGAAACGGACGTATTTTTTAAATTAAATCAATTAACAAAATTGTTACAGAGAAAAGTTTCTTAATAGTCTAAAGAATGTGTGTTCTAAATTGCATGCATTTATCTTTAATAGTTCAGAAATTATATCCATTTTTGTCTGGCAATGTAGCAAAAAAAGAAGTTACTGGAAACCGATAAAGGCGGGCGTGTGGTTTAAAAATCCATAGCGCAAGAAGTTTAAAAATGGCGTCTAAACATCCGATAAGGGCACAAATGCCCACAAAATGTTATGCAATGCATTCCGCACATATCAAAGGGTATTTTAAAGAAAACAAATTTTTGAAAATTTAATTTACTGGAAACAACAATAAAAGTGGGCGAGTGATTTAAAAATCCATAACACAGGAAGTTTAAAAATGACGTCTCAACATCCGATAAGAGAACAAATACCCACAAAATGTTATGCTATGCACTCCACACATATCAAAGGGTATTTTAAAGAAAACAAATTTTTGAAAATTTAATTTACTGGAAACAACAATAAAAGTGGGCGAGTGATTTAAAAATCCATAACACAGGAAGTTTAAAAATGACGTCTCAACATCCGATAAGAGAACAAATACCCACAAAATGTTTTGCTATACATTCCACACATATCACAGAGTACTTTAAACATTTTTTTTTTTTAATTTACTCATTTTTCGCCAAAAAATACCATCATCTCCCCTTAAATTAATGGCTTTTAATGCAGCCTTTGTCAGAAACTATTGCATAGAATTTGACAGCTTATTCCTGGCATGTTTGGAGTTTATTTAACAGGAACTTTTGGAAAAATATAATTTAATCTCCAAGTTAAAATTGTTTCATATAATGCAAATTTGAATATTATTTTTCCTAGATTTTTAGGGTTAACTAGTTTGCAAATTCCAATCTCATAAAATGCAGCATTCAGCTATAATAAATGTTCCCAGAAAACTTGAAGTAATTCTGACAAGTATAAACTGAGAAAAGGTGCAGTAAAAATTTAAAAAAATGAACATTTTCAATATTTTCAAGGTCCGACATGCCTTAAAAAATTTCTCATCACGCGCATTGATTCAAATCTCTTATTGCAACTTTCATTTCTTTTGCAAAGCATTTTCTTCGCCCTTCAGAGTTTTCCATAAGATACAGTTTTTATTTTTTTATTTATTTTTATTGCTAGTAAGTTTGAAATGAATACAGATTAATAAATACAATGAAAGATAAACTAGCCCACTCCTGAATGAGTAAGACTTGTACTCAGGAGGGGATTCCAATACAGACAAAAAATAAAATTAAAATTGAGAGTGAATACAGATTAAATAGTGTTTAATATGTTTAAACCCAAACTATAAATCCAATACAATTTTTTTTTTTTTTTTTATTAATTTGGAGACGATTTGTGGTTGAAATATTATTAGAATAAAGTTTGTTTAATAATCTGGGACCTGGACTCATGATATGATAAAAAGCAGCATTGGTTTTACATTTTGGTTCAGACAAACGCAGAGAATTCATATTTTTAGTTCTTTATTTATGTATATATCTTTCAAAGTTATTAAAATTTCTGTGAAAATATTTTAATAAAACAAAATAATACCTTTGTCTAATATTGAAATGTTTAAACAACAATTCAGTTGGGTAATCTTTCTGCTTTTTTAAACAAATTTTAATACTTTTTTCTGTAGTAAAATTAACGGATAAAGGTTAGATTTTTTAAGTTCCACCCCAACCTATAATACCATACATAAATATAGATTGAAATAATGCTAAATAAATTATACGTAAACAGTTAAGGGACAAAATATTTCTTAGAATAACAAAGCAACACAATGTTTTGCGTAATTTATTACAAATATAATGGATATGATTATTCCATTTTAAATGATTATCAATAATTATACCTAAGTATTTAACCTCATTAACTTCATTAATAACTGAACAATTGCAATTTATATCGGAACAATCAGAATTATGCATTTTAATTTAACTTATATTATGGATTAAATTGATTTATTACCTTTATTATTTAAAGAAAATGGAATAGCTATTGTTTTATCTTTATTAATTACAAGTGAATTTAAATCGAACCATTTTTTTATTAATTTTAAGCAGTAATTTGCGTTATAATAACCATCAGTCCAAGTTTTTCCACTAAAAAGTAAAAGAGTATCATCAGCATACGAATATAAATCACCTTCATATTCTTTAAAGTCTATCATTGAAAGCTCATTAATATATATATTGAAAATAAAATCGGTCCAAGGACTGTTCCTTGCGGAACACCTATTTTAATTTCAATAAAATCACTAGTCAAAATGTTTGTAAGTAAGCGATGTGAACGTGAAAGAGTGACTCGTTTCCGGGGCATTTAACAAGATAGTACTCTGTCAGCATGACGGTGCAGTTAGACCTACATGGCTGATCTTGTCTTTGGTTTAACGTTCTTACCTCATTTTGATCTGCGTGCTCGGGAACATGGTTCTGGACGACGTCAGGTCCTTCGGTTCTTTGCCATCTGCCTCGCCTCGAATTTCACATTTTCTCCTGTGAAACAAACAACAATATTATATACCAAATGTTAAGCAACTAGAACAGAAACAACAAAAATATTAGCGTGCGAAATACAAAATGGCAAAAACAGAAGTGACTTCCGAAGGAGACACACAAAGAACGTGCTCATATGAATCCTATCCACAATAGTTCATTGACACATACACAACGTGTGAAATGCTACTTAAATGTACAATATCATTTTGTTATATTTTTATTTATCAGTACATCATAACGAGGTTTTATGCTGTTGGCAGCTGAAAGCAACAGTAGCCTACTGATCGTAATGAAACATCAGTTACGGGTCTTCGATGTCTGCCTTTATTAAAGTTGATTATAGAAAACAGTTGCTCACAAATATACCCTAAATGTTGAGCCAAACATAGCAATCATTTTCACAGCCAGCCTGTGTAGTCGTGGATATTATTGCTAATGTTTAGTCTTGTAAAACTCAACCAGGCTGGTAGTATTATTCATAAGATCTTTAGCCCTTAGGTCACATTGAAGATCAATAAGTTCGAGCTGTAAATCGTTAAATGTTAAATGTTATGTTCCGTCTTTTAGATTCCTCCATACTGTACTGTAGCAGTAGGTAAGCAACGTGAAACAGTTACTGAGAATAGGCCTACACACTGCACTCCACTAGATAGCTGAGTGGTCGTTTCCCTCTCCTCTACCTGTAGCAAGTCTATGTCATTCTGATGTATCTTCCTCTCCGTTTCGGCAAGCGGTAAACACAGCTCTCCCGGTCCGAAGGAGCACGCGCGCTCATTGAGGGCTGTTTGTGCAGGTATGCATTAGAGGGTGATGAAATTTCGAATTTTAGAATGGGATATATTTACGTACAATTGGCGACAATGACTGTTATCTTCGCCATCTATTCGTGCAAGTAATAACTAAAAAGCCACAATTACACAAACAAATTTTATAATGAGGATATATTTATGTACAACTGGCGAAACTGAATGTTATCTTCGCCATCTATTCGTGCAAGTAATAACTAAAAAGCCACACTAACACGAACAAATTTTATAATGTGGATATATTTATGTACAATTGGCGACATTGACTGTTTTCTTCGCCATCTATTCGTGCAAGTAATAACTAAAAAGCCACACTTACACGAACAAATTTTATAATGCGTATATATTTATGTACAATTGGCGACACTGACTGTTATCTTCGCCATCTATTCGTGCAAGTAATAACTAAAAAGCCACACTTACACGAACAAATTTTATAATGCGCATATATTTATGTACAATTGGCAACACTGACTGTTATCTTTGTCATCTATCCGTGCAAGTAATAACTAAAAAGCCACACTTACACGAACAAATTTTATAATGCGCATATATTTATGTACAATTTGCGACACTTACTGTTATCTTTGCCATCTATTCGTGCAAGTAATAACTAAAAAGCCACACTTACACGAACAAATTTTCAGTCGATTAGTAGGTTCAGGTATCTTCGAACGCCAGTGTACCGATTGAGCTCAATGCAAAGAACTGAGTTACAATGTTATAATCGATACCAAAAATGAACAAATTAAACTGCTGAAATTTAAGTTTTACAAAAAGTTTGCACTTAAGAGAGGGAAAAGCGGGAAATTTATATCTTAAATCTGGAAGCGGGATGAGATAACATGAATTCTCTAAATTTTTGGAAAGCATATTACTACATCGTATTTCCCGGGATTGAACCACGGTCTTGCATGGTGGCGGGCTATAGGTTATGAGTGGAACTGTGGAGAGCATCCAACACCCTGTATGCTGCACCCCCATAAATCGTTTCAAATTACGCAGACTCATAATCTCCTGAAATTTATACAGATAATAACAATTGTATTAATGGTCAGGGAATAATTTTTTTCTCTTTTCCTTCTCGGAGATGAAATATAAATAAACTTACAATGGCGTTTTTATAATCTTCGCCGGTTTCAAAGGCCTGCATTTAAGTCAACACGGCGGAGCACTTTCAGAGATAATAACAATGTTGTACTTAATACACGGCCCGCTGTTTCAACAATTTCGTTTCAGCATTAGGAGTTGTCTTGTAATGTTATACGCCGGGATACATAAACGCCCCACCCCCACCTCGCCCGTTTTACATATAAAATGCCGTTTTAGCTATCGCCAGTCAAAATACAGTCCGACGTGTGTATACACGGAGTCTGCCGGTTTACACAGAGAACAGAAAAGAGGGAAGATAATTTGGCGATTCTATGATGATGGAAAAGACCGACCGGCCGCCAAGGCAAGGCAGGGCAGGGCAGTCAAACTCTCTTTCTTCTCTCTTTTTATTTCTGGTTATACTATGGACCTGGTTTTCCTATATCGCATAAAAGGTAGGAGGTATCTGGGATATGTGTGTGTGTAATTTAGCCACCACAGCCGAGTTTCGTATCTCAATTAACGGAGTTGTGTTTGCTTTTTGGAAGTTGCGCTTCTACCAGTGCCCTCCACATCGGCTCTCTCTCTCTCTCTCTCTCTCTCTCCTTTCACTCGCTGGCCCCTGCACACGATCTCGCAGCGGCGATAAAAAATTGCGCGCATGTATCGTTTTGTTGGGGTTAAGCTCTCCTCGCAGTTAGCTTGCTCCAACTCCTCCCCAGGTAACTTGAAACAATTTGGAATAATATTGTTTATTTATCTAGCATCGAGGACACAAGTAACGATTGAAGTACAGTACAGAAGGCAAGACCTGTCCTATGTCCTTAACAGTGCCGTGGCTATATCTCAATAGCTATGGAGGGGGAAAATGCAGTCTGAAATGAACTTCCCCACCAGTAGGATTCGTATACTAAAGTCGTCCTCTAATTTCGCAGCCAATCGCGTTGCAGGTCGGCTATTTAAACGACGTCTTGTGATTCGCTGTTGAAGACGTTATTCATTTCTTAAGGCTCGATAAATATGTTATACAATCGCCCACCATTTTGGCTCTTTCGTTGGCGTTCGCAAAAAGCACACGTAGACGTTATTTTCCGCTCAATTATTTGCTGAATTACAGTGCATTTGATTTATTATCATAGGAAAACGACATGATAATATTTAATGGTGTGGCAAATAGATTCCAATATGGTAGCTCGGCAACGAAAGAACAAAAATGGCGAAAACCAATAAATTTTAATTTGCATTTCCCTAAGACGACAACAAAAGGAGGAAATATGAATTAATGGCGTCGCGACTATAGCCATTGACTTGTATGCGGACCTGACATCGTAGTTAACAAGGAGTGGGGTTGCCGGGTTGAAACCCTTGAACAAAAATAATTAGATTTTAGTAAATACATAATCGTTTACCGATCAATAAATTTTATTGCTGACTATACATTTTTTATTATACAAAATTAAACAACAAGTTAAAAATAAAACTGTAAAAATTCTTTAAAATCTTTTATAAAAATTCATGAATATGTCCTTTGAGAAATGATAAAATAGTATTATTAAATATACTATGAAAATAAAAATACAATAAATTTCACTAAAACAAACAACTTTTAATACTGTATTTCTAGTAAAATATATTATTAAGACTTTCCTGGATAACATTTCGAAATTTAACACAATAAGGAAATTTTACAAGCATCAATTGAAAATAAACGCAATAATAATAGCACTAATAAAATACAAACAATCCAAAGTCGATAATGGAAGTTTCTAACTCATGCTTTTCAATTCTAACTGAGCGCTTTATCAAGGAGATTTGCAAAAATCACCTTTACTTTTTAACTTTGCGACAGAGTATGCCATTAGGAAAGTTCAGGATAACAGAAGGGTTTGGAAGACCTGTTCATCAGCTGCTTGTCTATGCGGATGACGTGAATATGTTAGGAGAAAATCCAATGGCGATTGGAAAAGACGGGAATTTTAGTCTGGAAGAAGTAAAGAGATAGGTTTGGAAGTAAATCCCGAAAAGACAAAGTATAATTATGTCTCGTGACGAGAATATTGCGAAATGGAAATATAAAAGTCGGAAATTTATCTTTTGAAGAGATGGAGAAGTTCAAATACCTGGTTGCAACAGTAACAAATATAAATGACACTCGGGAGGAAATTAAATACAGAATAAATATGGGAAATGCCTGTTATTATTTTGAAGCTTTTATCATCCAGTCTGCTGTCAAAAAAAAAGTTAGAATTTATAAAACAGTTATTTGCCGGTCAGTTCTGTTGTTGAATTAAACGTTGGATTTATTATCATAGAGGAACGAGATTAAATGTTTGAGAATAAGGTTTTTAGGAAAATATTTGGGACTAAGAGGGATGAAGTTACAGGAGAATTAAGAAAGAACAAAAAACTGCACGCAAAGATTCTTCACCTGACATAATTAGAACTTAAATCCAGACGTTTGAGATGGGCAGGACATAAGACGTGAGCGAAAAGAGTATTAGTTGGAAGACCGGGAAAAATATCTTTGGGAAGGCCGAGACGTAGATGGGAGGATAATATTAAAATGGATTTGAGGGAGGTGGGTTGTGATGACAGAGACTGGATTAATCTTGCTCAGTATAGGGAACAATGGCGGGCTTTTTAGGGCGGCAATGAACGTGACAAATTTAAGAGCCATTTGCAAGTATCTTTTAATAATAATAATTTACCAAAATTTAAAATACCGGTAATGTAAATTGTAAAGAATATTAATATAACCCCTTTTGACAAAATTCTGCGTACGCCACTGGTAGAAAGCGATAAATATGGGAAGAGCTGTTGAGTGAAAAGGTCATTGTTTAAAATGTCATATATTTTTCCATAATATTCCTAAGAGAAGCAATGATATAATTTTCTTTTAATAATTAATGCTATAAAGTCATGCACATCTTCACATTACCAACTTTCATCTGAGCTGAGGTGATTTTTAGTCAATTACGCTAAAATACTTCAATGACGAGCTAAAATTCCCCAATACAGGAAAACTCGTAAAATGAGTACTGATATTACCCCATTCAAATGCGAAATCTGAAAGGATTTCCTCGATAGTAAGTGATGTCAAAAGAAAGAAGAGAAATGGAATAAGAGATGAAGCTCTGGGTTGAGTTGTTCTTGTACGTTCTGCCTTCTTTAGACAAATGGTTAAAATTCAGCAGAAAGGTTTAAAACAGCGCGATACAAGAATAATTAACATCGAGTGATATGTCACTCTTCAAGTATGCTCGTGTGGTCAGCGCAGATGTGGAAAGAAGCTTCTCAATGTATAACAATGTCCTCAGGAGAAAATTCCAGAAACGATTAGGGGAAAAAACGTTTTGTCGTATAGAACCTTTTAAGTCCCAGAAAAGAGGCAGTGCTCATGATCAGAGAACGAACGATCTGTTTCACAAAAGAACGACTAGTTGAGGTAAGAAAATTAGTTTTGTTTCGTTGTATATCTGATCATGCGCAATGCCTCCTTTCTGGGTCTCAGTATCTCTGCGACAAAACTTCTTTTATAAGACTGTACAAAGTCATGTATTGCAATACAGAGAGCTGTTAATTTGAGGTAGAAATTTTACTACTTATGTATAGGACTATTTATTTTTAGATATTTTTTTTTTTCAGAATTTTAGGACATTTTCTAATATTTTAGATCATTTTAGGGGGTTTTTAGGTCATCAAAATCAGCACCCTGCTAACAACTATGTTGTCCACTAAGTTCGGAACAATTTCGTCCCTTCTCTACTTCCGACGAAGTTCCTGGATTGCAATCACATCCTAGCCCAACAAACATTTTGTGTGCCCGTCCTTAGTTAAGTACCATTAACAGAATTTTTGTAATGTCTGTACAATGTTGAAGAAAATATTTTCAGTGACTCCTATCTATAATATCTACAGCTGTCTATTTAGAGTTTCTCTTTTATTTTTGCGCCTATTTCAATTCATGTATTCTTTACAGTTATTGATTTCTTGGATTTTCCTGATAATTTTTACAATCCATGTTGAATCTTCCGTACACTACTTTTAACACTTGAATATAAATAATTGATTAAATGGCGATCTTATTCTGGTAATTTGTGTAAGCATGTTTTACAGCTTATGTTTCGGTGCTATTCGACACCATTTTCAGAGCCTCTAGATCTTTCTCAACTGGACAGACAGGCAGATCATTTCAAACATACAAAGAACACATTAAAGGTAACCAGAGGACACAAAATCTACATACCCTGAACACATAACTAATGCCAACCACACATACAATAATTACAGACATGGAAATCTCTAGTTCCATACAAGTTCCAAAACCAAAACTCAACACACTAGAACATTTTGAAATATGACAGTCCAGTAAAACCATTAACTGAATTTTCAACACACAGATCAATTTGAAAAAATATTTGACACAACTCTTCATCATAGAACGCATCCACACAACAGGCCAATCTAATAACTACAGATCTGTCTTTTTAGTCACTTCTTTTTAGCTTAAGTCGCTATGCTTACATTTATCGACTAAGATCGCCATTTAATCAAATTATTTAATTTTTACAAGTTCTTCTGGGAACAAACTCGCAAAGTTTCTTTTTAGATGGTAATTCTACATTTTCATGAAGTTCATTTTATTGTGTACTACTGACAATTTATTTCTATAGAACTCAGTACAGATATTTTAACACTCATCCCTCTCTTTAACCACTAGCCCAACATTTCCTTAGAACGCATAATTTAAATAAATTGCCGCTTTGAGATACAATGTTGCCAACCGCAGCATGATTATGCACCGCGGAGCGAAATTTATTAACTAAGTTAATTGTAACATGTACAGAATAGTGTAGATAAAAGTATCCCGTGTAAGTATAGAGTAAATACAGAGAGAAGTTCTGGAAAGGACTCACCTTTATAGAAGATGTTGAAAGTGACTCCCTGCAGCATCAAACAGAGCTGTGCACGTCTAATCACATTCAGATACATTTTGCACACATCCCGTAGCGCGCCACTAATTTTTAACCAAATCCTGTATTGTTCTCTTTATCGGTTGATCTCTATTCGGAAAATTGTCCCTAAAAATTTAGCGGGTTTCCTTAATCCAGCCTATTCTCACACACGCTTCCACAATTTCCACTCTTTCCTGTATCCAGGAAGTCATTTTGCAGAATGCAAACAGACACGTATAATTCGACTGATGACTGATGAAATACTGACAGGAAGAATGCCAACAATCGATTATTGCATAAAATTGTCCATTGTTGTAGATGTTTACTCATTTCGTTATGATACGATACGATAGAATACGATAATGGAATTTCAAGCAGCAGTGTTGCCAAGTCAGCGGTTTTGTAGCTAAATCTGGTGTTTTCAGGACTGTGGTCAGCTACAGAATTTTACCGTCAGCGGCTAGCTATTTATTTGGCTTTTTTAAGATTCCGGCAGAGGGAGACGATATTTTTAAGTTTTTTTTTTTCTGTAAAGATATTATAATTGTTTTTATATGTACTTACGGACAACAATATTAGTTAATCATAAACCAGAGATTAATATGGAATTATCACAATTTTTCATTGTGCGACTATAAAATATCAATGTTTTATTTTAACTCGATTTGGTACAATCATGTCCATTTCCTGCCTCATCCATTGTTGTCGTACAAATAAGGTATGTCACATTCGTAAACTCTTGTCTAATAATGTATGTATTGATTTTGTAAATGAATTGATATATTTAATCATAAATAGTAGATAATGAACTGAATTATTATTTTCATTTATGATAACTTATATTATGATTCATTCATAGTGTTCTGCTCATGGGCAGATTTTTCACTACAAACCCAGCATTCTCCAGCTTTCTTACTTTCTGCCTTCCTCTTTGTCTCCTCATATGATCCATATATCTTAATGTCGTCTTATATATTATTTAATTTACCATTACGCATTGTAGTTTATGTACCACAGACATACTTAAAACTTAAAAAACCAGACTCATTGTCGGCAGGGACGTCTCCAGCTCAGTGTGAAATCAGATTTCGAACCGAATAGTGTGACTATGAATGTGATTATTTCCGAAGTGTCCAGTATATTCTTGATCTACTTCATTAAATTTTGAAGAAATATGTCGCGTAAAGCTCCATACTTACAAAAGTTTATAGTTGTGTGAAAAAACATATTGTATTGAAAGATTGAGTGGAAGAAGTTGCCGGTGATAGTTGGAAAGCTCGATATAAATGGTGTAAGGTGATATTGAATGCAAAATATTCAGTTTTAATTGTCCATACGATTTTGCATTGAATATAGAGCCTACGAAGTGATACACACTTTCCATAATTTAGTCTACATTTTTATGAAATTCTCCAGTTCCTAAAACTGTATAGTTTGTATTTCAAATTTGAAAGTGATGTGTTAAGAAAAATCTGGAGTTTTTCAACTACAGTTTTTAGCGGTTTTTTTTAAGCTTGTGCAGCGGTAAATGAAATTCTGAGTTGGCAACATTGACTGCTAACAGTATACTGTAATTATACACTATCAACTTACTCATTTCTTCTAAAATTCCAACCCATGTGCCCGTGTACTTTGCTACATGGCAGCAACTAAAGGCGAATGTGAAAATGTTTGAAGTAATATAATTAAATTATTTCTATATCTTAACTGACTCAATTTGCCCATGGAGCCTTCATTTTCTGTTCTTCCACGTCTACAATAAGAAAGTTGCAACGCGTCTGCTGCTGCGAGTAAACAAGACCGGTTGCCATAACAACAAACACGCGGCTGTATTTTGTTTCCAGCGTTGCAATGCTAGGAACAGTTATCGGACGCTCGATCGTCAACTGTCAACGTGTTTATGAACACGGCCACAGGCGTTCGGTGGGATGGGTGCGTTTGATATTTAAAACATTAAATAAATAAGTAAATATTTGTATGTCTGAGCGGAGTTTTACAGATTTCCGCGTTCCCTCCGGCGCTACGAGCAATGGCTGGGCGTCCTCGGGGAGGACAGCGGTGAAAACGTGGCTGAATAGGACTTTCGGGCCTACGCGGTGACCACGGAGCAATGGTGGAAAGAGGCAACGAAGCAGAAGCTCCATAGTAGAATCTTCACCAATAAACCGGGACTATAGTCCATCGAACTCAGGACTGAAACCCGATGTCAACAAATATTCGTGTTGTGATGTGTCATGATCCATCTTCTACCATAGTACAACTCTCAGCGTATACAGGAGTACATTATCATATTTTATATTTAAATGCTAAGTTTTTCTTTCTAAATAAATATTGTTATAAAAAATTCATTCGTACTTTTCTGCTCAATAGCAGGTCTTTCACTGCAAACCCAGCATTCCCCATCTTTCTTATTTTCTGCCTTCCTCTTAGTCTCCACATATGATCCATATATCTTAACGTCGTCTATCATCTGATATCTTCTTCTGCCCAGAACTCTTCTCTCGTTCACCATTCCTTCCAGTGGATCCTTCAGTAGGCAGTTTCTTCTCAGCCAGTGACCCAGCCAATTTTTTTTCTCTTCCTGATCAGCTTCAGTAATTATTCTTTCTTCTCTACCCTTTCCAACACAGCTTCATTTCTTATTCTTTCTGCCCATTTCACACGCTCATGTCCACATTTCAAATGCTTCTAGCCGCTTTTCTTCACTTCGTCGTAACGTTCATGTTTCAGCCCCATACAATGCGACACTCCACACAAAGCACTTCACTGCTCTCTTTCTTTGTTCTTTTTCCAGAGACCTGCATCAGATGCTCCTTTTCCCATTAAAAGCTTGGCAGCAGCTCATGTTACTGCTTATAGTACACCCCAAGTATTTGAAGCTGTCCACTTGCTCTACTGCCACATTTCGAATTCGTACATTTACCTTCTATGTTAAATAAATTTAACTTCAAATATATTTACCATAATGATTAAAAAAAAGCACCACTCGTTGCCGATACATTCTAGAGTGACGTCACTTGGAAGGGAAGGAATCATCACCACCTGCCCCACAGTTGTGACCTTATGGCAGAATGTGAAGCAGGTTAAAGTGTTGTAGTGTGGCAAAGCCCTAAGCGTGGAGAAAAAGCTACTTTTGAGTGTTTTACGGTGAAATTTGATTTTAAAACACTTATTGGTAAATCTTTTCTTGAACACCTTATGAAAATCGGATATTGTTTTGTTATCACATTGTTGCGGCGAGGGTAAAAGGAAAGTGTGCAGCTGGATAATTATATTGTAATGCCAGTGTCGCATTATTATACTATGAAACTGCTTATAAAAGATAATGCACTGTTGAAAATCAAATTGGATGTGTGTTTGTAAGGTATTTATCGCTAAGGATAGCAACCACAACTCTAAGTTACATTTCCAATGTAATTATATCGTCAACAATACTATTTAATCGCTTTCCAGCATGTGCACTATATAATTCGATATGAAAGTATATTAGTACATTATGCAACGAGCCTATAATGAAGGTAATTAAGAAGTGAGTATGGATATTTATGGAACGAGCGCAAGCGAGTTTCATACGACTTTTTATGCTCGACCATATTTCTAACTTGATATTATTAATTTTATTGTATCTAACCTGGAGCAATGTCCCGTATGTTCTGAGATGTGCGCAGACGCGAAAGGATTGATTTTTTTCCGAGGAACAGATGTGCACATTGACCTTGCTAGGCCATAAGAACCTACAGAGATAACATTGAAATAAAATTAGACATTGAAAAACGAGATGACAAATTGAATTTATTTGAATATTATTTACAATTAACGCTAATTATTATAGTAACAGAACATAACCTTCTGCGACAGTATTGGATTTCAAGCCTCCGTGACTTTTTGCTAATTCTCTTTCGATTGCATATCCGAGAATAATCGATACTTGCGGTTTTATAACGGTAGAAAGCTGACCTGTCATTGGCTGAACAGTTGTAACCTGAGTCGTCATTGGCTGAAAGACCTGACCTTCAATGAGTAGGTGTACTTTAATGACATGCATTAAAGGTCTGCTACCAGGTGTATAATTACTACATTTCGGCATGGTCGAGCATAAATTATTTCAATGTACCGAAGTACATATGATATTTCCATGCAGATATTCTGCGTCATCATACGATGAAAGAGTAATGGAACGGAGAAAAATTCTCTCCGGTGCCGGGATTTGAACTCGGTTTTCAGCTCTACGTGCTGATGCTTTATCCACACTAGTCACTCATAACGAGTGCACCTCAGCACATGTGTGTACTTCGGTCCTACGTTCATAGACGTCTATGACGTAGTGCAGAGGGCGGCCACTAGAGGGAACCCAAGAGTTGGAGCTTAATCTGAGACGATTCTGTCCAACGCCGGGGTGGTATCCGGTGTGGCTTAGTGGATAAAGCATCAGCACTTAGAGCTGAAAACCCGGGTTCAAATCCCGGCGCCGGAGAGAATTTTTCTCCATTCCATTACTCTTTCATCGTCGACAGGAAAGGTTTATTCCGCAAAGAGTTGGAGTTTATTTTTCAATTTACTTTATAGTCCTATCGAAGTAAGAAATACTCGTAATAATAAAATTATACCAACAAAACCAGTGCTTAAAAATAAACCACAGTCTGGCTTTCACAAATCAATGAATAAGTTTGCATCGAGTCTGATGTGGTTCATCAGATCGACTTTGATGACATCATCAATGATTTCTCTCTGAAGAAAGTGCGAAGGAAATCTTTATAATTCACAAGATGCATGTATTTTAATTCCAGTAATTTATTGTTTTCTGAATTGTAACATTTCATTTAAAACTAATTGAAACTAAATATGACCTGTGTAATAGCTTCTCATAAAATGTTTGTGGGGGTTGGGGGTGGCAAATTTCAGCACTGTCAGGGGCGGCACTGTACCTAAATCCGTCCCTGCCCACTCCCAGGGTCCCCTGTGTGTTCTCTTCCGACCAGGGCTGGTGGCCTAAGGTCCACACTGTAACCATGGATTATCGAAAAAGCAAGTTTTCCGAATCAGCAGCTTTGGTTCGGATAAACAGGGATCAACTGTAATAATATATTATGAACAGAAAGACAGGACTTTTGTAACACCCTGTCATACTATAATGTCTAGCGCAATAATTAATAATAGATCCCTATTAGAAACAGCAACAACAACAAACAAATTTCTTGGCTTAAAAATCGATGTATTAAATTGGAAAAATCATATTAAAGAAATTACCCCCAAACTAAATTCAGCTTGTTTTGCCATTAGATCTATGCAAAAGGTAGTAAATATTAATACCTTAAAAACAATATACTTTGCATACTTCCACTCGGTAATGAGTTTTGGAATAATATTCTGAGGAAATTCCACATTTACTAACAGTATATTTCTATTACAAAAAGGAGTAATTAGAATAATAGTAGGTGCCAAATCTAGGGAATCGTGTAGGGCTATTTTCAAAAAACTACAAATAATGCCCATGGCTTGTCAGTATATCTTTTCATTAATAATCTTCCTCGTATGTAATCGTGAAAACTTTGTAACTAATTCAACAGTTCATAGCATAAATACACATCAAAAAATTGACTTTCATACTCCATCGGCAAGTCTATCGTGCTATCAAAAAGGAGTGCGTTATATGGCAGTAAAAATGTTTAATAGCCCCCCTATGGATGTAAAAAATGGAACTCAAAACATAAAATTATTTAAGGCCAAATTAAAGAAGTACCTAATTTCTCACGCCTACTTTTCTGTAGGTGAATTCATGACATTCAATAACACTTCATGAAATTGATACTAAAACTTTGTGTTGTACTAGTAGACTATATTGTAAATCTCGTCTGTATATATTTCATCTAGACTGTGACTATAAATTAAGACTTTATAATAGTATTACGTTTTTTGACTTGTTCCATATTCTAGCTGTAAAGCAATGTATGAATATCATGGAATGTTAATAAGTATAATATAATAAGAAAGAACACGTGTTGAGGGGGAAGTCCTATGTAGATACATGCCGTGAACCAATCACATTCCTTGAGCGCGGAGTGATACAAACTGCATTGTTCATGTGAGGTTTGTATCTAGAGCTGGATGGAACACAGGACGTCAGTTTCTTCTGGCAGGACACGCAAGAGAACGGCCTGACCTCAGCATAGTTGCGATGTGCTAAACACGGCAAGAATTACATCCAAACAGGACAAATTCAGCAAACAGCAAGAAAATGCGAGCATCGAGTAAACAAGAAGCACGGCAAACAGATGGGCGCTCCATTTGTGTGAGAATGTCCAAGTCTGTTTGCCCAACTTTTTATACCGGCCAGACGCAGCTGCTCTGTTTGCGTGGAAATTAGAATCAATGCAGCAGAGCCTGTTTGTATTGGCTATCGACTGGATGTTGATCTCTTTCATTTCCACGCTCTGAAACATAAGTCAAATGTCGTCGCTTAATTTTCTGGCTCACCCACTCATTGATTCACCAAGGTGCCAACCTTTGAAGTGAGTGTGTGTAACGTAATCCCATCGTACTTACGCCCCTTTTTTCATATGAATAAATTTCTGTCACTTAGTCTAAAAAAATAACCTTATTCAGACGCTTGTAATGCCCCATTTTGATTATTGTGATTCCTTGTTAACTAAAGTAAGTTCTCTCCAGCTGAGAGACTACAACCTAACCAAATTACAAATTTTTCGTCTCGTTTCTCCTATCTATACTCTAACCACGACGTAAATACCAGATCACTTATCCATAGAACATCTTGTTATTCATCATCTTTTACAGTATCCACCTCGCGTCAATGGAATTCCTTGTCACAAAGTATTAGGGGCTGCAAGACAACAAACACCTTTAAGAACAGCTTAAAAGATAACCTTATTAGCATTTCACTCCAATCATACTGATTTAAACTATCACTGACTACATTGTTACTTCATTCTTTAGACATGCATCCTGATAGTGCTGTATTTTCAAAATTGTCTCATAATAATCTCTTTCTATTATCTAACATTATTTGAAATATATTAACATTCTATGTATTTTAACTTAATTCTGCTACACAGTTTATTTCAGTGTCTAATTAATAGTTCATAGTATTTTGTTGTTTAATTCGTATATAACTCTTGTAGCCTATACATGTAACTCTCATCTAAATCAAATTGTTGAATTCTTTGTAAGTTCATGCATATGTATATACACTTTTTGCTGGTTGAGTGGAAGAGAAGGCCTTACGGCCTTAACTCTGCCACTAAAATAAATCATTATTATTATTATTATTATTATTATTATTATTATTATTATTATTACAACGTGTTCATAATCTGTGCGTACGATTCATCTGTAAAGGCTGGTTCACAATAAACCGGGAACGAGAACCAGAATGAAAACGAGAAGCAGAGGACGTGAATATGAAAATTTTTGATTCACAATAAACCGAGAATGTAGACGACTATGCATATCGATATGCATGTCAATAACGATATGTAAAGTCGATATTACGCATTCTGATGTTATTTGTGTATAATTAATCAATGGCGTTCTTTCATGAGTACAAGGCAGCCAACATAAACAGGTTAACCAACGTCGAAATTTCAACTGAAACATTTCATTAGGTACGGTACCATAAATATGCCCATGCATCTTTATTATCACAACCTATTTTAAGTCTACCATGACGTAAAATAATTAGAGAAGAAACATTTGTAATATAACAAAAATTAACACAACAATAGTTATTGAATTGAAGCATGAATATGTAGTGTGTAATACAACCAATACAGTAATAAAATATGATTCACTTACGATCGGTGTTCAAAGATGCAGCTATTTCTCATCTTTATACGAGGCGCGCCGCTTATCGTAAACGTGAGGATTTTCCTCAACACTCAATATTAGAATCTCATCAAATAAAACTTGCTCCATGATACACAGCACAGAACAAAATAATGCATAGGTTATGTCACGGTCTTCTTGCTATAAAATATACGACGACAAAATAGCTTTTAGATGGCAATAGAATGAATCTAGTGGGCTGTGATCGGAAACGTGAACGCCAAAGTTGAAACTTGTCCAACTCTCCGTTCCCGATCCCGGGCTCCGGCAAGCTTTTCGTTAATTGTGAATGCTCACATTTAAATGTACACATTTTAACAATTTTACCGTTTTCGTTTTCGTTCCGACTCTCGTTTCCGGTTTATTGTGAACCAGCCTTAATATTCGTAAATTTGACAATGTAACTCCTTCCCTCCAGTTACTTTCATGGGTGCGTCTGAAGGAACGAAGAACAATACATTCGCTGTCTCTTCTGTTTAGAATCATGCATACTTCTACTCCGAATTATCTGTTATCGCGCTTTCAATTTCTTACAACTCTTCGAAACCGACATCAAGCACTTCTTTCTATCCCTCATCATAGAACGTCTCTATACCCATCTTCCTATACTGTAGAAATACCTCGCCTCTGGAATTCGTTACCTAATGACGTCAGGGACTGCCGGACTTTATCACAATTCAAAATTAAACTGGAAAATTTTGTCTTAGTTAATGTTTTTAGGTATTGCTAGAAGTATAGATTTGTGTTTTTTTTTCTTTTTCTTTTTTAATCTAGATTAAAATTTCAAGTTTCTTATTTATGTTAGTTAATTAGTTAGGATAGAATTAATTATGATACTTAATCACTCATTTAAAGTTTGTGTGACTGCAATCTGTGTATATTTTTGTGTGGCTTTACTTTGTTTATAGTGTTTTTTTCTCTCTCTCTCTCTCTCTTTATTTCTAGTGTAGCTTTTTTTGTATATAGTGTATTTTTTCTCTGTTTTCCTTTATTATTGTGTTTGTATTCCTGGTGTTGTGGAAGAGAAGGCCTGATGATCTGCAATACTCGTAAATTTGACCATATAACAACTTCCCTCCAGTTACTTTCATGGGTGCGTCTGAAGGAACGAAGAACAATACATTCACTGTCTCTTCTGTTTAGAATAATGCATATTTGTACTCAGAATTATCAGGCATTGCTTTTACAATTTCTTGCAACTATGAAACCGGCATCAAGCACTTCTTCATATCCCTCAACACACAACGTCTTTTTACTCATACATACTCTCTCACTGTAGAAATACTTCGCCTCTGGAATTCTTCACCTAATGACGTCAGGAATTGCCCGACATTAGAACTCAAAATGAAAATGAAATTTGAACATTTTTTCTTATTCCGTAGTGTTTAATTATTGTTATATGTGTTGATTTGTGCTTATTCTCTAGATTTAAAATTTCAAATTTCTTGTTCATGTTTCTTAACATCTTAACCTTGTTCATTCGCTAGGCTATACTCTTACTTCTGATACTTGTCTCTAGTTCAGCTTCACTCATTTAAACGTTGTGTGATTGTAGCCTGTATGATTATATTTTCATGTTTTTATTTTACGTTTACAGTTTGGTTTTTCTGTTATTGTATAGCCTATGTACAGGGACATCATTTTATTTTTACTAACATTTCTAATATTAACCTCACTATACCTTTGCATTAAAGATTGAGAACCGGAAACACAGTTTGCTACCCCCTTCCACGACTGGAGTTCGATGATACTTGCGTAAAATACAGACAAATCACTTTACTAGGTATAGGAGGGAAGAAAAGTAGTTCATCCATTTACGTAAACTAGGAAATATCGCGATTTTGAGTTTGATAATTTTCATTAGGTTTTTGTTTAATCAAAATACTGTACAGTATTGTGTTTTTACTCATGAACTGAGTTATCCATTCGAACATTATGCAGTGTATATTATACTGTCTACAGCACATTAGCGTACAATATAGAGAAATTGAAAAATAATCATAATATGGATATTTAAACACATTTTTCAACATGGTGGCCGTTCATTTCGATTCAGGCTTCAGTTCTAATGTGTGTAATTCCAATTGCCAGTTTCGTCCTTCGTACTAGTAACTCATGTTGAAATAATTCTGTACCTACTATGTAAAAGAGTACCTTACGTACTGTAAATTCAATCTTCACTTCTGCCCGATCCGAAAAGATAAAATTACTCAGACATGCTATCTACTGTCCGTCCAAGTGGTTATGTCGCAGGGTCGTAGAAAAGAGGAAAATCACGTGACAGTTAATTATTTAACAAAGCCCCTTTATTTAAGTTATTTTAAACAGTTGTATGGGTATAATATTACGTAGACGTCCAATGTATTTAAAAATAAGCTTAAGGACTTTACTAATAGACGGTAGTATATTATACACACTACTTAAAGGGTGTAATTGATATCTTGTTATTTGAAGTGTTCTATCAGTGAGGAAGTCTGTTGTGTCAGTGAAGTGTGTAGTGTCAGTGAAGTCTATTGTGCAAGTGAAGTATGTTGGTGTCAGTGAAGTGGCTGTGCAAAGTACTTGAACAGTGAAATGGTTAGAAGTGTTAGTGAAATCAGGTAGAATCAGTGCAGTGAGTTGACAGCGAAATAAGTGTAGTGCCCAAAGGTACTTGTTCAGGTATGAACCTGTCACACTCGTGGATCTTAGTTCGAACTTAGGGCTAAGATACAAATTAGATTTAATTTAAATGTTATTTTAAGTGACAATGCTTCATTTAATTTAGGATGCTCATTATTATTATTATCATTATTGTTAGTATTAATTATTAGTATTATTAATAATTGTATTTTTAATTAATAAGTTTATTATTGTCATTATTGAGTGTAATTAGTTACCACTGCCACCGAGTATATACCCATTTGCAGTTTGAATACATACATACATACATACATACATACATACATACATACATACATACATACATACATACATACATACATACATACATACATACATACATACATACCTAAATACATACTAGTGGCGGCTGATTGACTGAGGCAAGTGAGGCCGGGCCTCAGTCACTTGGCTTAACTGAAATCAAATTTTGTGTTTTTATATAATGTATTAGTTATTTGAATGAAGCATATATCGCTGTAGAAGCATTTGAAAACGTTGATGTGTATATACCTGTTTTGCAGTAAAATTTGTTCCTCAGGCCGGGATCGCTCGTGCCAGTTCTGGCTTGTGGTGTATATAGACCTGTTTTGTAGTAAAATTTGTTCCTGAGGCCAGAATCGTTCGTGCCGGGTCTGGCTTAATGCATTTCATGTCCTTTCGCGGGCTTTGAGTTTGCGCTTAAAACGTTGTAGCTGAGGCACAATTCGGCTGGCCTGGTCAGGTTTCACTCGTCCCATCCATGGGCCGGCCTCAAGGGTAGAGTGGGGTGGGAATAGCAGTGGTGACTAGTCTTCCTAACTAGGCCATAAATAACAAAATTCCAGCTCTTTGGCAGCCAGAGACCCACTCGATTCTCTCCCCTTATGTCTCAGTTTATGACATATAAGCGAGGGTGTACTATTGTACAGTACAGTAGTGAATCTGGGCCAATGTTGTTATGTATTTGGGAAAATATAAACAGAAACAAATGAGAGAAATAATGCTGGTGCAGTTAATTCATTGTTAGAGTGTCTTTTTGAGAAGAAATAATACTGAAAGAAAGGAAGTTTTAAATAAAGAGAGAGACTACCGAGATACCTACGACATCGCTGATAATTTTTCTGACAGATAATCTTAAAACGCAAGTTTCTATTGCATCCTGGTATGGGCAACATAAATGGTTATGTGGTAATGTGGTGCAAAATAAACTTCTCTTGGCCTTCTTTGTTGCTGTCAAAGGAAAAAAATAAAAAGAAAAGAAAGAAAGGGGAATTTCAACACATAATATGGGTTGCTTCATCACACTGAAACAATCACTGAAACTCAGAGCATAACAGCTTATTTGGTGAGTGAAATTATTATTTTTCATTGATAATAACAAGAATAGACTAATAATAATAATAATAATAATAATAATAATAATAATAATAATAATAATAATAATTAATATCATAAACAAACATTTCCTATCGGTGGTAAACTAGTTGCATCTGGCCTCACCGAGGATTTCGATCACCGGCCGCTACTGATACATACAATTCCTAACAGAAATTAATGTTCTCAGAAAAGAGCTAAGACAGCTCAGCCACTAGCCTTTACAGAATTTTTGTTAGGTGTCGACATTTCAGGTCAATTTGCTGCACAGTTTTACGATATAAACTTATAAAGCATAAATTCTTCCTCCTCTACACGAGAATTCAAGGTACGCCGATAAAATTACATGAGTTGTAACGAATTAATTTTACTGTAGTGATTACAAGGCAGAGAGAGACTTCAACAAACGTCTCCACGCGCGTTCCAAGCCATTTCCGCCTTCCTCCTCGCTATCAAAATTCTTGGTGCCTCGCATGACGAGCTTCAGATTTTTCGAATGCCCGACCGGCACGCCACTCGCTGTAACGAACGAGCGACGACCGGCTTTTCATATTCCAAAACCGCTCGCGTGGCGCGAGCCATCACCATTTTGAAAACGTCACGCATGTTTGTGGGCCGTCGGACCCGTTACTGCTGTGGTAAAGAAATTTCAGAGTTTTTTTTTTTTTTGCGACAAAGACGAACGGATCCGTTCATTCTAGTTGCTGGAGATGGAGGAGAGAACGTAACTTCATAAACAAGGGTAGGATTTTGATGGAATTGCGTCTTTTCTCTGGTAGGCCAGAATCATGGAGTTTAATGACAAATGGGAGTTTTAATAGCCTATTTATTTGTTTACTTTATTATTATTATTATTATTAAATTAAAACTTATTAAATTATTAAATTCAAATATCTTGGAGCAAAGTAAAAATATAAATGACACTCTGGAGGAAATTAAACGCAGAATAAATATGGGAAATGCCTGTTATTATTCGGTTGAGAAGCTTTTGTCATCAGTCTGCTGTCAAAAAAACTGAAAGTCAGAATTTATAAAACAGTTATATTACCGATTGTTTCTGTATGGTTGTGAAACTGGACTCTCAGTTTCAGAGAGGAACAGAGATTGGTGTTTGAGAATTGTTTGTTTTAGGAAAATATTTGGGGCTAAGAGGATGAAGTTACAGGAAAATAGGAGAAAGTTAAGAACAAAAGAACTGCAAGTCATTGTATTCTTCACCTTCTAATTCCAGGAACATTAAATCCAGACGTTTGAGATTTATGAAGGGCATGTAGCACGTGTTGGGTGATCTAGAAATGCATATAGAGTGTTAGTTGGGAGGCGGATTGGGAAAAAGACCTTTGGGGATCGAGACGTATTTGGGAAGATAGTATTAAAATGGATTTGAGGGAGGTGGGATATGATGGTAGAGACTGGATTAATCTTGCTCAGGATAGGGTTTCATCTTTTTAGTACCTCCAATGGCGGGCTTATGTCGAGGGCGGCAATGAACCTTCGGGTTCCTTAAAAGTCATTTGAGTAAGTGTATTATTTTATTATTAGTTTAGGGTTTTATTATTATTATTATTATTATTATTATTATTACGTATTATTTTATCGTTTTTAGTTTAATCTTGGTCACAAATCCCCATTTAAGACGTTATTTCGCTATATTTTTGTTCCGTTTGATATTTTCTCCACACATTTCGTCATCAATACCATTTTAATAGTTTTTATACACATTCAGTAACGCCATTTTTAACGTTCAACCCTATATAGACTGAAAAATAAGTATGGACTATGGTTGAAGGTAGAAAATAAATAATTGTCTCAAAAATGCACAAATGAAATATATTTTGGAAATCAGAAATCTTGTGCAATATTATAAATAATTGTTGTACAGAAAGATAAAATTAATAAAGTATGCTGAAACAAAGAGTTGTGTAATTTGTTTCTTGGAGTTTTATTACTTTCAATCCATCTTATCACAATCTAGATATACTTTTGTAAGGAAATCATTACACGTTGGCATGTTTAGACTTAGTTACTGCTGAATTTACATCGCATTAAAATACGTTATTTTATGGGCACTCTAAACATTGAAATTCTTTACTAGTACACCCTTCAAGATTTATTGTTAGCAGAGTGCTAACTCTTTTACTCAAAGGCGGTTTCTAATTTCAGTTTTTACAAAATTCATGCAACTAAATCCTCGCTCACAATTTACAGTATGCGATGGAATTATATAAATCAATTAGAAGAAATTGTTCACTTAACTTACATGAATTGCACCAACTCTTTGAATTTATTTCCTGAACATCTATTGCTCAATACCTTTTTGAACATTGCCCATGCCATTAGCATTTCATTTAATTTGAGATTATTTCGAACACATCTCTGATTTCATTTCCTCCATTACCATCTTCGTTTCTGAAGTCCAATATGGTTGTTGCAATTTTGCAGATTTAGATTCAAAGTTTGATGCATTTTTAGAAGTTGAGTAGGAAAATGCGACAAATGTGACTGTGGCTTAAACACTGGTATGGACTATTGATAATAACTTTTTAAATTTATATTTTACAAAAAAAAATGTTATCAGTTCGTTTAACCTATACCAATATATGGGGTAAAGTGGGATAACACTTCCTCCTCCTTATCACTTAGTAATACATAATATTTCATGTAATGAATTAACAAATAATTATTGTAATTGCCCACAATCTAACACCTTCCACACAAGTCAAATATTTAGGAATTATTATGGACCAGCATTTACGTTGGGATAAACAAATTGATTTCATGTGTACAAGTATAAGAAATACAATTTATAAATTCATAATACTTCGAAATTTTATCACTAAGGAGGCATTGAGAATAACATTTTTAGCTTTAGTACAATCATTAATACAATATGGTATAATAAATTGGGGTGGAGTAGCATCATCTGTACTTAATCCATTAATTTTATTACACAGAAGATTAATAAAAATTTGTCTACCCAAAAATATGGATTACCCAACAAATTTAATTTATACAGATTTTAAAGTACTAACTACTGAAGAAATTTATAAATATAGTTTACTAACTTACTACCACAGAAATCTAATGAAACATAAATCTAATCGACATGAATATCGTACTCGAAGACAAAAGTCTACTTTCCATTAATTAAGCCTAAATGTCATATAAGTGCAGCTCTTAAACATGGTGCTAGTTTCGGCCCAAGACTTTATAATAAAATTACAAACCATTTTCCAAATTTGAAATATTTTAAAATTGAAGCTTTTAAAAAAGAAATTTATAAAATTATTCATGTTATATAGTATTAAATATGTGTATTTTTTTACCTTTTATTTCTGTCGACTATATTCATATTTTTATTGAATATCACTGGCTTCTGTCGGATTATCAATTTATAGCATGCTAGTGGCTTGTGCAGCAAATGCTGCAAACTAAGTTCATTAGACGTTCAAATAAACATTTTTCAGATTTATTTTCAATGAAGAATACCAGACATTCTGAAAGTCATTTGCTTCCATAATAATGAAAGATACTCTCTCTCGAGCCAATACTGAAGAGAACCACGCATATAAATATCAACACCACACCTCCATTAATTATACGAAAAAGACCCAACCCCACTTGATTAATAACTATAAAAATATTTGATTTTTAATAATATTATTATCTTACGTAAGTTTTATAGCTTTCAGTAACATATACATATACTATATAGCCGCCACTCAGTAAAATATAAAATCAAAATCTAATTTAAGTTATTCTCTACATCTACTTATATAACCCCAAAACGTTTCACTTTCATATCATCAATATAACATTAATAGGTATAATTCATGAAAAATAGTCACGTCATGGCATTAACTACAATAATAATTTAATTTCTAATGGTAATAATGTCATCAAACCACCTCAAGTTTTGTAGTTTTCAATATCCAATACACATCTGTACTCAGAAAATTACACACCACAGAATCGAACCTGTAAATTATTTTTAGTAAGTCAAGTTTTTAATAATCAATTTAATTTGAGCTCTAAATATGTCAGCATTCTTGCAGATGATGGCCTTCGTGTAATATTGTTTACTGTAGTGTGTGTTTTGTTTTATTCTGAAATGCAATTAGCTAGTTCTCAAAACTGACGACAGATGAATTTTGGAAAATAGGAAAATTATGTTGAAAAATTGACATTTCACTGAAAACTACTATTTTTCTGAAAAAACTTTGAGTTCCAAGCTTCAAAATGAGGGGTCATTTATTAAAATCCGTTCAGCCGTTTTCCCGTAATTTCCATTACCAGTTCAAAATATATATATATATATATATATATATATATATATATATCTGTGTGTGTGTTTTTCCCTCTTTTTCTCCTTCTTTTTTTTTGTGTTATTTATTGGTTTGAATTAAGTTACTTACTGTATTCAGTAAACTGTCCTTGTAAATTTTATGTTATATTATTGGCTAAGACCACACCGTACACGAACCTGGCTCTTACGGTAGTGGCTAGAAACATTTTTGTTTTATAATTTTAATTTGCAGTTTGCAACCAGAAACCTCGACAATTCGTAAGGCCACAACATTATGTTGTCCTCAGATGTATCTTTCTCTTTATGCGACGCTCAGAGAAAGAGATTTGACCATTTCTTTACAGATGCCTAAAATTTGTGAACGGCAGGTGCCGCACCGCAAGGCTGGTCGTGTGCAGGGGGCGTCCGCCGCTCTCCCCCGCTGAGCAGCATCCCTAGCGGCCGCGCCCCCGGCGATATAGGCCAATTATTGAAGCAGCCCTCGTCGACCACGGTGCCTAATCCCGCATAATTTTGCAAATCCGCCCCTTCACAGGCCCTGGGCGCCCCCAGAAGACTCGGTTTTCTGACTTCATCAATTCGGTTAATTATATTCTATCGGAGGCCCAGATTCGAGTCTCGGGCAGTCCAATTTGGAACTTATGGCGGCGCAGTTTCTTCTGTTGTTCTTTCATGAAAAGTATTTTTCATTGCAATCTTTTTGACTCCTCTCGAAGGCCGAGACCTCCAGCCAATTGCTGTGCAGCTAGGGCTGGGATTTCTATGACCTAGAAACTCTGAAAATATGCATGAACTCATGTCCTAAAAGTACTAAAAATAATATGTATATATGTATTTATTCACACTGTAAATGGGTATATACCCGGTGACAGTGGTAACTAATTACACTCAATAATGACAATTAATAAAAAATTAATTCATAATTGTTTTATTTTATTGGGTTATTTTACGACGATGTATCAACATCTAGGTTATTTAGCGTCTGAATGATATGAAGGTGATAATTCCGGTGAAATGAGTCCGGGGTCCAGCACCGAAAGTTACTCAGCATTTGCTCGTATTGGGTTGAGGGAAAACCCCGGAAAAAACCTCAACCAGGTAACTTGCCCCGACCGGGATTCGAACCCGGGCCACCTGGTTTCGCAGCCAGACGCGCTGACCGTTACTCCACAGGTGTGGACTTAATTCATAATAAATTAATAATAATAATAATAATAATAAAATAATAATAATAATAATAATAATAATAATAATAATAATAATAATAATAATAATAATAATAACAGGGAACAACGTAAATTAAATGAAGCACGATCACTTAAAATAACATTTAAAGTAAATCTAATTTGTATCTTAACCCTAAGTTCGAACTAAAACCCACGAGTATGATATGTTCATACATGCACAAGTACCTTTCAGCACTACACTCATTTCGCTGTCAACTCACTCACTGCACTGGAACTACGACACATTTCACTGATTCTATCCTGATTTCACTAACACTTCAAAACATTTCACTGTTCAAATACTTTGTACTGCCACTATAAACTATAAAGCTCCATTGACAGAAACACACTTCACTGACACAACACACTTCACTGACACAACACACTTCACACTTCACTGACACAACACATTTCACACTTCACTGACACAACACACTTCACTGACACAACACATCAATAACAAATATCAATTATACCCTTTAAATAGTGTGTATAATACACTACCGACTATTAGGACATATAAACTTGAAAATATGATGCGAAACAAATTAAACATTGCTGAAAAACTACTTAGAAATCTTTTTTATTAACCATTCAACAAAACTGTTTTTTTTTTCTGTTTATCTCGCGTGGTTTGTGTGATTGAGTCATTACAGGTTAAACGGTGCATCAAATGTTAAAAAAATAATAATGAAATTGAAATGTTTAATCGTAAAAAAACAGCTTTCTTTATAATAAAAAACTTGTCGCTTTTATCGCTAATGAGAAAATCTGTGGTTACTACCTATAATCTACAACAAAGTCAAGCAATTTCTCATTATCAGAGTACTTTACTACAGCCATCTTAAAACTAGACTCGTATATTGCACAACTGAATTGAAGTGGGAAGACGAAAGGATGCTGGAAGAAGGGGAAAAAGAGGGGGTGAAAAATGTCCTCAGCGAGATGAATATACGAGATATACAGTACATATCCAAGCCATATTCATCACCATGTACCAACTTGTGTATACAACGAGGGCATGTATTGACATGTGCCATATTCACTTGTCAATCTCTTTGCAAATTACATTTTATAGCTAGAACAGCGACAATAACATTTTGAATACAGTTTTTGTATGGGTACCACTAAAATGTAATACAACACAACAGCTGTTGGCTCATGTGAACTAATAACTTCAATGAAGTCAATTTTAATGTTTTTCATATTTTCACCACTTATTTAATAGATTTCTTGGACAACAATTTCACTGCCTTTATAATACAAAACGTTTTTCAAAAATTCACTCTATTCAGGCTATTTTTCTCGTAGTAACATAGCTTTCCGCGCCGTGGCGTCGTGGTCTAAAGCATCATGCCTCGGACTCGCGTTACAGAAAGCGTGCTGGTTTGAGTCCCAGTGGGAGAAAAAATTGTCTCATAAAATTTCGGCAGTGTATGGGACCGGTGCCCACCCAGCATCGTCATGCACTTGGGGAGCTACGATAGGTAGCGAAATGAAAGCAGCTATCATGGATCACCGTTCACCTCTGCTTCGGCATTTGGACGTGAGTACTAGTACTTTTTAAATTCGTTATTTTACGACGCTTTATCAACTGCTGTGTTATCTAGCGGCTGAATGTAATGGTGATGATGCCAGAGAAATGAGTCCAGGGTCCAGCGCCGAAAATTACCAGCATTTACTTTTAATGGGGTGAGGGAAAACCCCGGAAAAACCTCAACCAGATAAAACTTGACCCAACCAGGATTTGAACCCGGGCCCGATCGTTCACGGTCAGGCATGCTAACCGTTAGTCCACAGCGGGGTGAGTACCAATGAGACAATTATTGCTACTACTAGTAGTAGTGTTTTATTTAATGATTGTTTGCATGCGGGTGAGAAATGACCGACGAAATTTGCCAAGCTCTGTGCCCCAAATCTACTACACAGGACCCACAGCTTCATTTCCCTCCTCGTAGAGAAAGCCATGGTAAGGTTGTTATCATTCTTCAAAATCCATTCTCCTAAATAGGGTTCGAATCCATGAATGTCCGATTCAATGACTGACACGATAACCATTCCACCACCTTGGGCGACAGCAGGCGTGAGAATCCCGAAGGCTAAACTGTCTAATCTCTGTTGGTTTTCTGTTTTGTTGCTGTAAATTGTACTTTAAAACGCATTGAATATTCAACAGAGTAGGCCCTAGATTTTTTTTTGTTTTTGTGAACGACCTCTTTATATCTGGCCCTACCTCTGTCTTGCACACGCACACACACACTCTTAAAAAGACAGGTGTCCAAAAAGTGTCCAAATTATTTTCAACAGTGTACAATTCCAGAAAAGTATTTACTATAACTAGTCCTCCATTACAAACAATATTACAGGAACTCAGTTTGTTGCTAGGTTGAAGGCATTGCCCCGTCATTTGTTTCTGCTTTTATGGAGCCTCGATGTGGGCGATCGTTACTTCGAACCCCGGGGACAAAGCGGCCGCGGCGTGAAGCTAACCGCTTTCAAACCATATAAATACCGACAGCAACGAAGCCTGCAACCACATGGCCCCGGGTTCGCATACGGCCGCGGGGCACGAGTGTTTGTGTTGCATCGCCGCTAATCATCGCTCAGCGGGCGCCGCGCAACAAGGGCACAAGGTGCGCAGAACTGCGCTTCTTTCTCTCTGCTATTATTTCAAACCGTTCCAACATCCGTGGAGTTTTCACGCTTTCATATTCATAAGCGTCAACGTCCACGTCGTTGTCATCATCATCATCATCATCATCATCATCATCATCATCATCATCATCATCATCATCATCAATTTTTCCATCTCTAGTCGCTGATCAGATATAAACCCTACTATGCACTACAGTGTTGGAAAGAAGATAAGGATAAGGTCAATGATAATGTAACATTTTGTAAAACCCGAGAGGAAACTAGTCTTAATTACGAATTCAGTGGTGTTGTAATTCCGCAAGTACAATGTTGTAAATACAGGGACATCATTTTATTTTTATTTCAATTTTTATTGTACATGAGTTTTTGAATGTACTTCACTCCCACCCCGTCTACTAAGGAAGATCCAACTCCACACAGAACCAAGACCGCAGATAGTAAGCAGTACTGAGTTACTGAGTATAGTACGTTCCAGAAATATGTTCGCGTTTTCCAGTGACGAAAGAGCTTTCAATATTGAATCATATTTTCGCACAGGTACTGTCCGTTTGCCTACGTCGCATCCCGATTTCCCCCACCTGCTTCTGCTCGCCCCTCTGTAAAAGCTGGGCTGTCTAAGCTCTTTTCTGAAAACATTAATTTCTCTTAGGAATTGGACGTTTACGTAATATTATACAGCTGTTTAATTTAACTTAAATAAAAGGGCCTCGTTAAGTAATCAACTGTCACGTGATTTCCTCCTTTCTACAATCCTGCGGCATAACCACTTGGACGGACAGTAGATAGCATGTCTGAGTAATTTTATATTTTCGGGTCGGGCAGAAGTGAAGATTGAATTAACAGTACGTAGAGTAGATACAGAATTATTTCAACATGAGTTACTAGTACGAAGGACGAAACTGGCAATTGGAATCAGATGCAATAGTCTATAGTGCGATAATATGCACAAAAGAACTGAAGCCTGTATCGAAATGAACGGCCACCATTTTCAAAATTGTGTTTAAATATTCATATTATGATTATTTTTCAATTTAACTTCTTTCTCTATATTGTACGCTAATGTGCTGTAGACAGTATAATATACACTGCATAATGAATACGTTCGCATGGATAACTCAGTTCGTGAGTAAAAACACTTATTCTTAATACAGTACTGTACTTTGATTAAAGAAAAACATAATGAAAATTATCAAACTCAAAATCGCGATATTTCCTAGTTTACGTAAATGGATGAACTACTTTTCTTCCATCCTATACCTAGTGGAGTGATTTGTGTTTTACGCCAGTATCATCGAACTCCAGTCTTGGAGGGGGAAGCAAGCGGTGTTTCCGGTTCTCTAAAGGTATAGACAGGTTAATATTAAAAATGTTAATAAAAATAAAATGATGTCCCTGTACAATGTTGTAAATACCTAGGAGTGTATTTAAACTCCAAACTTTCTTGGGGAGAGCATGTTGATAATGTTACGGTAAAGCATGGAGGGCACTTCACTTTATTATGAGAATCTTGAGAAAGGCTAGCCCCAAATCGAGGGAAACAGCATGTCTAACGTTAGTGCGACCGTTAATGGAATACGGAACTACATGTTGGGATCCCTATAGAATATATCAGGTAAATTCCTTGGAAAGAATCCAGTAAAGGCAGCTAAATTTGTTAAAGGTAAAAGAAAAGATGGAAACGATACGATAAAAGAACTTAAATGGGAAACTTTGGAAAACAGACGTAGGAAAACCAGAATAACATCATTGTATAGAGCACATCTAGGTCAGAAAGCATGGGTAGACATAACGGCTCGGTTAGAAAAGCCAACGTACTATGGTAGGAACGATCATGATTTTAAAATCAAATGTAGGAAACAGAAAACGGATGTAGGTAAATTCTCATTTTTAAATATAACTATAAATGATTGGAATGACCTACCTGCAGCGGTCTTTGAGGGCTGTCCTTCCTTAAGGAGATTCAAGAATAACTTAAAAAGTTGTGTATAAAGTGCAAATTAAAATTAAGGTGACATTTAACATTTAATTTTTTAAGGTGACATGTATTTATTTAGCCTGACGAGTTTACTTCCTTGTTTGAATTGTAAATTATTTAAAATAGCGTGTAAGAGGGCCTTAGACTAGAAATGTTTAGTTTAAATGCAGTTCTGTTTATAAGTATGCATAAGGGTGTAATTATTTGACTTATTTGAACTGTTGTATCAGTGAAGCGAGGTGAGTCAGTGAAGTTATGGTTTTACAGTGCAGTGAACAGTTCCGATCAGTGATAATTTATAGCATCAATTAAATGTGTTCTATAGTGTCAGTGAAATGTGTGAAATGTGTTCTATAATGAGTGAGATGAGAGTAAAGTGAAAGACTATTGAAACTTATGTAGGGCCTATACATATAGGTTGTATTTAAAATTAGGTATTTTATGTTTTATTATTAATTGTAATTATTTGTTCAATTGTAAAATTAGGTAATTTTATTTAATAATTTATTATTAATTGTAAGGCCTTCTCTTCCATTACCAGATGTAAAAAAAGAAATACAAACACTGATGAAAATGATACAAATTATAAAACCCTGTATTGGGTATTCTTATTTATTGTATATAATTGTGTATATAATTGTATTGTGTATTATAAATTTTATTGTGTGTTGTTTATCATTTTATTGTATATTGTTTATCATTTTAATGTGTATTGTTTATATTGTGTATACCACTGCCACCGGGTGCTTGCCCACTTGCAGTGTAAATAAATACATACATACAATGATAACCCCTTTAGGACACTGATTCTCAAAAATTGTTGACTGTCAGTGACCCCTTGAAAATCTTTTGGCGGACCCCAAAATGTTTTGTATAATTTAGGCTGACTATTAAACTTTTACTACGTTACACTACGATACAGAACGACGTGTTTCAACCAATCATGGCTGCTTATCCTACCATTTTATCACCTCCCTAGCATTTATTTGTTTTCATCACCTCTCTTCCTAGCATTTGTTTCTTTGTTTGCCAACATTGTACTTTCAATAATTGTACCTATTAAAATGATTCATGTTTATTTCATAATCCTTAATTAAAACTTTTGTCATCTGTTTTGTGTATATTATTTAGGTTATGTTATAGCTTCTTCTATATGATATTATGGATAGTCACGTATCAGAGATTGTTTAATATATATTGATAATTGAAGTGGAATGCAACTGGTTTAATAAAAATGAAACTGAATCAACAAAGCCTTCTTGACTAGTAACCGTTCACAGAGTTCAATTTAAATTTGTATAGTTGGCACAACTTGTAACAAGAGAACAGCTCATCATAACACACTACTGCCATCTAGCGGAATATTTGTAATGATGAGCTGGTGCAAAGTTTAGTATTTTAGTAAGTCAATGTTTTATTGTATTAGAGTACTTTATTTCTTCTAATCTTTATATACTTTTTTCTAATCTTGAAACAGTCAATTAAATCTCACTCGACATTTGATTTTCTCTAGATAAATCAAAACCTCTAGATTACTGTAGATAACCATATTATACGCATTAAAATGTAGCATAATCTAGTGAATTAAACATCCTTAATAAATTCACAGCGATATTAAAATTCACTTTCAGGTTTTGAATATAATATGAAAATACATAAATATAAAGCTATTTTACGTTATATCGTATCTTTGGTGTGAGAAATTAAACCAGTTTTTAAATTTACCACAAGGTAACCAATGGGATGGTTCATGTTGTTTTGAGAACTTTGAGTTAGGCCGAATTTCAGATACTCTAAGTTGCAAGTCAACCTTAATATTAACTGGATTTGTTCCACAAAAACACTAGAACACAAAATGTTCTTTTACACAAGTATGTTGATGCAAATGGCATTAAGTTTGTATTGCAAATCGAGAAATATCGAGATATATATGGGTGGTGAACGCAACCAAGGTTGCAAAGGGACGTTGTAGAAAACACGATTTTTAAGCTGGAATCAGAAGATAATTTTAATAATTCCATAAGCCCCCCTTCTTTTTCTTTTGACGGTCAAACTATTACCTGCCACTAAGAAGTGATTTTCATACAATTGTTTCTTCCACTGCAGAAAGAATAATATTCCCTTAATCTTAATGTCAATCTAGATGCTTCTATATACTTCGAAAGACATCTTACGAGAGTTGTTGAATGTGTTATTTTCCCTGGCAGAGTTAATGTCACAAGGGTCTCTCTTCCACTCAACCAGCCTTAATCAATACACATTTAAATTATGAATATTTACAATACACAGCAGTATCCTTGAGTCAAATTTTAACGACTAGTGCATATTTACTTAATTTGAGTAGACTATATATGAAAAAGTAATAATTTATATGCTAATATGGTACAATTCAATGCAACATAGAATATAATTAAGTTGAGTTAGCTAGTTGGTTAAATGATGATTAATTAAAAGGAGTTTACTAGAGCTATTTTATAGGGAGCAAAATATAAATATAAAATCTATTCATATAATGAGAATAATGTTAATGTAATGAGATTTTTTGCCATTAGATTTTTGTATTCTATTTAGAGAAATTAGTGGTAATGATAAGAATGGAGAGATGTTAGTTTCATTATAAGTAACAAATATTAATCAGTAATTAATCTGTTAAGAATTTATGAAGTTTTCATCTAAATGACGTCATTCGTCGACAACCAATTACTTCACTCGAAAGCGGGTTCCAATTTCTAGCAACTCAGACCGTATAGAATGAAGAATAATATAAAGATGTCTTGTGGTGAGGTATAATGAGTAAGTTGTTGTGATGAGACCTGGTACCAGTAGCGGCCGGTGATCAAAATCCTCGGTGAGGCAGATGCAACTAGTTTAAGTGCCTCCGATAGGAAATGTTTGTTTATGATATTAATTATTATTGTTATTATATTATTAATATCATTATTACTGTACTATTATTATAATTATTATTATTACTATTATTAATCTATTCTTATTACTATCAATGAAAAATAATAATTTCACTCACCAAATAAGCTGTTATGCTGTGAGTTTCAGTGATTGTTTCAGTGTGATGAAGCATCCCACATTATGTGTTGAAATTCCCCTTTCTTTCTTTTCTTTTTATTTTTTTTTTTTTTTTGACAGCAACAAACAAGGCCAAGAGAAGTTTATTTTGCACCACATTACCACTTAACCATTTATGTTGTCCATACCAGGATGCAATAGAAACTCGCGTTTTAAGATTATGTGTCAGAAAAATTATCAGCGATGTCGTAGGTATCTCGGTAGTCTCTCTCTTTATTTAAAACTTCCTTTCTTTCAGTATTATTTCTTCTCGAAAAAGGACACTCTAACAATGAATTAACTGCACCAGCATTATTTCTCTCATTTGTTTCTGTTTATATTTTTCCGAAATACATAACAACATTGGCCCAGATTCACTACTGTACTACCAAGTACAATAGTAGAACACCCTCGCTTATGTCATAAACTATAAGACATAAGGGGAGAGAATCTCGAGTGGGCTTCTGCCTGCCAAAGAGCTGGAATTTTGTTATTTATGGCTTAGTTAAGAAGAGAAGTCACCACTGCTATTCCCACCCCACTCTACCCTTGAGGCCGGCCCATGGATGGGAGGAGTGAAACCTGACTAGGTCAGCCGAATTTTGCCTCAGCTACAACGTTTTAAGCGTAAACTCAAAGCCCGCGAAAGGACATGAAATGCATTAAGCCAAACCCGACACGAACGATTCTGGCCTCAGGAACAAATTTTACTGCAAATACATCACAAGCCAGACCCAGCACGAGCGACGGCCTCAGGAACAAATTTTACTGCAAAACAGTTCTATATACATCACAAGCCAGGAGCAATCCCGGCCTCAGGAACAAATTTTACTGCAAAACAGTTCTATATACATCACAAGCTAGACCCGGCGCGAGCAATCCCGGCCTCAGGAACAAATTTTACTGCAAAACAGGTCTATATACATCACAAGCCAGACCCGGCACGAGCGATCCCGGCCTCAGGAACCTGCAAAACAGGTCTATATACATCACAAGCCAGACCCAGCACGAGGCCTCAGGAACAAATTTTACTACAAAACAGGTCTATATACATCAAAGTTTTCAAATGCTTCTACAGCGACATATGCTTCATTCAAATAAATAATACATTATATAAAAACACAAAATTTGATTTCAGTTAAGCCAAGTGACTGAGGCCCGGCCTCACTTGCCTCAGTCAATCAGCCGCCACTGCCTGGTACTTAGCTGAAGATATGCGGATAAATTTTGGAAACGAGAAACCAAGCAGATCGAAGTACAGTCATTCCAGGCAAACTGGAAATTAAAAAACAAAAAAAAAGTATTTTTCAGAAATATTTGTTTTTTATTAGTGTAGGACATAGACGAGGCTTTAAATTTAAATATTCTAATGTTTTATTTTCAAAAGAAAAATATTTTAGAATTTTTATGGGCATTGAATCTAAGTAGTCTTTGTTTGCCTGAAGTTTTCAGTACTTACTCATAGTGATCAGCTGTTAATGCAGAAATGCTTTTCAAGGAGCTATTGTTGAAGAAATATTTTGAGAGCCTGCACTGTTAATTCCAGAGCTACAGGATCAAGGAACGTTTTACTCCGTATCTTCCTGCCATTTATTTTCAGTAGTTTGGGTTAATAACAATTAGCAATCTTACAGTTCGAGAGAATATTTTGACTTAGAAATGTCACAGTTGTTTTGAAACTGGAAAAATAAAGGACATTAATAACTCATCTGTAACATCTGTGGCATAGAAGAAACAGCTGTAAAATATTTACCGATTATTTTTTTGTGAACTCGTTGGATAATATTAGATTTGCTATATAGTGAGTTCACAAATCTTGTAACATCCGTGACGGAAACTTTTCTTCATTTTCTACAATAGGCTTAGTAATACATTTTATTCAAACAACATTTTTTTCTGTAAAATGGTATTGATCTTCTAAATTGATTGTAATAATAAATATTGACAATATTCATTTCATTTTCAACATCTAGAGTTTCAAAATAGTAAAAGTATAACGTTCATGACAACTGGAATTGCTCAGTAGAGGTGCGTAGTATTTGAAATAGGAGATTAAGAGAATGTCTGACTCATCGATAGCTTAGTCTTAACCTAGTATTGATGGAACTAATCAACTACAAAATCCACCAGTTAAAATGGGTATCTCTTACTACGAAAAAAATTATAAAAAAGCATGTGCGGTAGAGTTGATCAAAATGTTAGTATAAAGTGCAAAATGTGTTTGAGATGGGCAGGGCATGTAGTACGTATGGGCGAATCGAAAAATGCATATAGAGTGTTAGTTGGGAGACCGGACGGAAAAAGACCTTTAGGGAGGCCGAGACGTAGATGGTAGGATAATATTAAAATGGATTTGATGGAGGTGGGATATGATGATAGAGAGTGGATTAATCTTGCTCAGGATAGGGACCGATGGTGAGCTTATGTGAGGGCGGCAATGAACCTGCGGGTTCCTTAAATGCCATTTGTAAGTTAGTAAAGTGGAAAATGAATCCAATTCTCGACTCTCGACTCAGCGGGCTATAAGTTCAATATCTTTATAGTTGCTTCAGTCTTATCTTGAAGAGTGAACTAAGTTAAAGTTGGACACTGAAGATTAGAATTAAAAAACTAAAAATATCGGATAGGTTCGCAAGACTTGCAAGCCAAGGGAAAGTCCCGAGGCAAACTTATTCCTGTTAAACTCTACGTAGCTTAGTTAAAAAATCGTTTGAAAACACATCTTGATTCCGAGGATCCCTTCAATTCACTCCCGCACCCTGGAGGTCTGCGGACCACAGATTGGGAACAGCTGTACAAGGATACAAGAATAATTAGGGTCGATTTCATAGTTGTTACTTATAAAATGAGGAAACACTTAAGTAATGAGCATTTTCTTACCACTTATTTCAGATCGTATTGCAGAGACGCTACTCATTCATATCCCCTGAGCATTCCTTTGACATCGAAAGAAATATGGCAACATGGCTAGACGTGAGCGCTTTCCTACATTCAATTCTTTTCCAGCGCCTTCAAATTGTTAAATCGGCATTATTGTCATACACAAATACAGAAGTAAGGCCGTGTCTCAAAGCTACATTTTCAGCTGAAGTGAACTAGATAGTTGACTAAATAGCCGGATGTGACGTCAGAAGTTATGATCCAAAGCTACATCGTGCATAGCAATGAAGTCCGTAGTAGCTAGTAAACGAAAATGCTTGCTCGATTGTTGACTTGTTCACTAAATAAACATGAATACCTCATCAGAAATTGGGGTTATGAAATTTGAAAATGCTTTGGGAGTGAAATAATGTAAATATAATGTAGAATAACACGTTAACTTCGAACACTGACATTGTTAGTACCTTCTGTACAATGTTTTAAACATTATTGTAATATATTAAGCCTATATCTTTTCCACATAAGTCGTAATGAAACTGCATTAGGACACTGCCTTCTTAATTCAGTGCTGCACCGTGATGTCATGGTTTTTTAGAAAAATTGTCTGTGAAGAAGGCCATGATTCAAGCATACATGTCCAAAGCTCCCTAGTGTGTAGTTTACAAGTCAGCTAGTTGCTAGTCACTAGTGTGTAGTATGGACTTGAGCTTTGAGACACGGCCTAAATATTATAGAGCTAAAAATTATACAAGATGTCCAGAAAGCATTTTACAGAAAAGAAAGAAGTGAGCTAAGATAACTAGTTATGAAATATGGAGATATCGTCGAAAGTAAAAAAAATTGATAATTGTTCTCTCCAAAAGAGTAAATTGACATGGAATAAAATTGCAGTTGAGTTTAATGCAAACTCCGGAAATATTCCTGTAAGTAAATCATTTTCATTTATTTTTCAGTTATTTTTATGCTAAACAAAGTGGAAATGATATATTTACGCAAATTTTAACAGCTTATTCCTTGGGTAGAATACAAACGAAAATGCAAATAACACTTTGTTGGGACGTGAATACTTTTCGCAAAATAATGCCACTTAAATCTACCTGAAATGCTGCTGTATCATAAAATCTCAAAGCAACCAGTACTTTCAGCAGTGGCGAAATCGGTAAGCCTCATGGTTGTATTGTGAATTGAAATGAGAGACACCAGAATATTCACAACAGTGTTCTTGTCGAAACGGTATCTCCTCTTAAATTGTTGATCATTATACATCTCTAAAGGGCTTTCCATATCTCTGATATATATTTTGGTTGCCGAAACTCATTTTCATTTTAATTACAGAACTCAATAAATTAAATTAAATCATAATCATCATCTACTGTATACCGAATTAGCTGATTACAATGCATATAAGGGAACACTTGAGTAAGCTGACAAGCTGCCTTATTTGAATAAGTGTTCACTTCAGTGGGATTTATGAATTGGAAATTATTATAAGCAACTGCTTAAGGGTTTCCTTACGATAAGTGTTGACTATCAATTCGGCCCTTAGAGAGTTATAAGATGTTCTAGATAGTCTTGCAGTCAATAAACTTTATTGGAAGTATTTTATTTCTGCTGTGGTCTTTCCACTGGGCAGTAACCACTACACTGCCGTCTCCTGAAAACGTGTGCATGGCATGAGGTGAGGAAGAGGTCGCAAGAAGTTCACAACATTATCGGTGTTGGTTGGTATCGACCAGCGCTTGAGAAAAATTTCGAAATTCCGAAAAGGAATCCAAGCGACAGTTCGCAACCGACAAATAATTTAACAAATGTTTATATGAAAATATTATTGGATGGAATGTAAACAGTGCAGAAACAAAGTGGGAGAGCGGGCTTGCGTCAACAACGACGACGCATCGAGCAGCGACCAAAACAAACGAATGAAGCGACAACGTAGGCGCCACTGCAGCGGATCCGACGAGAGTCGAGTTGCCAAGTGTCACACGAACCTGGCGCTGTTCTTTGGAACGTACTGGTCCGGGCAAATACTGCCCGTGCCTCACTTCCTGAGCTGTTTCTTTGCGGGGCGAGACGCAGAGGGACAGGGTAGGAGGAGCTGCGTACCGCATGTGCCTACTACCTTACGTTCAACACATCGGCCTTTTCAGGATTCCTTTCGTCAGCTATGGAGCAAGATCAGCCATTGACAAGCGAATGTATAGGCTGTCCCCTCACGAAACAGATTATGTCCCCATCAATTCCTGTAATTAAACACTAATACCAGTTGTAGACTACAGTCTCTACAAGACATTATAGACCTAATCGCGATTACGGTTATCATGTGTACACATCCGTAAACTCTTTCCTCAATGGCAGTGTTTCTCAAACTTTTTCCACCGCGAAACCCTTTTAATCTAAAGTGTAACTGCGGAATCCCTGTAATATTTTATTAGTGTTTAAATTAACAGACAAGTGAAAGCTAGTATCTCAATATTTCTGTTCAGTGGGACGAATGTATTTGCTTTTAAGCCTGCAATCTGGTTTTATGGCGGAAAGTTGTAGTCTCATTTCTATTGTACTTCTGCATTTTGTCTTTTCGGTATTTTGTTTTAGTGAACAGATGCGCAGAGAATCCAGTGATGAAAGTGATAAATATTATGGGTATTTTCCGTTTTAGATATTCATTAAACATACTATTATTACGCATATTCTTGGATTATTATTATTATTATTATTATTATTATTATTATTATTATTATTATTATTATTATTATTATTATCGGTGGTTTCATGTTATTATTGATTCATATTTCCGTAACATTTATATATTTTTATAATATCCACTAAGTATAAAATAGCCACCGGAGCAGTCCAGTCGGCTAAGGCGTTTGCCTATCGATCCAGAGTTGCACTCGGGCGCGGGTCCGATTCCCGCTTGGGCTGATTACCTGGTTGGTTTTTTTCCCCGAGGTTTTCCCCAACCGTAAGGCGAATGTCAGGTAATCTTTGGCGAATCCCCGACTTCATCTCACCAAATACCATTTCGCTATCATCAATCCCATCGATGCAAAATAACTTAGTAGTTGATACAATGTCGTTAAATAACCAAGTAAAATCATACAAGGCTCACGGAACCCCAGAACATACTTTGAGAAATGCTGCTCTATGGTAATTCAGCAGTTGTCCAAACTGAACGAAGAGTGGCCTAGTGTGTACTTACATTTTAGGAAATCGTCATCAGAGATAATAGCGATAGTGGTAACCACGATTAGAGTATCCAGTATTATAAACAGTAAAGATCCCTGCGATGGCGTAGGATAATGTTTTCAGAACTTGTAATATGCTGCCGTGCCGCCACGTTGCACTTCCCGTGACGTTCCGAGCAGACCTAAGAGGCGTGGTTATAAGCACTAGGAACTCTCGGTTCAGGACGTGAGACACGGGCAGTACCTTTCTTTCTCAGAACTGTAGGAATCAACACAAAATCGCTGTTCACAGAGCGAATTATACTAACATTATTATATTTCATGTACATCATTCCCTGATAAATTGACTCGTGTCCACACCTGTGGAGTAACGGTTAGCGCGTCTAGCCGTGAAACCAGGTGCCCCGGTTTCGATTCCCGGTCGGGGCAAGTTACCTGGCTGAGGTTTTCCCTTAATCCAATATGAGCAAATGCTGGGTAACTTTCGGTGCTGGACCCCGGACTCATTTCACCGGCATTATCACCTTCCTTTCATTCAGATGATAGACAACCTAAAATGTTGATAAAGCGTCGTAAAATAAAAAAAAATTGACTCGTAGATATTGGATATGAAAAAAATCCGTCCAATAGTTTAGTAGAAATCGCTATTTACATACAGATTAGTACTAAAATTATTATATTTCATGTAGGTATACATCTTTCCCTGACTATTACAACTTTTACTACGTCACACTACTTTTGAACAATAAAATGGTACGAAAGGACGTCTTTCAACCAATCCTGGCTGCTTATCGCACAATTTTATCGCGTCCCTAGCATTTGTTTAATTTTATCGCGTCCCTAGCATTTGTTTATTTTTATCACTACCCTAGCATTTGTTTCTTTGTTTGCCAACATTTCAAACTCCACTGGTTTGGGCGTCAAAAAAAAAAAAAAATTACAAACCACTCCAGTCGATGCACAGCACTTTCAAATATGACTCGCATTGACATTCAAGAACAAGAATTAATAAAGTTCACTGGTCATATATGAAGAGCACCATTCGGAAATCCTGAATAAGTTGAGGGATACACCATGTACATCAACGAGTTCACTTCTTTTACGCATACGTCCAATATAACATCAACTGAACCACCAACCACTAAAACATTCAAATTTGAACATTGTACTTTCAATAATTGTTTCTTTTAAAATTATTCATGTTTATTTTCTATTTCATCATCGTTAATTAAAACGTTTCTTGTTTATTTCATCATCCCTAATTAAAACCTTTGTAACATTTGTTTATATTAGTTAGGTTATGTTATAGCTTCTGCTATATGATATTATGAATAGTCACGTATCAGAGATTGTTTAATACTAAGATTTATTGAAAATCATCTGTCAAGTGACGTTGATTACTGGGATCCGGATGATTGAAGTGGAATGCAAATGTTTAAATAAAAATGAAACTGAATCAACACAGCTTTCTTGACTAGTAACCGTCCACAGAGTTCAATGAAGATTGTATAGTTGGCACAACTACCATCTAGCGTAATGGTGCAATAATACATTTGAGGACAGTTGTATTTTCGTAAGTCAATTAATATTTTATTGTATTGGAGTACTTTGTTACTTCTAATCTTTATATACTTTCTTCTAATCGTGTAATAGTCAATTAAATCCCACTTGAGTTTTGATTTTCTTTAGATAAATCAAAACCTCTAGTGAGATTACTGTTGATAAATTGACTCGTAGATACTGAATATGAACAAAATCCGTCCAATAGTTTAGTAGAAATCGCTGTACTCAGACTAGTACTAAAATTATATTTCACGTACATCATTCCTTGATAAATTGACTCGTAGATACTGAATATGAACAAAATCCGTCCAATAGTTCAGTAGAAATCGCTGTACACAGACAGACTAGCACTAAAATTATTATATTTCATGAACATCATTCCCTGATAAATTGACTCGTAGATACTGAATATGAATAAAATCCGTCCAATAATTTAGTAGAAATCGCTGTACACAGACAGACTAGTACTAAAATTATTACATTTCATGCACATCATTTCCCTGATAAATTGACTCGTAGATACTGAATATGAACAAAATCCGTCCAATAGTTTAGTAGAAATTCCTGTACACAGACAGACTAGTACTAAAATTATTATATTTCATGTACATCATTCCCTGATAAATTGACTCGTAGATACTGAATATGAACAAAATAAATGAGTACTAAAATTATTATATTTCGTATTCCCTGATAAATTGACTCGTAGATACTGAATATGAACAAAATCCGTCCAATAGTTTAGTAGAAATCGCTGTACACAGACAGACTAGTACTAAAATTATTATATTTCACGTACATCGTTCCTTGATAAATTGACTCGTAGATACTGAATATTAACAAAATCCGTCCAATAGTTTAGTAGAAATCGCTGTACACAGACAGACTAGTACTAAAATTATTATATTTCATACATCGTTCCTTGATAAATTGACTCGTAGATACTGAATATGAACAAAATCCGTCCAATAGTTTAGTAGAAATCGCTGTACACAGACAGACTAGTACTAAAATTATTATATTTCATGTACATCATTCCCTGATAAATTGACTCGTAGATACTGAATTTGAACAAAATCCGTCCAATAGTTTAGTAGAAATCGCTGTACACAGACAGACTAGTACTAAAATTATTATATTTCATGTACATCATTCCTTGATAAATTGACTCGTAGATACTGAATTTGAACAAAATCCGTCCAATAGTTTAGTAGAAATCGCTGTACACAGACAGACTAGTACTAAAATTATTATATTTCATGTACATCATTCCCTGATAAATTGGCTTGTAGATACTGAATATGAACAAAATCCATCCAATAGTTTAGCAGAAATCGCTGTACACAGGCTATTACTAAAATTATTATATTTCATGTACATCATTCCCTGATAAATTGACTCGTAGATACTGAATATGAACAAAATCCGTCCAATAGTTTAGTAGAAATCGCTGTACACAGACAGACTAGTACTAAAATTATTATATTTCATGTACATCATTCCCTGATAAATTGACTCGTAGATACTGAATATGAACAAAATCCGTCCAATAGTTTAGTAGAAATCGCTGTACACAGACAGACTAGTACTTAAATTATTATATTTCATGTACATCATTCCCTGATATATTGACTCGTAGGTACTGAATATGAACAAAATCAGTCCAATAGTTTAGTAGAAATCGCTGTACACAGACAGACTAGTACTTAAATTATTATATTTCATGTACATCATTCCCTGATATATTGACTCGTAGGTACTGAATATGAACAAAATCCGTCCAATAGTTTAGTAGAAATCGCTGTACTCAGACAGACTAGTACTAAAATTATTATATTTCATGTACATCATTCCCTGATAAATTGACTCGTAGATACTGAATTTGAACAAAATCCATCCAATAGTTTAATAGAAATTCTTGTACACAGACAGACTAGTACTAAAATTATATTTCATGTACATCATTCCCTGATAAATTGACTCGTAGATACTGAATATGAACAAAATCCGTCCAATAGTTTAGTAGAAATCGCTGTACACAGACAGACTAGTACTAAAATTATTATATTTCATGTACATCATTCCCTGATAAATTGACTCGCAGATACTGAATATGAACAAAATCCGTCCAATAGTTTAGTAGAAATCGCTGTACACAGACAGACTAGTACTAAAAATATATTTAATTTCATGATACTGAATATGAACAAAACATCATTCCCTGATAAATTGACTCGTAGATACTGAATATGAACAAAATCCGTCCAATAGTTTAGTAGAAATCGCTGTACACAGACAGACTAGTACTAAAATTATTATATTTCATGTACATCATTCCCTGATAAATTGACTCGTAGATACTGAATATGAACAAAATCCGTCCAATAGTTTAGTAGAAATCGCTGTACACAGACAGACTAGTACTAAAATTATTATATTTCATGTACATCATTCCCTGATAAATTGACTCGTAGATACTGAATATGAACAAAATCCGTCCAATAGTTTAGTAGAAATCGCTGTACACAGACAGACTAGTACTAAAATTATTATATTTCATGTACATCATTCCCTGATAAATTGACTCGTAGATACTGAATATGAACAAAATCCGTCCAATAGTTTAGTAGAAATCGCTGTACACAGACAGACTAGTACTAAAATTATTATATTTCATGTACATCATTCCCTGATATATTGACTCGTAGGTACTGAATATGAACAAAATCCGTCCAATAGTTTAGTAGAAATCGCTGTACACAGACAGACTAGTACTAAAATTATTATATTTCATGTACATCATTCCTGATATATTGACTCGTAGGTACTGAATATGAACAAAATCCGTCCAATAGTTTAGTAGAAATCGCTGTACACAGACAGACTAGTACTAAAATTATTATATTTCATGTACATCATTCCCTGATAAATTGACTCGTAGATACTGAATTTGAACAAAATCCGTCCAATAGTTTAGTAGAAATCGCTGTACACAGACAGACTAGTACTAAAATTATTATATTTCATGTACATCATTCCTTGATAAATTGACTCGTAGATACTGAATTTGAACAAAATCCGTCCAATAGTTTAGTAGAAATCGCTGTACACAGACAGACTAGTACTAAAATTATTATATTTCATGTACATCATTCCCTGATAAATTGGCTTGTAGATACTGAATATGAACAAAATCCATCCAATAGTTTAGTAGAAATACACAGACAGACTATTACTAAAATTATTATATTTTTACATCATTCCCTGATAAATTGATCGTAGATACTGAATATGAACAAAATCCGTCCAATAGTTTAGTAGAAATCGCTGTACACAGACAGACTAGTACTAAAATTATTATATTTCATGTACATCATTCCCTGATAAATTGACTCGTAGATACTGAATATGAACAAAATCTTAAATTATTATATAAATTGACTCGTAGATACGAACAAAATCCATTATAGAAATCGTCCTGTACACAGACAGACTAGTACTAAATTATTATATTTCATGTACATCATTCCCTGATAAATTGACTCGTAGATACTGAATATGAACAAAATCCGTCCAATAGTTTAGTAGAAATCGCTGTACACAGACAGACTAGTACTAAAATTATTATATTTCATGTACATCATTCCCTGATAAATTGACTCGTAGATACTG
>JAJSOF020000035.1:421457-633957 GCA_025594305.2 Periplaneta americana
TTTGTCCTTGAATGACAAGACTCTAGGAAAACTTTGTCACTTATCGCCCAAGTGTTTGATTTACTTACATGTTTCTGATACGTTAATAAGGAAATCAAATCCTAGCATATATAACGTTTTCAAAACAAGAGAGTCTACAAATATATAGATATGCAGAAAGGTAGGTAAGCAGAAAGACTATCAAAGATTTTGTAGTAAACAAAATTATGTAACTAAGGATTCTATATGGAATTAATAATGTTATGTAACTAGGGATTCTATAAAACATTATGTAGTTAATAATGTTATGTAACTAGGCAGTCTACAACGGACTATATACGGAGTTAATAATGTTATGTAACTAGGGATTCTATAAAACATTATGTAGTTAATAATGTTATGTAACTAGGGATTCTATAAAATATTATGTAGTTAATAATGTTATGTAACTAGGGATTCTATAAAACATTATGTAGTTAATAATGTTATGTAACTATGCAGTCTACAACGGATTATATATGGAGTTAATAACGTTATGTAACCTGGGATTCTATAAAACATTATGTAGTTAATAATGTTATGTAACTAGGGATTCTATAAAACATTATGTAGTTAATAATGTTATGTAACTAGGGATTCTATAAAACATTATGTAGTTAATAATGTTATGTCTATGCAGTCTATGGATTATATATGGAGTTAATAATGTTATGTAACCTGGGATTCTATAAAACATTATGTAGTTAATAATGTTATGTAACTAGGCAGTCTACAACGGACTATATATGGAGTTAATAATGTTATGTAACTAGGGATTCTATAAAACAATATGTAGTTAATAATGTTATGTAACTAGGCTGTCTACAACGGATTATATATGGAGTTAATAATGTTATGTAACTAGGGATTCTATAAAACATTATGTAGTTAATAATGTTATGTAACTAGGGATTCTATAAAACATTATGTAGTTAATAACGTTATGTAACTAGGCTGTCTACAACGGATTATATATGGAATTAATAATGTTATGTAGCTAGGAATTCTATAAAACATTATGTAGTTAATAATGTTATGTAACTAGGCAGTCTACAACGGACTATATACGGAGTTAATAATGTTATGTAACTAGGGATTCTATAAAACATTATGTAGTTAATAATGTTATGTAACTAGGGATTCTATAAAATATTATGTAGTTAATAATGTTATGTAACTAGGGATTCTATAAAAATTATGTAGTTAATAATGTTATGTAACTAGGCAGTCTACAACAATGGATTATAATGTTATGTAACCTGGGATTCTATAAAACATTTGTAGTTAATAATGTTATGTAACTAGGGATTATATAAAACATTATGTAGGTTATTCCAGGGATTCTATAAAACATTATGTAGTTAATAATGTTATGTAACTAGGCAGTCTACAATGGATTATATATGGAGTTAATAATGTTATGTAACTGGGATTCTATAAAACATTATGTAGTTAATAATGTTATGTAACTAGGCAGTCTACAACGGATTATATATGGAGTTAATAATGTTATGTAACTAGGGATTCTATAAAACATTATGTAGTTAATAATGTTATGTAACTAGGGATTCTATAAAACATTATGTAGTTAATAATGTTATGTAACTAGGATTCTATAAAACATTATGTAGTTAATAATGTTATGTAACTAGGCAGTCTACAACGGATTATATATGGAGTTAATAATGTTATGTAACCTGGGATTCTATAAAACATTATGTAGTTAATAATGTTATGTAACTAGGGATTCTATAAAACATTATGTAGTTAATAATGTTATGTAACTAGGGATTCTATAAAACATTATGTAGTTAATAATGTTATGTAACTAGGCTGTCTACAACGGATTATATATGGAGTTAATAATGTTATGTAACTGGGATTCTATAAAACATTATGTAGTTAATAATGTTATGTAACTAGGGATTCTATAAAACATTATGTAGTTAATAATGTTATGTAACTAGATTCTATAAAACATTATTTAGTTAATAATGTTATGTAACTGGCAGACTACAACGAATTATATATGGATTAATAATATAACTAGGGGAGTTAATAATGTTATGTAACTATGGATTCTATAAAACATTATTTAGTTAATAATGTTATGTAACTAGGCTGTCTACAACGGATTATATATGGAGTTAATAATGTTATGTAACTAGGGATTCTATAAAACATTATGTAGTTAATAATGTTATGTAACTAGGCAGTCTACAATGGATTATATATGGAGTTAATAATGTTATGTAACTATGGATTCTATAAAACATTATGTAGTTAATAATGTTATGTAACTAGGCAGTCTACAATGGATTATATATGGAGTTAATAATGTTATAAGTTATGTAACTAGGCATGGAGGTAACTATGGATTCTATAAAACATTAAGATAATGTTATGTAACTAAAGTCTACAACGGATTATATTAGTTAATAATGTTATGTTAATCATTATGTAGTTAATAATGTTATGTAACTAGGAGTCTGCAATGGATTAAACTAGGGGAAAAAATGTAATATACAACGGATTATATATAGTTAATAATGTTTTAACTATGGATTCTATAAAACATTATGTAGTTAATAATGTTATGTAATAGGCAGTCTACAATGGATTATACAAATCCCGGTTTAGGGATTCCGTCACCCTATTAACCGATAGGTGGATTATCCGAAAAAATATATACTATATTTTTTTTTCTTGTACCCCGGTTTTTTTTAACCGATAGGTGGATTATCCGACTGTTTTTTCTTTTTTTTTTTTTTTTTTTTTTTTTGCACAACAAATATGAAGTACTGTACCTTATATTATTACAAGTGTTTTATACAGAGTGTTTTTTTACAAACCTTTACCCTTATACAGTGTGGTCTCATCTTCGACGGGCCGTACTGTCTAACTTCTATGCAAAATATGTTCCACAGATGTCAAAAGAAAACATGCTGTGTTACGAAAAAAAAAGTGCAAGTAATTGAGTGGTTTGGGGAAAAAACTGTGGTTCATCTCGCATCAGAATACGAAATAGGAATTACAACTGTGCACGATTTAATGAAAAGAAATATAAAGTGTGTAAATCTACAACATGAGAACTGAACTATTCAACTAATGTTAAAAACCAGACTTAAATTAGTGAATTTCTAATCTATGAGCTATCTAGCGTGTTAAAACAGAAGACCATGGACAAAATTACGAAACTGTATTATGCACTTAATTTATGAAACCTTATATGGTAAGGATTACCCAACTTTTTCGATTAATCGTTTACTCCACCCCCTTCATTACCACGGATAATAGAGGTTCTACTGTACCAATTTTCATTATTGTACAAGATAGAGTAATGGAGGAAAAAAATGTTGAATATTTCCAAAAATTTTACTGCTGTAAGCTGTACCTAATATCTTAAGTGTTCTGAACTGTCCATATTCTGTTAAACTGATTTCTATTTGGAAAATTATCTTATATTCAAACCTTATTTATGAGTAATTTAAATCAATTCCCTTCAGTTTCGCAAACTCAGGTTTTAGAGTATTTACTTTCAATTCATTAAAATACTTTTGTGCGAGATCGTGCGTATTTGCTTGGTTTCCGCACAAAACCAACCCGCGGTAAGTCTAAAATTCCACATTCAGTATTCCCAACCTAACACACACAACAATTTCCCTCTTCTTACCGCTTAAGCGTGACATTCATTTTACTGCTTTAGGCTTTTAACATATTATTTTTAGAGACGTTCAATATAGTAATAAACTAATAATTATAAATTGGAAACTTACCACTGCAATTTCACTTAAATTGCACTGTTAATTATTGTTTTTAAATATTTCCAAAAATTAAGTAAACTCTACAACTTCACTAAAGTTACTGCATTCGTGATGCATGTAACATTAAGGAAGTCGTGAAAAAATCAACAAGATTCCATAGACTGGGGAAAAAAAGACAGACTTATATCACGGCCTGCTGGAGTATAGTAAACACAGAAAATATTTTAAAGCAATAATGTTGAAAATAGATATTTTTGTTTTCCAAAATTGCCGTCATTGAACAGAAAACAAGATGGAGATTTCATTGCAACTAATTAGAAATTCCTCTTTCAGGTATGTAATAAACGATCTTCGCACAAAATAATGTACGATACACGAGCGGTATGTTTTCTTTCAAATCTCTGAAATTAAAAAAGCTCAACTGCGTTTCGCTTTTTCAAACTTTTTCTCCAACATGAAAACTTCAACATACCGCTCTTGTAACGCATATTACTATCAAATTATTGTAAATCATTTGACAATAAAACTAGTGAAGTATTGGCAAGCCTTCAAAAGTCTTGTGCAGGGTTGAATTTTACGCAAATCTGGTCGTATACGAGCAGCATCTTCAGGCATACGATGTACTTCTACTGTCATCTTGTGTGAAGACCGACGCCGACCATCCCGTCGAAGAGCACACAAGAGAGGCGACTCGGTTTGCAGTCGTCGTGGATTCTCCAGCTTCACGCTTCGCCGGCTTGACCCGCTCATTACAGTCCCTTCCCGTGTGTAACACGATCCGCGATTGGACAAGCTGGCCTCCGTCGTGACGGGGGCGCAATGGACCGTGGCGGCACAATTGCGCCGTGCCGGTGCCGCACTTTTTGCCCCTCGCGGTCGTTGCACCCTCGACACCCAGCGCTCCCACGCTCTCCATCCCGAGGACCCGGGTGCGAGCTTTCAGCACTTGCCATGTCCCTCCAAGCCAATCTCGATCAGTTTCTTGATCTCCTGTGTGAAGCATTAAGCTTCCTGCATGGCTGAATCGGAACATTTGCTGGCCTCATCATTAAAGAGCAGATTGCACGGCAATGCTTGTTTTTGTTGATACATCATATTTAAGAAGGACAGTATTCATATATTTTGTGCGAGATCGTGCGTATTTGCTTGTTTTCTGTACAGAACCAATACGCGGTAGGTGTGAAATAACACATTCAGTATTCCCAACCTAACACACATAACAATTTCCCTTTTCTTACCGCTTAAGTGCGACATTCATTTTACTGCTTTAGGCTTTTAACATATTATTTTAGAGACGTTTAACATAGTAATAATTATAAATTGAAACTTACCACTGCAATTTCACCTAAATTGCAATGTTAATTATTATTTTTAAATATTTGCAAATATTAAGTAAAGTCTACTATTCCACGAAACTTATTGCATTCCTGATACAAGTAACATTAAGGAAGCCGTGAAAAAATCAACAAGATTCCAGATGCGGATGTTATTACTGCAATATGTTATATAAATAATATTGTTAAAATATTAAAATGAAAAATAAATCATTACATAACCTTACCGTTTGTTTTTAAGTTCGCATTTATAGACTGGGGGAAAAAAACAGACGTAATCACGGTCTGCTGGAGTATAGTAAACACAGAAAACATTTTATAGCAACAATGTTGAAGAAATATATTTTGGTTTTCCGAAGTTGCCGTCATTAAACAGAAACCAACATGGAGATTTCATTGCAACTAATTAGAAATTCGTCTTTCAGGTATGTAATAAACGATCTTCGCACAAAATAATGTACGATACACGAGCGGTATGTTTGTTTTCATGTTCTCGGAAATAAAAAAGCTCAACTACGTTTTGCTTTTTCAATCTTTTCCTCGACCATGAAAACGTCAACATACCGCTCTTGTAACGTATATTTCTATTGTGTTTCTAGATCGTCAAATTATTTTTCTTGTTTTCCGCACAGAACCAATACGCGGTAAGTGTGAAATACCACATTCAGTATTCCCAACGTAACACACATAACAATTTCCCTCTTCTTACAGCTTAAGCGCGACATTAATTTTACTGCTTTAGGCTAAATTGCAATGTTAATTATTGTTTTTAAATATTTGCAAAAATTAAGTAAAGTCTACTACTCCACGTGGAAACTTATTGCATTCCTGATACAAGTAAATTAAGGAAGTTCCGTGAAAAAATCAACAAGATTCCAGATGCCGATGTTATTAATGCAATATGTTATACAAATAATATTGTTAAAATATTAAAATGAAAAATAAATCATTACATAACCTTACCGCTTGTTTTAAGTTCGCATTTATAGATTGGGGGGGGGGGGAAGACAGACGTATATCACGGCCTGCTGGAGTATAGTAAACACAGAAAACATTTTATAGCAACAATGTTGAAGAAATATATTTTGGTTTTCCGAAGTTGCCGTCATTAAACAGAAACCAACATGGAGATTTCATTGCAACTAATTAGAAATTCGTTCTTCAGGTATGTAATAAACGACCTTCGCACAAAATAATGTAGATACACGAGCGGTATGTTTGTTTTCATGTTCTCGGAAATTAAAAAAGCTCAACTACGTTTCGCTTTTTCAATCTTTTCCTCGAACATGAAAACGTCAACATACCGCTCTTGTAACGTATATTACTATTGTGTTTCTAACAAATAATGGAATAAGACCAAATTCATTTTTCATATTCTGCATATTTACTGAAAATGCATATTTTAATTTAATACAGTGAAACTTCCCTCAACGGACACTTCCCAATAGCGGACTCCTCTCAATAGCGGACATTTTAAAATCCCCCTGCAAAATAACATTGGCCTTATGATAAAATTCTTCCAAATAGCGGACATTCTCAATAACGGACGCGAACACTGAAATGTATCTCCCAACAACGATTAAAACTTCCAAATAACGGACAGCGTGAAAGAAAAAAATATAAAGACGGTTGTAAATTAAACGGAATTCTTTGCAACAATCACTATCGTGCATTTGAACGTTCTTGTACTTTATTGAAGGTAAGCAGCACAGTTGTTAGTTGTGATACTGTACGTGAGCAATCCGTACTTTCTTAGTTTGTCAAGTTGAGTGTTCGGAAGTACAGTCACATTAAAAATGTCACAAAAACGTAAACGTTTGTCACTAAAAGAGAAACTGGATATTGTAAAGCATAGTGAGAAGGAGAAATTAAGTGTTCGTGAGCTGGCCATAAAGTTTAATGTGGGAAAAACTCAGGTTAGTGAAATTATGAAAAACAAGGATGCTATTTTAAAATCATACACTGAGATTGCAATTCTAGATTTCTTTGTGTAAGGTGAAGTGGTACAGTGACTAAACTTTATTTCATTTACAAAGCATTTACTGGTACGATTTCTCTCTGGATGAATACTGTAAAAAATCTCACTGCTGTAAGCAGTATGGGTTGAAGGTAAATGCAAACAAAATGAAGACCATGGTTATCGGAAGAAAAACAAACAAGCTAAATGTGCGAATTCTAAATGAGGCATTAGAGCAAGTGGACAGCTTCAAATACTTGGGGTGTACAATAAGCAGTAACATGAGCTGCTGCCAGGAAGTCAAAAGGAGGATAGCAATGGCAAAGGAAGCTTTTAATAGAAAAAGAAGCATCTTCTGCGCGCCTCTGGAAAAAGAACTAAGGAAGAGACTAGTGAAATGCTTTTTATGGAGTGTGACATTGTACGGGGCAGAAACGTGGACGTTACGACGAAGTGAAGAGAAACGAATAAAAGCATTTGGAGAAGAATTGAATGTCTGAAGTGGACAGACAGAATAAAAAATGAAGCTATGTTGGAAAAAGTGGGTGAAGGAAGAATTATGCTGAAACTGATCAGGGAGAGAAAAAGAATTGGTTGGGTCACTGGCTGAGAAGAAACTGCCTACTGAAGGAAGCACTGGAAGGAATGGTGAACGGGAGAAGAGTTCGGGGCAGAAGAAGATATCAGATGATAGACGATATTAAGATATATGGATCATATGTGGAGACTAAGAGGAAGGCAGAAAATAGGAAAGGCTGGAGAATGCTGGGTTTGCAGTGAAAGACCTATCCTTGCGCAGAACACTATGAATGAATTAATAAACATCAGAATGTGTAATATCGACTGTACATATCATTTCTGATATACATACAAATCGTTATGTATAGTCGTTTCCGATCATGCCAGTTTGTTACAACAGACTGTCTTGGCGGTTTTCTCTCTCTCTCTTGCTCGGAGGAGGGACTCGAAGGCTTACACTGCAGGCTGAGGCTTATTGTGCTTACCACTCCTATTCTGTGAATGACCGGGTAGCCGAATGGCCGCGCTCTTGTACAAGTACAGCACGCCGAACCGTGAACTTAACCCGGGCTATGATATGGATGATGATGATGATGATGATGATGATGATGATGATGATGATGATGATGATATGTGAATTAATGATGGTGAAATGAGTCCGAGGTCCAACGCTGAAAGTTACCCAGCAATTCTGCTTTAATTGGTTGAGCGAAAATCCCGGAAAAAAATCAACCAGATAACTTTTCTCTACCAGGATTTGAACCCAAGTCCGATCATGTCACGGTCAGACGCGCTAACCGTTACTCCACAGCTGTGGATCCTGCGTTGGCGTTACTCGAGTCAGAAGAAGATATCAGATGGTAGTATATGGATCTTATGCGGAGACTAAGAGGAAGGAAGAAAATAGGAACGACTGGAGAATGCTGAGTTTGCAGTGGAAAACCTGTCCTTGGGCAGAAGACTATGAATGAATGAATGAATGAATGAATGAACGGCTTATAATGTTCTCTTAGGCCACAATCCTTAACAATACGTACAGCTTTTTTCTGAAGAAGATATCTTTTGCAGTGGCACTATTTCCCCACAATAAAATTTCATAATTCAAATAAGACTAGAAAAAACCATGATGGGTAAAATTGTAGCTAGAGGTCGTCTGGATCTCTCATTAAAAGTGCACCAAGCCTTCACCAGAATCAGTTTAATTTTAAATTTGTACTGCATATTTAAGTGCATACTTCTAAGGTTTTAGTGCATATAAGTCCTCGGTGTAATCTTATCCACGTACTTGATATAATGACGACTATGGAATGTAATGGATATGTGCAAATTAATCCGAACAATGTAATTACTTATGCAAAAACACTCAAACGGGATAAAAAAAAAAGGATCTAAGACATACCTCAGTAATCTATGTGGCCTCCCTTGTTCCTAATGACAGCTCTGAGACGATTTGGCATGAATTCCACTAATTTCCCACAAATATTCTTCATTTCTTCATCGCGAAACCATACACCAATGAGGGCAGAAGTCATCTTCTCCTTTGTAGAACAATCAAATTTTTGCATTCTTCTTTTGCAAATTGACCACAAGTTCTCAATGGGGTTGATGTCGGGTGAGTTGCCTGAATATTCTTCTTGTTGAAGAATTCTGTAGTTTTTCAAGACGTATGGCATGGTGCCAGGTCTTGTTGGAACACAGCTCTGCCATCCGGAAATGATTTTTGTAGCGGGGGTACGATTCTGGTTTCCAATAAGTGAATATATTTGTCAGAATTCATCATTCCCTTGATAGGTATTAATGCTCCAGGCCCTTCATGTGTAAAACAACCCCAAAACATTACTTTAGGGGGGTATTTGGGTGCTTGTTGGAGATGAGCTGCTGTTACATTTTCGGATCCTTTCCGTACGTAAGAAACACGGTGGCCGTGGACCTCGAAATGAGACTCATCGGAAAAAGTACATTCTTCCAGTCATTCACTGTCCAGTGTTGATGTAATTTTCCCCACATTAAGCGTTTTTTGCACATAACAGGGGTTAGCAGTTGCTTCTTAATAGGCTTACGAGCCCTTCGTCCAGCTTCCAAAAGCCTACGCCGCACTGTTGTGACGTGAATATTCGCCCCAGTGGTAGCCATTAACTCGCCGATTAAGTCGACAGCAGTCAGTCTAGGATTTAATTTACTTTTCCTGACAATTAAACGATCATCTGCAGGTGAAGACTTCCTTTTCCGGCCAAAGTTTCCTTTTTTCTGAGGTGTGATGGATCCAGTCTCCCTGTATCGTTTTATGATCGAATTAACAGTAGCCAAACTGATGTGACATTCTGCAGCAATTTGACTCTGTGTCATAGAAGAATGCTCTGCTAATGTTATAATTTTAGACCGTTTTCGTGGAGTTGTATCCATTTGTGAAGACGACAGAATGTACACAGGATTGCAGTATTAAGTCTTCAACACAACTGAAATGCTTATAAGTACAAAACGACAGGCAAAATGTCACATATTATAAAAAAAAAATAATGACAGACCTTCAACAATGGAATTATACGTACTACAGATGTCAATTAAAGCTGTATAAGCAGCTGTGAGGCCAACAATGACAGAAAATGTAAAAATATGTCGTGTTCGGATTAATTTGCACGCTACTGTAATTACAAACTTACTGCTCAAGAATTAAACCATTGCATTTACTTTTAAGTTATTGCGGTCTTCTACAGCATCTTGTAGCTAAGAATAAAGTTACGCCTGACAAGTTTTCTCTTGATTGTGAAGCAGCAGGAAGAAAAGGATCCACGTACGAATGAAGAAGATCGAAGGATGATCGTGCACTTAATATTCCCTGGATGTTCCAATAACGGTGATGCGTTGAACGCAGGGTTATCCGTTCCCCGAGGAAAAGGGCCCCTATGGCGTGGTGCATACGCGATCCATCGTGACTCAGGCATTCGTGAGCCGGCCGGGGGTCGCGGGCACAGAGGTCGAGGGGCAGCGCCATCTTGCCGAGCAAATTGCAATAGAAAGCGAGAAATGTCGTCACGACAACGCTCGACGCACAGCAGGTAGCGACCGCAACGATGATGGAAGGATTTGTCATGAAATAAACAACCACACGTTGACCAAGTCCAGATGACATCCTACTTTCAAATGCTGAGATCCACAGTTGCCATGGCACGGATAAGAATGCCGACCAATGAGAGAAGAGAACAGTCCTCTGACATTAATTTATTGTGTGCCGCGCTTAACACTGTGCCTGATGAAGAATGAAGAAATTTTAAAACGAAATGGATGAGACTAGATAGATTACAACACACTCCGTACAAACTTGTCATCTGTGCAAGTCAAGATATCTTGCATATTCAAAGATATATGTAGCTTCATCAGTAGGGACCGGATTTTTATGTAATATCAAGGTGTGAAATATGTACATATTTATGTAAGAAAAATAAGCTGAATATGTACCAAAATATGTAAAATCATGAAAATATTTAATATCAATATCTGGCAGGTATAGGATAGGTAAGACTCTCCAGTTGTGATTTCATAGAGCACCCGACTTTATTACCGCATACTTGACACATTACTACTTTTCCATCTGTACTGAAAGCTTCGTCCATCGCAATCCATGATTTTATTTTTGTCGTTAGGGTTGAAGATACAGAGGCCATTTTAGTTAGTTAAAAGCAGTAGATAAACTCACTTGCACTTTATACTGTAAGTACTAAAACTAGAGAACTGAGTGAAATGAATGACACAACAGCACTGCAAGCACTGTTTCGCTTTACTGGATTAGGAGAAAATAAGAGGAGATGTGGGACACATACATTTTAGCTGCTCCCTGTAAGAAACAAAGTACCTACTAAAATCTCAAACTATAGGCATTTACAAACTGTTGTTTGAAAAGTGACAATTCTGTCTCATTCAGAAGGGTAGGATTATTCCAGTCGAGAACCATACTTAATAATTGCTCGGAAAATCCCATTTCCATATAGATCTACTAAATTTAAAGTAAAGAGGTCAAGCAATAACCTAAAAAGTTATTTATTTTAATCTTTCAATATCTATTTCCAGTTTGTTCCTTTACTCCAGCTTCTTTTCAGAAGTCGGCTAATTTATTGCGGCTCATGCCAGACTTGACACGGGTTTTCCCTGGAAGAATTAGGAAGAGGGTGGGTAAGGTTGCAAATTGCATGGGAACGGCTTGTTAAGACGTGTGCAGAACAATTATAGTTCGAGACAAATCATGTCGTCCTCGTCCCTGAAGGCAACGCTACTTTGTGAAGGATTTTTACATTAAAAGGTAGTTTTATGAGAAAGGTTGCCTTTTGTTCACTCATATTTACAGTGGGTGGTATGGGGTAAGTGCCTCTATTACTTCCTGGAACTAAGAATGTTATGTTTCGTCCCGAAATATGTCCTTTCTTGGGTAGGTAAAAAGGCTTTTTAAATCTGTGTATTTATAATTGTAAATTTCCCCAGCAGAAGTTTTTTTTTTTCCTCTTTGAGAAGTAAAAATGAATAAAACCCCTAAATATATAGATTTATGTAATACCAAGCCATAATATGTAATGTGGGGTGAATATGTAAAAATATGTAAGTATCAAATTTTAATATATTAATGGTAATTACAAGATTCGCAAAGATTTGTTATTTATATACAATTAGGTGGAAAGGAATATAATATGTAATTACATAAAAATCCGGTCCCTATTCATCATCAAGGAACTTGGAACCTATCGCCATGCCCATCTGACTTTATCCTGTAAATTACACGAATAATAAACAATTTCAGTTGAAAACTCTCAAGGACACTTGGTAGGGATTGCCAGCCGTTCCGCATTCTTTACCTCACCTCAACAGAAACTGAATTTTCTCCTGAACTATATTTTTTTATTTCAGTAGGTTATTTTACGACGCTTTATCAACATCTATTCTGAACTATAGCAGACACGTAACATTTTCAGTGATCTTCCATTATATTGTATGTTGTGCAAAATTTTACCAACATAATTTTCCTCAAAATCAATACTCTCGATTATCCATGCGTCGATTAATTTACGGATTATCCGTGTATGGCTTACACTCGAAAATAATTTACTTACTTACAAATGGCTTTTAAGGAACCCGCGGGTTCATTGCCGCCCTCACATAAGCCCGCCATCGGTCCCTATCCTGTGCAAGATTAATCCAGTCTCTATCATCATAACCCACCTCCCTCAAATCCATTTTAATATTATCCTCCCATCCATGTCTCGGCTTCCCCAAAGGTTTTCTTCCCTCCGGCCTGCCAACTAACACTCTATATGCATTTCTGGATTCGCCCATACGTGCTACATGCCCTGCCCATCTCAAACGTCTGGATTTATTGTTCCTAATTATGTCAGGCGAAGAATACAATGCGTGCAGTTCTGTGTTCTGTAACTTTCTCCATTCTCCTGTAACTTCATCCTCTTAGCCCCAAATATTTTCCTAAGCACCTTATTCTCAAACACCCTTAACCTATGTTCCTCTCTCAAAGTGAGAGTCCAAGTTTCACAGCCATAAAGAACAACTGGTAATGTAACTGTCTCATAAATTGTAACTTTCAGATTAACTTATGATACAGCAAATAATAAAATCTCCTGTATGTAATTATATTTCTTTCTTTCGAAGATGTAAGAATTCACAGTCCCCTATGTACGGCTGCCATAGGATGAATAAATGTGTTTTTTCTTCCTACTGAAAAAAAAATTATATTTTGCACATAGGAGTTATTGCAGGAACAACGACGATATATTATAGGAATAGATATATTTAAAAAAATATATATTTTTTGAATTGTTAATAACTGTGCTGTATACAAAAAATGAAGCCTCTGGTTTAAAAAAATGTACATAATATAAATTTTATTCATCCCTTAAGTAGAGCAATGGCGGTACTATGATTCTGTTTGAAACCTGACTAAAATATTTCTAGGAGATTATTATTATTATTATTATTATTATTATTATTATCATTATTATTCTTATTACTATTATAATCCTTGAGAATCGAAGCAGGTAGAAATAATCTTCGAAAACCGGCTTCAAAACCCATATTTGTCAATCACAAATGCACTTGAATCGGCGAGTTTTGAACACATGTTGTTCAGCTCATGCTGCTTTACAAAAGAAGGGAACAGAAATCCCACATGTATCTCATCAGGGACTTCAATAATCCATGCCTTTCTCAGCAGAGGTAAGAAAAGCCTTGTTTAAGAACTCCAAACACGTCGGCCGTGTGGAACACAAATACGGCCAGAGGATTGATTCGTGAAGGCGATTTGTCCGTATATAGCGCCCCGCATGTGCCGGACAGCGATTCTACCAGTCTGGCGACATTGAGGACGCGATGTTATGGCGGTGGTACCATAAGGAGGGACTGAATTGGAAGGGTCAAGTGTTCAGACAAAATTTAGATCTACAGTGAGTGAGTGAGTGAGCGAGGTGAGTGAGTGAGTGAGTGAGTGAGTGAGTGAGTGAGCGAGTGAGTGAGTGAGTGAGCGAGTGAGTGAGTGAGTGTGGTGTGGTGTGGTGAGCCTATGTAAAAAATGTTATGTTTTATTTAACGACGCTCGCAACTGTAGCCGGATATGCCGGAATTTTGTCCCGCAGAAGTTCTTTTACGTGCTAGTAAATCTACTGACATGAGCCTGTCGCATTTAAGCACACTTAAATGCTATCGACCTGGCCCGGGTTCGAACCCGCAACCTTGGGCATAGGAGGCCAGCCTATACCTACCAACTCGCCAACCAGGTCGACTGGTGTATGTATGTATGTATGTATGTATGTATGTATGTATGTATGTATGTATGTATGTATGTATGTTTTATTTAACGACGCTCGCAATTGCAGAGGGTATATCAGCGTCTCTGGTGTGTCGGAAGTTTGTCCCGCAGGATTTCTTTTACATGCCAGCCTGTCGCATTTAAACACACTTAAATGTCATCGACCTGGGCCAGGATCGAACCCAAAACCTCGCTATACAAACTACGCTACCGAGGCCGACTGTATGCGTGTATGTATGTATGTATGTATGTATGTATGTATGTATGTATGTATGTATGTATGTATGTATGTAGGCCTACTGTATGTGTCTTTTGCTCATTGTATCCTCTTTCTACTCGTTAAATGCGTACTAGAAGATCTGATATATTGTTGTACTTCTTTACAATACATGCACATGCATTGGTGCAATTTCCTCTTTTCTTAGGGGATAGTCGGGTAGTATCGGACATCGGGTAATATCGGACAGTGAGTTTCTTTCATCTACCACACGATGATAGTACCTGATTGACATGGTTACGTTTCTGTGATGTCGCATAGAGAAACGTAACCATGTCATTCAGGTACTACCATATGGTGGTAGATGAAAGAAACGCACTGTCCGATACTACCCGATGTCCGATACTACCCGACTATCCCCTACTTTATATTTATTTCTAACGGGTGCAGCGGAGCGCACGGGTACGGCTAGTATATAAATATACTAAATACAGAATGTGGTATAAAATATGAGCAAAAAATAAAAATAAAAATAAAATAATATGAAAAAAAATCTTGCTTCAGTGTTAAAAAATGCACTTTTTAATTTTGTATTTGGAGCTTGATACCACAGTCTTAAGAACTTTTTTTACTTTCCTATAAAGCGATTCTACTGCCATTAAAGAAATATCTAGTCCTGTTCAAAGAAAAAATACTTTCGTAAATATGACAAGAGTTGTTTGGAACTTGGATTTACTTGGTGTGGCAATGAGAGTGAACCAAAACCTCGGTGCGTTGTTTGTTACGAAGTGCTTTCAAACGAGTGTATGAAACCCGCGAAATTGAAACGGCACTTAGAGACGAAACACGCAAGTGTAAAAAGTAAACCTGTAGAATTATTAATGTGAGGACCAACATTTATTTATTTTGTTAATTAATAAGTTAAGATTATCCAAACTCTAACAGCCTTGAATTATTAAAAAAAAACGAAAATAAATTTTCCTATATTAACATGAATTTAATTAGTTAATACTAATATAAAATTAATCGAAATAAATTAATTTTAAAATATAGGCATACTGGTATTAAAATATACTACAAAAGTGATAAATTTGCTTTCGAAGGGGACAAGAGTAAGGTGGTCCGCGGAACTGTTCTGACTTAAAAAAAAGTGGTCCTCACTTCTAAAAAGTTAGAGAAACGCTGCACTAGACGATCGATTTAACGAGTGTCAGACCACGGTCGGTGCTTCTTGACAACCATGAAACATTGGATGTCTCTGCTGACAACGAAGCCGACCGAAGAAGTCAGACAGCGAGGTACTCGGAGAAGACCTGCCCCGTGGTCGTTTCGGCCGTGCGTTGCCCGCTGCCGGAGGGCGTCTGAATCTAATGATGTAAAGGTAACAGCGGTTGACCTGTAACACCGTGAGAAACCAGACTCCGCCTGCGACCCAGACATGGTTCACGAACCAGGCGGCGGGCGAGAAAGCGGCCCGTCCATCAGACATCCCGCGGGACGCGCATGTCAGTTGGGTGGCCTGCGGGCGGGGAGGACTGCACCCCAACTTCGTACTAAGATAATTATTATAGGCCTACATAGTGATCCCAAACAAAATTTGTAAAATCCCAGGTAATGAAAGACAACGTTATTTGGAATAAAGACTGTAAATAAATCTACTAATTAATTGCAATTGTTTCAGAAATAATTGTCCATTCAGAACTCTGAAGCGAGTTATGGTTTGCAAACAATCGCCTCGTTTTCATGGTCGAATCTACAAGAAGACAAGTTAGGTCAGTAACATTTAGAAAGTAGGTAAGTGGGGTCTTCTGAATTGTGAATTATTAATTAATTCCTACATTAAAATGCAAAATAAAGCCGCCAAAAATGTCAATTATCGTGTCCAACTAATTTGACAATTACAGGAGCCTTTCTTTACCTGTCCATACGTCAGAACTCTGAAGCGAGTTATGGTTTGCAAACAATCGCCTCGTTTTCATGGTCGAATCTACAAGAAGACAAGTTAGTTTTTCAGTAACATTTTATAAAGTAGATAATATTCTTGGTTTGGTCTTTGAATTTGATAAATGAAGATTATTCTTGAGTTTGTTTTTCCAGCTAGTTTGACAATTATTAAATGAAGATAAACTTGAGTTTGTTTTTCCAACTAGTTTGACAATTACAGATAAATAAAGATAATATTCTTAAGTTTGAAAGACTAGTTTCAATGGATAAATGAACAAGTTTGTTTTTTCATTATTGAAGATAATATTCTTGAGTTTGTTTTTCCAACTAATTTGACAATTACAGATAAACGAAGATACTATTCTTGAGTTTGTTTTTCCAGCTAGTTTGACAATTATAGATAAATGAAGATAATATTCTTGAGTTTGTTTTTCCAGCTAGTTTGACAATTATAGATAAATGAAGATAATATTCTTGAGTTTGTTTTTCCAGCTAGTTTGACAATTATAGATAAATGAAGATAATATTCTTGAGTTTGTTTTTCCAGCTAGTTTGACAATTATAGATAAATGAAGATAATATTCTTGAGTTTGTTTTTCCAACTAGTTTGACAATTACAGATAAATGAAGATAATATTCTTGAGTTTGTTTTTCCAACTAGTTTGACAATTATGGATAAATGAAGATAATATTCTTGAGTTTGTTTTTCCAACTACTTTGACAATTATGGATAAATGAAGATAATATTCTTGAGTTTGTTTTTCCAACTACTTTGACAATTATGGATAAATGAAGATAATATTCTTGAGTTTGTTTTTCCAGCTAGTTTGACAATTATAGATAAATGAAGATAATATTCTTGAGTTTGTTTTTCCAACTAGTTTGACAATTACAGATAAATGAAGATAATATTCTTAAGTTTGTTTTTCAACTAGTTTGACAATTATGGATAAATGAAGATAATATTCTTGAGTTTGTTTTTCCAACTACTTTGACAATTATGGATAAATGAAGATAATATTCTTGAGTTTGTTTTTCCAACTACTTTGACAATTACAGATAAATGAAGATAATATTCTTGAGTTTGTTTTTCCAACTACTTTGACAATTATGGATAAATGAAGATAATATTCTTGAGTTTGTTTTTCCAACTACTTTGACAATTATGGATAAATGAAGATAATATTCTTGAGTTTGTTTTTCCAACTACTTTGACAATTATAGATAAATGAAGATAATATTCTTGAGTTTGCTGCTGCCACAAGTTTAACACTTTTTAACTTCTTTCTTTGCCAAGTCATTTAATGAGGTTATATTTTCGATGGATTACGGGAGGCTTTAGAAGTACGAATGCTGATATTTTTCCGGTGCACATAATTGAACATGATGCAGTTTCTCCTTGTAAAGCTAGATGTGCGCGATGCAAGCTGTGGTACTGAGGGCTTCTCGCGGAGTCGGCACGCAGGTATTTACGAGCACCCCCGAGCAACCCCGCGTGGGCCAGAGGTCGGCAACATCGCAACCATTTTAATTGAGCTGCCCCCGGGCCCCGGCAGATAGATCTGTGTTCTCCGGCATTTTCTCAGCTTTCCCTCCGCGGGGAGCGAAAACCCGCCCTCCTGCAGGATACGAAGATTCGTAATATTCTGGACGTCATCGCTTTCAATATGAGATACGGATCTCTGGTTCGCTCGCTAATGGAACATGGGGCATATGCTGGGATACATAATACAGCACGAAGTTAAGCAAATGCATTGTCTTCAAAGGATATGAAAATGGTCGACAAAATTCATAAAATGTGATGAGGGCTATGGGCATAAAGCGTGCAGGGACATAGGGGATCGAACTGAAAATCTACGTATTACTTAAGGGCAGATCATAATCAGAAAAATAAATGTAGGAAACAGAGGATCGACATAGGAAATTTTTCGTTTTTAGATAGGACCATAATAAACTGGAATCAACTGCCTCCAGTGGCTTTTGAGGGTTCTCCTCTAACAATTAAAAGATTAAAAAATAGTTTAGAAAGTTGTTAAGACTATAATAACACAAAAGTAGTTATAAATCATTTACCAATGCACTGTTAAGTTATTTCAATAAATAAATAAATAAATAAATAACGACTTCATTAGGGCTAGATAATGATACAAGCAACATAGAAACTAATGAATCAAGTAACAAAACACCAAAAATGTATATTGTTAACACAGTGAAGTTGTTATTTATTTATTTATTTATTTATTCATTAATTTATTTATTCCTTAAATTATTTATTCATTCATTTGTTTATTCATACATTTATTTATCCATTCATTTATTCATTCATTCATTTATTCATTTATTGATTGATTTATTCATTTATTCATTCACATTTATTTATTTATTTATTTATTTGCTTATTTATTGAAATAACTTAATAGTACATCTGTGATTATATAAGTGTTAAAAGAGTGCATTGAAGAATGAAGAGTAATTTATTTATTATTATTATTATTATTATTATTATTATTATTATTATTATTATTATTATCAGAAAAATAAATGTAGGAAACAGAGGATCGACATAGGAAATTTTTCGTTTTTAGATAGGACCATAATAAACTGGAATCAACTGCCTCCAGTGGCTTTTGAGGGTTCTCCTCTAACAATTAAAAGATTAAAAATAGTTTAGAAAGTTGTTAAGACTATAATAACACAAAAGTAGTTATAAATCATTTACCAATGCACTGTTAAGTTATTTCAATAAATAAATAAATAAATAAATAAATAAATAAATAACGACTTCATTAGGGCTAGATAATGATACAAGCAACATAGAAACTAATCAATCAAGTAACAAAACACCAAAAATGTATATTGTTAACACAGTGAAGTTGTTATTTATTTATTTATTTATTTATTTATTTATTTATTTATTTATTCATTAATTTACTTATTCCTTAAATTATTTATTCATTCATTTGTTTATTCATACATTTATTTATCCATTCATTTATTCATTCATTCATTTATTCATTTATTCATTGATTTATTCATTTATTCTTTCACATTTATTTATTTATTTATTTATTTATTTGCTTATTTATAGAAATAACTTAATAGTACATCTGTGATTATATAAGTGTTAAAAGAGTGCATTGAAGAATGAAGAGTAATTTATTATTATTATTATTATTATTATTATTATTATTATTATTATTATTATTATTATTATTATTATTATTATCAGAAAAATAAATGTAGGAAACAGAGGATCGACATAGGAAATTTTTCGTTTTTAGATAGGACCATAATAAACTGGAATCAACTGCCTTCAGTGGCTTTTGAGGGTTCTCCTATAACAATTAAAAGATTAAAAAATAGTTTAGAAAGTTGTTAAGACTATAATAACACAAAAGTAGTTATAAATCATTTACCAATGCACTGTTAAGTTATTTCAATAAATAAATAAATAAATAAATAAATAAATAAATAAATAAATAACGATTTCATTAGGGCTAGATAATGATACAAGCAACATAGAAACTAATCAATCAAGTAACAAAACACCAAAAATGTATATTGTTAACACAGTGAAGTTGTTATTTATTTTTTATTTATTCATTAATTTATTTATTCCTTAAATTGTATTTATTCAAAAATTATTATTCATTCATTTGTTTATTCATACATTTATTTATCCATTCATTTATTCATTCATTTATTCATTTATTGATTGATTTATTCATTTATTCATTCACATTTATTTATTTATTTATTTATTTATTTATTTATTTGCTTATTTATTGAAATAACTTAATAGTACATCTGTGATTATATAAGTGTTAAAAGAGTGCATTGAAGAATGAAGAGTAATTTATTATTATTATTATTATTATTATTATTATTATTATTATTATTATTATTATCTAAATGATCCATATGCAATAAATAATAATGTGTTAGAGTTTCATATGTTATCATTTACCTGTGTTCTGAAAAATGAAAGTTGTATCATAAAAAAATTAGATTATTGCAGAAAATAAAGAAAAGGTTCCATTACGGATTTTACAAGATTTGTGAACTCACTTCACACCTTATTAACAAAAAGTGTAAAACTCAGGTCTCTGCCTCAAGCAGATAGAGATTCGTTGTCATAGAGTCCATTTGAAAGCTGCGAAAATCTCATGGCATCCAATTGGTTCACCAAAACATAATCGGTGAATATTTTACAGCTGTTTCTTCCGTGTCACGGATGTTACATATGAGCTAATATCCTTCATGCTTCCACTTTCAAAACAACTGTGACATTTCTGAGACAAAATATTCACTTGAACTCTAAGATTAATTGTTATTAACTCAAAGTACTCAAAATAAATGGCAGAAAGAGTATAGTACAGAGTAAAAAGTTCCTTGATCCTGAATCTCCAATTAACGGGGCAGGGTCTGAAAATATTTCTTCGACAGTAGCTCTTTCAAAAACATAAAGTGACATCAAAAATGTTTTCCATACATTTTTATTGTACCTTGTTTTTTGACTATACCATGCAGGCTTTGCTTAATGGTAAGTTTCAGTTGCCATGGTGATATTTTACACTGCATAGGTACAATCAGGACATAGTTAAAAATGCAAGGAAAAAGTTTTTGATGTCACTGTACATTAACAGCTGATCTCTCTATCAGTAAGTGCTGCAAACTTTAGAGAAACAGAATGTACCTGCTACCTAGCCAAGATCATTTAGATTCAATGCCCAAAAAACTTATAAAATAGTTTCTTTTTGAAAATAAAATGTTAGAATATTTAAATTTAGAGTCTTATCTACAGTATGTCTTACATTAATAACAATAAACAAATATTTCTGAAAATGACTATTTCATTGGAATTCCCAGTTTGCCTTGAATGGTTGTATAGGGAAAAAAAATTGAGAATTTTTATTACAAAAATTTAATTATATAGTCTCGTAAGGGGCATTTTGAATTTTAAGCACGATTTAGTTTATAAAGTAAGAAAAAATTATTATTGAAGAAACTAATGTATGACATTTCTTGAAATTTGGTATAATGTATCGGTATGCTTAAGTATTGCTATTCAACGCGGAAATGCAATGAGCGTTTTGGGTACTCTTCCAGAGTCCAGCCCTTTGGACGAACTTTTTCTCCTGTAAAATTTATTATCTTATGTAAATGTTTATATTTAGTTTTTATATATGTGTAATTGTAACGGTGAAAATATTGTTAATCAAATTTTTTTTTTCCATAAGTGTATATTATTTTTGCGAGTGTTTTTTTTTTTTTTCCGCAAACGCATTATTAATTTGGTTATAACTCTTATATCACCTTTACAAACGTAAACACGCTTTGAAATATTTAAGTGGGAAAATCGTCGTATCTCGGTTATTTTGACAAATTTTATGTACATTTTCACTTTATATGAGGCATTGTTATGTTTGGGTATATGTACAACTGTTGAACCAAAAATATAGAAAATGTCAAATTCAGTCCCAGTGTCCCTTAAGTTTTGTGACAGGAGTATCATTTTGGAAATAAGCAATTTCTTTTCTTAATTTTGAATAACTGGAAAAAAAAAAACATTCATCTGATCACAATGGAATTTATATACTAGAATACTTATAGATTATAGGTCTTACTAATAAACCGTGTATAGTTTTTATACTAGACTTATACAGAGTTGAGACAGAAAACGTTAGTAATAAACCTTGCATAAGCAATGGCTGTATAAACAGCCTGTAACTATACAATGGGAATTTCTTTGCAGTAGTTATATACACGAAACCCCTTGTTTAAGCGTTGTATATAGAGAAAAAATGGCAGCCGCTCTAACAGCTGTTCGTATCGAATGTCATTTTATGATAATGGTTGCCTAGTAACCACAGAAGAACAAACCGAAGAGCACAGAATAATTAGAATAATGTTGCTGTAGCTTGTACTCTTTGACAAAATATAGTGTGGCAATCGATTAGAGCCAGTTGTACTATCGATACTTAACACGCCACACTAGAGCGCTCTACCGGATGCAGTAGAGAACCTCAGATATTCTATTACCTTTCGTAACGAAGTAATGACGAAACTATGACGTAGCTGTGTAACAGTTATACTGTTATACACGACGTATGTAGTGATTATTAGTAAGGAATTTACACACGACTTATAAACGAGCTACTCATTGTATAAGTATAAGACAGTTAAACGTCTGTATAGTAGAACCTCTATTATCCGTGGTAATGAAGGGGATGGACTGAACGGTTAATCGAAAAAATCGGATAATCCGTACATTGAAAGGTTTCTTAATTCCCTCCGTGGTCTTGTATTTAACTCGGTTTTTAAGAGAAAAGGAAGCCCTTTGTAATGACTGTCTCAGGAAAGATAGGAATGAAGGAGGTCTCATGTTGCAGTTACATACTGTTTTAACACTTTATCCTTTTTTTTTTTTTTTTTTTTTTTTTTTAGTAAATCGCGCAATTGTAATTCCAATCTCGTTTTTTTTTGATGCAAGATGAGCCACAGTTTCTCTTTCTCAAACCATTAAATTATTTCCATTTTTTTCGATACTTAGCACAACACGTTTTCTGTTAACACCCGTGGAAGACATTTTATATACAAGTTATATTATAGAACGACAATTCGAACAGCAGACAATGCTATGTAACGATAAAGGCTTGTAATAACTCTCTAGCAAAAACATATGTAAAACGTACTAATGTGATATACAAAACAGATCTTCATATAAATTATTTATTTCTGAAGAAAAAAAAAGAGGGAGAAATAGATAGTACGATAATCCGCCAATCGGTTAATAGAGTGACGGATAATCGGGGTTCTACTGTATATAGAGTTTTATTAGTAAGACCGTATATAAAGAGGATGAGATGTACAATATGAAGTCTGCACCTTAAAAATTGTAAAAAAATACAAACATTTCAACCTTAACCCATTTATGCCCAAGACTTTTTCTTGTTGAATATTTTCATAATTTTTCCACCGCCACATGAAACTGAAATGGAAGTTAATTATTGTGCTGCAGGCTCCTTTGATTCTTCTAGTACACACAGCAATGAAATAAAAGTTAATTTTGTAATTCATTCCTTTGCATTTTTGCAGAAAAATAGCTAATGCAGACTGATGCGAAAACGCAACACTAGGCAGATATGATGATGATGATGATGATGATGATGATGATGATGATGATGAGGAGGAGGAGGAGGAGGAGGAGGAGGTGAAGGATGGCGATTACAACGATGTTGGTATTAGTGATAATAAAAACTTAACTCAAAGAATAATGGAATATTGAATTTTAGCTAATTAATATCATCGTTAACTTCCTTCACGGTGACCACATCATGGGATGATCTCGCTACTGTCAGCTATTATTAGATCTACAGAATCCTAACAACGCCGTGAAGCATCCAGAGATCCTTCCCATTCCCTGCCTGCCTGATCAATTGTTTCATCTGATGGACACCGCTCACACGCTTTGTTTACCACGAATCTCTCGGGACCGCCAGCACAAGAGCACAGCAGCAACAATTGGCAGACCGCTTCTTGGAAGAGGAGGCAGCATCCCTGCTGGACCGTCAACATGGCGGACCGCGGCATGAAGCGCCCGGGGCCGTCGAGGCGCCAGCCTGTGTCATGCATGTATAAAGCTCCCCTGGACCCGCTCTTCCTCGGGGAGTTCACGTGTGCCGGCCCAGATGTCATGACTTATGAGGCGCTCCGGGTCACAAGAAAGCAATTGGAACCGGGATGCCTTGCCCCGCGCCCGAGGGCCCGGCCCCGTACAGCCCGACAAGAAATTCAAGCACCGAGGGAGTCGAACCAGGACGGCGCTGAGACCTTCCTCCGCTCTGCAAGCCTGGCAGACTTCCACAGAGGCCGTGCTGGACCAACAGGATGCAGTAACAGCGGTATATACTGACGGGCCAACATTACCAACTGATGCGGTGACCCCTGCTAGTCTCGAGATTTACCTGTCTAGCACGATGCAGTACATTAAGAAAGATTCGCTGACTGCAAATATTATTATTATTATTATTATTATTACTTACTTACTGGCTTTTAAGGAACCAGGAGGTTCATTGCCGCCTTCACATAAGCCCACCATTGGTCCCTATCCTGAGCAAGATTAATCCAGTCTCTATCATCATATCCCACCTCCCTCAAATCCATTTTATTATCATCCTCCCATCTATGTCTCGGCCTCCCCAAAGGTCTTTTTCCCTCCGGCCTCCCAACTAACACTCCATATGCATTTCTGGATTCGCCCATACGTGCTACATGCCCTGTCCATCTCAAACGTCTGGATTTAATGTTCCTAATTACGTCAGGTGAAGGATACAATGCGTGCAGTTCTACGTTGTGTAACTTTCTCTATTCTCCTGTAACCTCATCCCTCTTAGCCCCAAATATTTTCCTAAGAAACTTATTCTCAAACACCCTTAACCTCTGTTCCTCTCTCAAAGTGAGAGTCAAGTTTCACAACCATAAAGGACAACCTGTCATCCCGGGAGAACAGTTCGGTTTCCGGAAACGCAGATCGACACTACAAGCTGTTGCGAACCTCAATGCTGACATCCAGAATGAACTAAGACACCCCAAGGGAAAACTATATGTAGTCTTCATCGACTATAGCAAGGCCTTTGATCTAATAGATCGGAAGATTGTAAAAGACAAAATGGCAGAAATGATAGGGCCAAACAAATACCTCACGAGCATAATCACAAACATACTAGAATACAACAGAATCACAATAGATAACAATATAGAAATATCAGCCCCTATCACACAGACGAACGGCGTCCTCCAAGGAGACCCTCTTAGCCCCCTGCTCTTCAACCTTGCAACCGCGGATGTAATAAGAAACACCATAAGCCACAACTCCACCAGAATTTATATATATGCAGATGATATGGTATTAGCCTCCGGCAAGCCAGAAGACGTACAGGAATGCCTACATAATCTGCAAAAGTGGGCCGAGACAAATGGACTCCTCATCAACCAAGAAAAAAGCGCGCAGATGATATTCAGGAAAGGTGGCCGAGTATCAGAGAAAGACATAATGCAGATTGGAGACGGGAGGTTACAAGTCGTACAAGTACCTTGGGGTGACTTTCCAAACTTCTGGAACAACGTCCAACATGCACGTCAAACAAAAGGCGATCTCGGCAATTAGAGCAATGAATGACGTAAACCACATACAGTCACCCACCCTTGACACGGCGATGACAATATTTAAGGCAAAAATAGTACCCATACTGACATATGGAATACATATAATATGGGAGCGCCTGAAAAAGAGAGACCTCAAAATCTGGGAGAACGTCAAGGCAACCTACTTGAAGAAGGTGCTCGGTGTGTCGAAATACACACTGTCCAGACTCACATACCTGCTCACCAGAGAACCCTACCCGATTGAAGACCTACGGCACTCGCTGCTGCTGCCAACTACGGAGGCCTACGAGAAACTACTGATCGAGATCCTGCAGAAGAGGAAGGAAGTAGAAGAGGAATTTTACAACACCAGTGCCATGACCGACAGAAGCTGGGAAGGAGCAAATCAGCAAATGAGGAACGTTGTTACCAGTCTGGCGGTATACGGATTCCACCACAAAGTGTGCGCCATAGATAGGTTCCATGAAGTATCTGAAAACTGCATATGCAAACTGTGTGGTGAAAAATGTGGCAAATACCACGTTCTGAACTGCAAGAAGAATGCCAAAACCGTGAGTGAACTCAGTATAGACTAACTATTCTGCACACTTGTGCGCATTTCCTATTATTATTATTATTATTATTATTATTATTATTATTATTATTATTATTATTATTATTATTATAAAGGACAACCTGTAATATAACAGTTTTATAAATTCTAACTTTCAGATTTTTGACAGCAGACTAGATGACAAAAGCTTCTCAACTGAATAATAACAGGCATTTACCATATTTATTCTGCGTTTAATTTCCTCCAATGTCATTTATATTTGCTACTGTTGCTCCAAGATATTTGAATTTTTCCACCTCTTCGAAGGATAAATCTCCAAATTTTTATAGTTCCATTTTGTACAATATTCTGGTCACCAGACATAATCATATATTATTATATTATTATTACTGTTATTATTATTATTATTATTATTATTATTATTACGACAGAGATTATTGAACGGGTTACATCAGCTGCTTGTCTGTGCGGAAAATGAATATGAATAATTTCGAATAATTTCAAGGAAAAATTGTTTATCGATCCGGGACCTCTGGTTGAACGTACCAGCGCTCTGCCACTGAGCTACCCGGGAACTCCACCCGACACCGTCTCAACTTTTCCCTTTATATCTACACAACTCGCGTGGGCTGACGAAACGCCAGAGACAAGAGATCGTTGACTTGGAATTGAACGTACACAGGTTACATCAGCTGCTTGTCAGATTTGAATAATTTCGGAAAACGTGAATATGCAAACGTTCAACCAGAGGAAAATTCGGAACAACAAACGAGCTTTAGGGACTAGATTTGCAAAACGTGAATATGTTAGCAGAAAATCCACAAACGATTAGGGAAATTTTACTGGAAGCAAGTAAAGCGATAGGTTTGGAAGTAAATCCCGAAAAGGCACAAAGTATATGATTATGTCTCGTGACCAGAACATAGTACGAAATGGAAACTTTTTTAATTTCAGTTGGTTATTTAACGACGCTGTATCAACTATTAGGTTATTTAGCATCGATCAGATAGGTGATAGCGAGATATTTGGCGAGATAAGGCCGAAGATTCGCTATAGATTGCCTTGCATTCACATTATGGTTGGGGAAAACCCCGGAAAAAACCCAACCAAGTAATCAGCCCAAGCGCGGATCAAACCCGCGCCCGAACGCAACTTCATACCGGCAGGCAAGCGCCTTAACCGACTGAGCCACGCCGGTGGCTAAATGGAAATATAAAAATTGGAAATTTATCCTTGAAGAGGCGGAAAATTCAAATATCTTGGAGTAACAGTAACAAATATAAATGACACTCGGGAGGAAATTAAACACAGAATAAATATGGGAAATGCCTGTTATTATTCGGTTGAGAAGCTTTTATCATCTAGTCTGCTGTCAAAAAATCTGAAAGTTAGAATTTATAAAACAGTTATATTACTGGTTGTTCTGTATAGTTGTCAAACTTGGAATCTCACTTTGAGAGAGGAACAGAGATTAAAAGTGTTTGAGAATAAGGAAAATATTTGTGACTAAGAATGAAGAATGGAGAAAGTTACACAACGCAGAACTGCACGCATTGTATTCTTCACCTGACATAGGAACATTAAACCCAGACGTTTGAGATGGGCAGGGCATGTAGCACGTATCCAGGAATGCATACAGTATGTTAGTTGGGAGCCGGAGAGAAAAAGACCTTTCTGGAGGCCGAGACGTAGATGGGAGGATAATATTAAAATGAATTTGAAGGAGGTGGGATATGATGACAGAGACTGGATTAATCTTGCTCTGGATAGGGACCGATTGCGGGCTTATGTGAGGGCGGCAATGGACCTCTGGGTTCTCTAAAAGTAATAAGTAGCCTTATTATTATTATTTTTTTTTTAATTATTGTTATTATCATTTATATTGGTGGAATTAAGGCTCCAGGGCGCTTTCTTAGACTCCATCGGGTAGCAACTTACACACCCCTGTCTCTATCGCTTACAGTTCCTGTTTACCTGGATTGCGTCCTCCGCCATTTCTTCCAAACAAGCTATACTCGCAACGCGCAAACCTTTGAATGATATACGTAAACATCTATCCCTGCAATTCGGTAGTATCAACATCAAAACAAGCATAAAATCCTATATATGAATCAATCATAAGCTAAAAATCCATGTTTTGGCACTTACTTCCTTTTGCCCTCTGACGCAAGGGATTTTAAAGATGGCAGTTTCCAAGAATTCATGGCGTGATTAAAATCATTCTCAAATATTCTCCCAAGGAAGCACAACAGTTAGGCCTACCTGAAAACAAAAGAAAAATTATTGTACCAATTTTGCGAAATATAAAACAATAAAAACAGGTATACATTTTATGGACTCACCCTGTATAAACAGTAATATCGTTCACAACCTGAGAAACGAGCTGAATTGTAGCTATGTGCTTAAAGCGTAAGCTAAACTCGTAAAGCGAAAGAATGTCTCACTTTTGTGGCACTAATTTTCCTTGGATTGGGTATTTCGTGGCGTCGTATCAATTGTGTGGATATGTAGAGCTGCTGGAGTTCGTATTTTTGCGAGTGAATTCGAAAATTCGGCTTGTAATTGGGAAAAAACTCTAAAAAAAAATTGAATCAGGCTCCATTTTACAAAAGTACATATTCTTATTCTTATTATTATTATTATTATTATTATTATTATTATTATTATTATTATTATTATTATTATTCCATGTATGGTGGGTCCCTATCACCACGGCATGGCGCGTTCATAGATTTCAAAAAGGCATATGACTCGGTTAAGAGGGAAGTATTATATGATATTCTTATTGAATTTGGTATTCCCAAGAAACTAGTTCGATTAATTAAAATGTGTCTCAGTGAAACGTACAGCAGAGTCCGTATAGGTCAATTTCTATCTGATCCTTTTCCAATTCACTGTGGGCTAAAGCAGGGAGATGCACTATCACCTTTACTTTTTAACATCGCTTTACAATATGCCATTAGGAAAGTTCAGGATAACAGAGAGGGTTTGGAGTTGAATGGGTTACATCAGCTTCTTGTCTATGCGGATGACGTGAATATGCTAGGAGAAAATCCACAAACGGTTAGGGAAAACACGGAAATTTTACTTGAAGCAAGTAAAGCGATCGGTTTGGAAGTAAATCCCGAAAAGACAAAGTATATGATTATGTCTCGTGACGGGAATATTGTACGAAATGGAAATATAAATATTGGAGATTTATCCTTCGAAGAGGTGGGAAAATTCAAATATCTTGGAGCAACAGTAACAAATATAAATGACACTCTGGAGGAAATTAAACGCAGAATAAATATGGGAAATGCGTGTTATTATTAGGTTGAGAAGCTTTTATCATCCAGTCTGCTGTCAAAAAATCTGAAAGTTAGAATTTATAAAACAGTTATATTACCGGTTCTTCTATATGGCTGTGAAACTTGGGCTCTCACTCTGAGAGAGGAACATAGGTTAAGGGTGTTTGAGAATAAGGTGCTTAGGAAAATATTTGGGGCTAAGCGGGATGAAGTTACAGGAGAATGGAGAAAGTTACACAACACAGAACTGCACGCATTGTATTCTTCACCTGACATAATTAGGAACTTGAAATCCAGACGTTTGAGATGGGTAGGGCATGTAGCACGTATGGGCGAATCCAGAAATGCATATAGAGTGTTAGTTGGGAGACTGGAGGGAAAAAGACCTTTAGGGAGGCCAAGACGTAGATGGGAGGATAATATTAAAATGGATTTGAGGGGGGTGAGGTATGATGATAGAGACTGGATCAATCTTGCACAGGATAGGGACCGATGGCGGGCTTATGTGAGGGCGGCAATGAACCTTCGGGTTCCTTAAAAGCCATTTGTAAGTATTATTATTATTAAGGGTGAAGCCCCTGAAGGACGGCCCGCTGTACAAAGAAAGACGGAATTCCCTGTTAATGATTTTGTCCAAAAAAAAACAAAAGACTGATGGGATAAAGATGGCAGATTGGGTTGCTTTCTCCAGTGCAGAAGGGAATAAAAATTATAAAATGTATTGATATTTCAAAATATATCTATATATATTATTTGAACTGGTAATGGAAATTACGGGAAAACGGCTGAACGGATTTTAATAAATGACTCCTCATTTTGAAGCTTGGAACCCAAAGTTTTTCAGAAAAATGGTAGTTTTTAGTGAAATGTCAATTTTCCTACATCATTTTCCTATTTTTAAAAATCCATCTTTCGTCAGTTTTGAGAACTAATTAATTGCATTTCAGAATAAAACAAAACACATACTACAATAAACAATAGACTATTACACGAAGGCCATGACCTACAGGATTGCTGACATAAAGTTCAGATGGGTCAGATTCTTTCACATCATAATGCCAATATATCGATCTTCATTTGTGTAACTTTTTGATAACGTATAAAAATAATTTACAAGTCTGATTCTCTGGTCTGTAGTTTTCCGAGTACAGCTGGGTATTGGATATTAAAAACTACATTATTACCATTAAAAATGAAATATTATTATAGTTAATGCAACACATAATGGTATACTGATGATATGAAAGTGAAACCTTTTGGGGCTAATAATAATATCGAAATGATAGCCGTCCAAATCTTGAATTTAAAATATCGGCATCCTAATCAATTCAAATGAAAAAAAAAAGAAAATGTAATTTCTTTTTTATTTCAGTAGGTTATTTTACTACGCTTTATCAACAGCTTAGGTTATTTAGCGTCTGAATGAGATGAAGGTGATAATGCTGATGAAATGAGTCCGGGGTCCAGCACCGTAAGTTACCCAGCATTTGCTGATATTTGGTTGAATGAAAACCCCGGAAAAACCTCAACCAGGTAACTTGTCCCGACCGGGAATCGAACCCGGGCCACCTGGTTTCGCGGCCAGACGCGCTGACCGTTACTCCACAGGCGTGGACTAAAATGTAAATTAATGTTAAAAAATGCATAATGAAATTTTAAAAAAGAATATTCTGCGACAAGATTTGGTAGCTATCAAAACGATAAAAATTTATTGAAAATAAATAATATACATTGAATATTATAAAGCTGAATAGAGATGGTGATTGATGATGACGCAGAGAAAGAATATTTTATATTAGATCTTCATTTCTATAATTTACTGAATAACGGCTATGTATATGTTACTGAACTTCTTATGGACTTAGTTTGCAGTATTTGCTGCACAAGCCACTAGTATTTGTATAGAACGCAGTAAATATAGAAAAATACATATTAATTATGATTTAGATTTTTTATTTCTTACGGTTCAATTTAAGTTTTTTTTTTAGGTTCAACAGAATTTACATATATGACTGTTATGACCATGATTCGGAAAATTATCTAAGAAATTATGATTTTAAAAGCAAGGGGAAAAAAAACTATAAAAATCTATAAATTCGGTCCGTAATCACAGCCAACTCAGAGCATTATTTGAACATCCTGCAAGGGCATTTCTTTCGTTGTTATACGATTTGTAACCGTTCATTAAAAAAAAAAATTCCATTCCTATACAAGCATTCAAGTTTCTTTTGTGACCAGCATTACGACCATTTCAACTGTTGCATACCCGATTTTCATATTTTAGTAAAACTATCGGAACAACATTCTAGAAGGCCGCAATTCTATTCCTTAGGGATCGCAAAGCACCTAGAATTTCAAATTCAAATTCAAAATCAAATTTCTTTACAATTTACATTTGAAATGAATACATATGTATGGATACCTGAAATGAGCATATGCTCGTAAATGATACAAAGGTACAGTCCAGTAGTCTACATGAATTTTACAGGAATCAAATAATAATGCTGATGATAGAAGTAATAGTAATAATAATAATAATAATAATAATAATAATAATAATAATAATAATAATAATAATAGCATAATCGTGACAGAAATGATACAAAGATTGTAATACAAAATAATTCATTAATAATAATAATAATAATAATAATAATAATAATAATAATAATAATAATAATAATAATATGCTAATAACAGTGATAAAACAAAAATATTTACAATAATAAAATAAATACTAAGACGGATAAAATAAAATATAAAAATGACGAACTCGAAAATCAACCGAAAAGTTCGTTCTATCGCAGACGACAGCAACCGCCGTATTGACATTGTGTTGTGCATTAATGGTAGTAGGGGGGAGCTGAAAGTCTACGTAACTGCCGTTCTCTTCGAATCTTCTCGTACAATCATGGGAAGTTAATGCTGCAGAAACAAAATGTCTACGAGTCAAACTGTTCATTATTACCAGGATAAATACAAATAATACTGCAATATATTAATCAAGTTTCAGTTATAGATCTCCCCTTTTGTGCAAGTGGTATCGTATTAAAATATTTTATGAATGGCGGGGAAAATATAAATTTCAAGAACTCTCTAGTGACAGAGATAGTGACAAGTACAATCAAGTGTATCTGTGGCGATGCTAAGGAATCATTTATTGGAGATATGCAATGCTAGTAATTAAGAAAATGATCTATTTATATTTATTACAATGTTTTATCTTATAGGTTACATTGCATCAGATAAATACAATAAAAATTAATACCATATAATGCTAGTAACACTTAAAAAATGATAATAAAATTTATCAAATATCATACAAACAAAGTTTAAGCTATGCATTATTATTATTATTATTATTATTATTATTATTATTATTATTATTATTATTATTACTACTTACTTACTGACTGGCTTTTAAGGAACCCGGAGGTTCATTGCCGTCCTCAAATAAGGCCGCCATTGGTCCTATCCTGAGCAAGATTAATCCATTCTCTATCATCATATCCCACCTCCCTCAAATCCATTTTAATATTATCCTCCCACCTACGTCACGGTCTCCCTAAAGGTCTTTTTCCCTCCGGCCTCCCAACTAACACTCTATATGCATTTCTGGATTTGCCCATACGTGCTACATGCCCTGCCCATCTCAAACGTCTTTTATATGGTCGTCTTTCTCTTCTGTAGGGGCATGAGCGTTTATAACTACGATATCGCACCATCTACCCTTAAGTACTAAATACGATAACCTATCACTGATAAATTCGACCTTTTTTACTGCTGATTTTATTATTTTATGAATAAAGAATCCTGTTCCTAATTGGTGATTATCGTTTCCTTCCCCATAATACAACAAATAATCTCCTAATTGTGTTATGCCATTCCCATCTAACCTAACCTCCTGTACTCCCACAAAGTCTATTCTATATCTAGCTATAGTTCTTTTGCTACTAATGTTACCCCTCCTGTTCTATATATAGACTTGTAGCATTCCAAGTACCAAATCTCAAACCTTATTCCTTTGCTGTGGTCGTGCCAGAGAATCAGTCCCATTCCGAGGTTTATTTGAAGGATTCGTAACAAGCTGTTTTTTACGGTGATGGGTTGTTAGCCCTTCGCCCAACCCCCAAGCTGGAGGAATTATTATTATTATTATTATTATTATTATTATTATTATTATTATTATTATTATTATTATTATTATTATTATTATTATTATTATTACTTGAAATAGCGATGTTGCACGAAGAGGTTACCAGTGACAGGTCCTGCTGGATATTAATTACCGCCAGCTGGAGTTGACGCCGCGGTCGTGGGAGTAAGGGTGGCCCCGGGCTGGGCAGGGCTCCAGATCGTATCTGCGCTGGCGTGCCCCCGCGGGGATGGGCCGCTCCAGACTGGCGTCACATGCCTCAGAGCGAGACAAGCTCTGACCTCTAGCTGCCATGCCTTCCTCTTATGGGCAAGACGGGCTCGCCCGACCCTGGGGCCGTCCTAGAGGACCGACCGACCGCCATATGGCCACCGACGAGCGGGTGACATCGTCCAACTGCGTTAACAAAGTCCAGTCGTGGCTACAGACGACGTGCACGGCCGTGAGTGCCAACGCCAGTATAAATTCAAGGACCTGAATATCACAACAATCCAAGACGGCATCTTGTTGCTTTATGCGTACTGTGAAAATTATCAGTGTTAGATCATCTAAACTAGAGCTGTTATCCTATTACCATCACAATGTCGCATTATTTCTAATACTTATTGAGCCATTGTGCAGATAGAATATAAAATATAATCTGAATTATTATTATTATTATTATTATTATTATTATTATTATTATTATTATTATTATTATTATTATATGTAATTGGCCTTGTGCTGTTGTTTTTGCACGTTAATATTCTAAATAAATAAATAAATAAATAAATAAATAAAAAATTATTATTATTAAAGGTTGTTCTCAAATTCTTATTCCTCTATTAACTTTTATTTTTAATCTTAGCTTTAGAACGGGTATTTATCCTTCTTTATGGAAGGAAGCGTCTGTCATTCCGATATTTAAGAATGGTAATAAACATACTGTTAATAATTACAGACCTATTTCAATACTAAATAACTTTTCAAAAATTTTTGAAAAAATTATTCACAAACATGTTTCATTTCATGATAAATCTAAATGAAATCCCGCTCAACATGGCTTTACTAAAAGTAAATCTACAACGACGAATTTGGTCAATTATCTCAATCTTATTATGCCTACAGTTGAATCCCAAGGCCAAATTGATGCCATTTATTTTGATATTAATGGTGTTTTTGATTGTGATTCTTTTATACATAACACCTACCTTAGAATTCCCGTGAAAGGTTTTCGTGGTCAAAGAATTTTCTTCACTAAATTATTTAAATCCCTTTCTCCAATAGTCAGGTGTATTAAAAGTGCTAATTTGCAAGATCTGATTTGATTTTACTTATGCATGATATATCCTTACTTGTTATTTAATATCTTTTATTATTTGTTAGATATTGCCATTTACTTTGTTGCATTTGGTCAATGATTAATGTTGACCATTATATTGATTGTATTTCATCTCACTGCCATTTCTGTCATTCATTCTCATCATCATTTGTTGTTTTGTTTTTTATTTTGTGCTAAACTGTAATTGGCTTTGTGCTGTTGTTTTGCACATTAATATTCGAAATAAATAAATAAGTGAATAAATAAATAAATTATTATTATTGTCATCATGGTACTTAAATTCAAATATCTGTACCAAGGATCTCTATTCTATATTCATAAAAATATGAAATTATAAAAGAGGAACTGGAAAACTCAGTTTTTTTATGATATTGTATGAAAGCATTCCACTTACAAAATAAAACAAAATGATTATGTTGCTTTAAATGACTATTTGATCATGTACCAATGCGCCAATGTTGTGTAAAAATATATTTAGTTTTAACCAATCAAAGCCAACTATCAACTGCAATCTTGTCGTACCTGATGCGCATTTGTTTAATATGTTGTCGCACCTGATGTTCAGATGTTAAATAATGTCATCTTCTCCTTAACAATACAATGGGTCGTGATAATGCGTGAAGGCTGTGCTAGCAAATGTAAGTATTACATATCTTAATTTATAATACAGACCTAATCTGTTCCTGTTTGTTATAAATGAAATTGTAAGATTACAAGAGTTCTCATCTCGTTGATAGTTCACTAAATGAAAAAAGTAGTTCAAAATAAAATGTTTAACCTCAAATATTTGTTTAATTTTGCTGTTTCACTAATCATAATTTCTACAGCTATCGTCAAATGTTTTCCCATGAACTTCATATTACAGGAGGCCAAGGACATGCAGGCCAATGAAACATATTAAGACTGTAACTTAAATTTAATATCTTATTTAATAGTAACAGAAAAGGTATTTGGCAAAAAAATCCATTCAGAGGGAGTATGTTTCATTATTACGGAGCAAATAACTTTCAAAATTTCTGGTATTTTTCATTGAAAATAAATCTGAAAAATGTTTGTTTGAACGTCTAATGAACTTAGTTGGCAGCATTTGCTGCACAAGCCACTAGTAATTATAATAAATTCAATAACATTACAGGTCCAACTAGATGAGATTAAACTCACATCTATTGTTGAGAGCGGCACTCTACTGTGGCATCGTGAGATTCGTTAGGTGTGCCACGAAACTTTCACTGCCGGTACTTTTCTGGTAAAAATAATTATAATAATTTCATTCAAAATCATTTTTTAAAAATAGAGTACGATGATTTTTTTAATACAAACTATGCACTTTTATGCAACATAAAATCAGCTTTAATGGGGGTGGAAGTACAAAAATTAATCTTAGCCCGTTAAATTTACTACAAAAACGAATAATTAAAATTTGTTTGAAGAAACGTTTCGATTATCCAACTAAATTAATTTATTCTGAATTTAATGTATTTAATATTGAACAAATTTATAAGTATACGCTGTTAAAATTTTATCATAAAAATCGTAATAAGTTTGTATTACAGACACACAATTATGACTTACTTACTTACTTACTTACAAATGGCTTTTAAGGAACCCGAAGGTTCATTGCCGCCACACAATTATGACACAAGACGAAATATTAATTCAACATTAGTAGAACCTAAATGTCTCACATCTGCTGGTCTAAAGCATAGCATAAATTTTGGACCTCGGTTGTACAATGCTTTAACTAAATTACACCCAGAACTTCTAACATGTAACCCACTAACATATAACAAGAAAATTAGAAACGTGTTAATATCTTCAATTTGATTAAATAAATTTATAGCCTATGTGTATGAATTAATCAACCTATATTATATTTGTATTCTATAATTTTGAAATATATATTAGTCCTACTTTTCACGTGCGATATTATTCTTCTCTAGTGTTAATATTATATTATATAATTCCATTGCCGCTGTAATTATATTTTAGTTCCTATCTTATTTTACTTATTTATATTATTATTTTTTTTATTTTAATATTATATCTGAACTGCGACCGAGCACGAGCGCTGCTCATTCGGTCTCAAATTTTGTTAATACTACTGTATCTTCCTTTTATATTTCTTGTATTATTTTATTTGTATTTCTCTTTGTTTTGTTTTGTAATTATATTTCTTTATTCTGTATATTTGAATTTAAATAAATAAAATAAAATAAATAAAATAAAATGAGCTTGTCACAATAATGTAAATATCATGAAATAATAGGGGAGACTGTTGTACCTTCAGCATAGTGTACCTTTGAACATTTTTTGTTTTTCATTTTTTTGCTACTACCTAGAGGACTCAAACTGAATTAGATTGTAGGAAAAGCCACTAAGTAGATCTCTGGTCGTAGTTTTGGTTTGGTTTATTGCAAAATGTGAGTTATGTGAACGAAATATTTTTTTAGTACCAAAAGTAAACATTTCTTTCATTTATATATGTTATCTAACACAAAACCCGATTGTATTTGTTACCATCCATTAAGTACAGTGTGTTCCGTATCATCTGGTGAGTAATAACATATCAATTTCCATGATTTATTCGAATCTCTAGTTTTGGGAGCCATATTTGTTTAAACGTGCACCCTCTTGTACGTTTGATCACAAAACATCTTGTGCCATGGAACATGTTCCAAAGTACACAATACTGTCGGTTTTTGTCTTTATTTTATTTTAAGATCATGTCACGAAGTAAGTCCGAAATTAAGAGGCCCCAAATTGATCCGGATATCTTGAAGAAAGCTGTTCAAGCAGTTATTGCTCCTCCAGGAAATAAAATCTCAATCAGAGAAGCCTGCTCTGGTTTATGATTGCAAATACATTTTAAATAAGATTGTCAGTTTTTACAGCTATATTCCCACTTATATTCCATGTGTTCCAACTTACAAGAGGGTATGTTCTAAGGTACATGATCCTGTTGTACCTTTGAACATATTACATTTTATTTTTTCCATCCTTAATACATGTGTAGAACAGGAAACTATATACACGAAATTGTAAAGGAATCTTCAATAATTATTTAAAGTACTTTTTCATTTTAAAAATATCATTTCCCAAATTAAAAAAAAAAATAAAATCTGAAAAGTGTTTAAAGGTACAGCAGTCTCCCCTATACATTTGTATAAAAAACTGAAATATGCAAATATATGTAACACAAAAATTTTATTTGATAAGCTTAAATGTTGATGATTCGTGAAGATAATCAATCAGCAATTAATTACGGCCAATGAAATATATATGCAAATGCATTAACTTCCTGGCCATAATTATTATATTAGTAAACATTTAAGACGTTTGGGCTACAAACAATAATCAAGATCCGTTCTCATTTAATCAAATGACTGGCCCAGTGAATTGAAACTGACATTGTAATAGAACCTTCGATAAAACGATTGCAAAATACGTATAGACTTCCCTAAAGAACTGCAGATGAAGCTTTTTAACACAACACCTCGCGTATGCACCACTAAATGCATCTGTTTCAACAGTAAGATGATGACAAGGTTGGCCACCCTGTTGTGAATTCTTCCCGAGCGCGGAAGCTTATCATTGCATCGGACAACGTGATATTTCACATTACAAGCCGGGGACACGCCCTTTCTTGTCACGCACAAAGGCCTTATTAAGAAAAATATAACACTCATCTCATTGGCTACCGGGCACTGTGAAGGCAGTACGTACGAGTCAATCAGTCCACGAACATTCCAGCGGCTGTCCACAGAGAGAAGCATCACTTGTCTGAAGGAACGTCTTCGGTGACTAGACGGCGAAGTGTTGGTGTTGGGTCCCACAAAAGGGAGATTAAAAAGGCGTGTCCTTGGACTCTATACAAACTGAAGCAATTAAAGACAGAAAACATGTATACGCATATCCTTCTTTTGTAATGCTACAGATTGGAATTAGGTTTTCTGGTGTCGCTTTCGTTTATATGACGTCATTCCATTTTCGGCCAATGAAGTGTAAAGAAATTTTGAATTCCAAACAATCACAATCATACATCGCGATCATTTCTGCAGCTCGATTTATCAACAGTAATCTCACTAGAGGTTTTGGTTTATCCAGAAAAAATCAATACTCGAGTGGGATTTAATTGACTATTACAATATTAGAATAAAGTATATAAAGATTAGAAGTAACAAAGTACTCCAATACAATAAAATATTAATTGACTTATGAAAATACAAAACTGTCTTCAAATTTGTACCATCTCAACATTACAACTATTACGCTAGTAGATGGCAGTAGTGTGTTATGAATAGCTGTTTTCTTATCAGTTGTGCCAACTATGGAATGTTCATTGAACTCTATGGAAGGTTACTGGTCAAGAAGGCTTTGTTGATTCAATTTCATTTTTATTAAAACAGTTGCATTCCACTTCAATCATCCCGATCCCAGTAATCAACGTCACGTGACAGATGATTTTCAATAAATCTTAGTATTAAACAATCTCTGATACGTGACTATTCATAATATCATATTGCACAAGCTATAACAAACATAACCTAAATAATATAAACAAGTGTTAGAAAAGTTTTAATTAGGGATGATAAAATAAACAAGAAACGTTTTAATTAACGATGATGAAATAAAAAATAAACATGAATAATTTTAAAAGAAACAATTATTGAAAGTACAATTTTCAAATTTGAATGTTTTAGTGGTTGGTGGTTCAGTTCATGTTATACTGGACGTGTGCGTAAAAGAAGTGAACTCGTTGATGTACATGGTGTATCCCTCCACTTATTCAGGATTTCCGAATGGTGCTCTTCATATATGACCAGTGATCTTTATTAATTCTTGTTCTTGAATGCCAATGCGAGTCATATTTGAAAGAGCTGTGCATCGACTGGAGTGGTTTGTAATTTTCTGTTTTTGACGTCCAGACCAGTGCAGTTTCAAATGTTAGCACACAAAGAAACAAATGCTAGGGTAGTGATAAAAATAAACAAATGCTAGGGACGCGATAAAAATTAAACAAATGCTAGGGACGCGATAAAAATAAACAAATGCTAGGGACGCGATAAAAATTAAACAAATGCTAGGGACGCGATAAAATTGTGCGATAAGCAGCCATCATTGGTTGAAAGACGTCCTTTCGCACCGTTTTATTGATCAAAAGTAGTGTGACGTAGAAAATTGTAATAGTCACTATAAATTTATTGCATGGTCTTTCTTTTGTTTAGTCAGTGTGGCCAACTGTTTCCACGTAAATCGATGAGCATGAATCCATTGTCCTAAATAAAGTGCGAAATCGTCCTTCCACATCTTCATCTTCTAATACGATGTCCATTCTATCTAAAGAAAAGACACTCCTTCATAACAATTGTTCATTTAATTAATGTATTAATCAGGTTATTTTTAATTATACAATAAAATTTTAAAATTAAATTATGATTTCAGCAGGTAATGAATATATAATGAATATATAATTTGAATTGGTAATGAAAATTACGGGAAAACGGCTGAACGGATTTTAATAAATGACCCCTCATTTTGAAGCTTGGAACCCAAAGTTTTTCAGAAAAATACTAGTTTTCAGTGAAATGTCAATCTTCCTACATCATTTTCCTATTTTCCAAAATCCATCTTTCGTCAGTTTTGAGAAATAACTAATTACATTTCAGAATAAAACAAAACACACACCACAATAAACAATAGACTATTACACGAAGGCCATGACCTACAGGATTGCTGACATACTTAGAGTTCAGATGAGTCAGATTCTTTCACATCATAATGCCAATATGTCGATCTTCATTTGTGCAATTTTTTGATAACGTATAAAAATAATTTACAAGTCTGATTCTCTGGTCTGTAGTTTTCCGAGTACAGCTGTGTATTCGATATTAAGAACTACAAAACTTAAGAATGTTTGGTGACATTATTACCATTAAAAATGAAATATTATTATAGTTAATGCAACACATAATGGTATACTGATGATATGAAAGTGAAATCTTTTGGGGCCTTAAGTAAGTAGACGCATAGAAAGAAGATTTTATATTAGATCTTCATTTCTATAATATACTGAGTAACGGCTATATATATATATATATTACTGAAAACTATAAAACTTACGTAACAGCGTGGTCGATCGACGGATGTTGCGTCAACATTTGTTGCGACTATAAATTAGGAATGTCTATAACATCGACATCAACGTGAAGTTTCGATTTTATGCACGAGAACGTATAATCTCATAAACTTCTTTCCATCTGACTGTAGATAATTATTTGAAGAGAAGTAATATAATGATAACGAGATACTAAGGTTATTGTTATGAACTTAACACTACTTGTATTAAACTTGTAGGATATGTGGAAATCAAACCACAGTATAGAGAACATATCTCTATACTGTGATCAAACAGTGGTTTTCTTCCTGCTAACAAGGAAGTAATGTCATTGTTTAAAACTTCTGTCGTACGTAATTTTGACGTATAATGGATAAACAATTGATCCTCACTACTTTTCCCGCCAAGAGAGCATCTCCTTCTTCTAGCTATGCCTCCGTCTTTCAGTTGCTGACTATAGTAGTCGTGACAGCAGGTTGCAACTTACACGCTTGGCCAACTTATTATGAGATATAATTATTTGGAAGTGTACGTCAGATTTACGTATCAATAGTATTAATAGAAACATTTTCTGTCAGTGCAGTTTATTTATTCCCTTAAGTGTGTTTTATCTAACAAAGTAACACTGGATGAAAACTTACGTGGTGATCGACACTACTCTGCAGATCACAGATGAAAGTTCAGATGATGATGCTGATGATGACGCTGAAGGCAATGTAGAGATTGAATATGAAACTTGCGACAATGACAAGGATCTAAGAAACAGTAGGAGAGATTGAGAATCACGTAGAAAGCAAGCGAATGGAGAAAGAAGGCAAAAAACAAGAAAACAGGAAGAAAAGAAAAGGAGAAGAGAAGAGAAGAGAAGAGAAGAGAAGAGAAGAGAAGAGAAGAGAAGAGAAGAGAAGAGAAGAGAAGAGAAGAGAAGAGAAGAGAAGAGAAGAGAAGAGAAGAGAAGAGAAGAGAAGAGGGCAGAGGGGAGAGAGGAGAGGGCAGAGAAGAGAAGAGAAGAGAAGAGAAGAGAAGAGAAGAGAAGAGAAGAGAAGAGAAGAGAAGAGAAGAGAAGAGGGCAGAGGGCAGAGAGAGGAGAGGAGAGGAGAGGAGAGGAGAGGAGAGGAGAGGAGAGGAGAGGAGAGGAGAGGAGAGGAGAGGGCAGAGGAGAGAGCGTAGAGGGCAGAGGGCATGAGGGCAGAGAGCCAGAGGGCACGAGGGCATGAGGGCACGAGGACATGAGGGCACGAGGGCATGAGGGCATGAGGGCACGAGGACATGAGGGCACGAGGACATGAGAGCATGAGGGCATGAGGGCATGAGGGCACGAGGACATGAGGGCACGAGGGCATGAGGGCACGAGGGCACGAGGGCATGAGGGCATGAGGGCATGAGGGCACGAGGACATGAGGGCACGAGGGCATGAGGGCACGAGGACATGAGAGCATGAGGGCATGAGGGCATGAGGGCACGAGGACATGAGGGCACGAGGGCATGAGGGCACGAGGGCACGAGTGCATGAGGGCATGAGGGCATGAGGGCATGAGGGCATGAGGGCACGAGGGCATGAGGGCACGAGGACATGAGAGCATGAGGGCATGAGGGCATGAGGGCACGAGGACATGAGGGCACGAGGGCATGAGGGCACGAGGGCACGAGTGCATGAGGGCATGAGGGCACGAGAGCACGAGGGCCAGAGGGCACGAGGGCATGAGGGCACGAGGGCATGAGGGCACGAGGGCACGAGGACATGAGGGCACGAGGGCATGAGGGCACGAGTGCATGAGGGCCTGAGGGCACGAGAGCATGAGGGCATGAGGGCACGAGGGCACGAGAGCACGAGGGCCAGAGGGCACGAGGCGAGAGGGGAGAGAGGAGAGGATATTTTCATAACTAACCTAAAATCCACAATGACCTAAAATAGCTATTGCTTCACTTCCGCATGTAAAACCGACTGATCGTTCTGACATTGTTACTTGCGTTTTCGCATTGGAACTCAAGAACTGAAGATGTATAGGTTAAATAAAAAGTATTTAGCATGAAGAAAACCATTCAGAGGGGTGGGCCTATGTTTCATTATTATGGAAGCCAAAATGTCTGGTATTCTTCATTGGAAATAAATTTGAAGAAATCTAATTTGAACTTCTAATGAACTTAGCAGCATTTGCTGCACAAGCCACTAGTTTATGTTATAATAACAAGAGAAAAGCGCAGTACATGTAATTAACATCTTTAAACCTGTATTTTGCTTTTCTCAATTAGCATTACTGAATAACATTCAATTTCTTATTGCAGTAATCGATATTCATCTATTTCGACTTCACAATGTCTGAATAGGTTAAGTATTCATAAATATACAATTATTAACATTTAGTAAGCGAATTTTAGGGATATAATAGTTACATTTTTATTTTATTCACTAAACAGTCCTAATAAATGTCACTCGAGGTCTGAGATTACTGTAGTTAAGTTTTCAAATTCTTCGTGAAAAATAAATAAAATACAATTATGGTTAAAAACATGACAGAATTTCGTGATTAGGCCTATTCGTTTAAGGCATGTAATGTCGTACCCACACAAAGCCTCAATTAGCATTAATCCTATACACAGCATTTTATTTGCAACATTATGGCGAAATAAAGCTCTTAATAATAATAATAATAATAATAATAATAATAATAATAATAATAATAATAATAATAATAATAATAATGGAATATGACGGAAATTTAGAAACTCGAAAAGAAGTAATTAAAATTGTCAATGAATTTAAATATTTGGGGCCAATTTTAGACGCTAATGGGAAGAGTGTAGCTGAAATTACGAAAAGAATAAGTGAAGGGTATATTATAAATGGTATGCTGAACTCAATTTTGGTGTTGAAACATTTTAAATAAAACAAAAAAAAACTACTTATAAGCAGGGAAAGGATTTATATGTAAATACATATTTACTTATAAAGCTAATATAATTTATATTTTGCATTATCTTTATGTTTCACAATGTGTAGGGTTGAAAAATCCTACTTTTATTTTCCATATTTTTCCATATTTTAGAGTTTAGTACATATTTTCGTTAATTTCCATATATTTTCCATATTTCATATAAAACAGTCCATATTATATTAGGTTTAACAATAAAACAAAACAAAATTCCATTAACTTTTAAAAATACATTTCAACAATAGAGATTTAAACACATGTTCAGTAATCCCTTTAACATCAGAGTTATTTGAAAATTAGCAGTCCTATCAACAATGGGAAAGTAAGTTACAAAACTGTATTAATTTAATTTAAAATTTTTAACAGACTTCAGTTGTGCAGCTCAACAGTTAAATGCCAGTCAGAGTACACATAGGTTCAGTTTTGTAAATCATACTATAAAGACGGTAAATATGCCAAAAGTACGTCATTCAGTCAATTTAAAATCAAAACTAACAAGTTACATTTCAGAATTTAAAGAAGATGGTTTATCAACTGACAATAAAATATTATTTTGTAATTTGTGTCAGTGTGCAGTATCATCTACACAAAAGTTCCTGGTGCAACAACACATTACAACTAGTAAACATCAGGCCAACAAACAACTAAATTCCAAGCAGAGACAATTGTTTTTAACACAACCAACAACATCGAATGTAAGATCTGAGTTTAACATCGACCTGTGCCGTTCTCTCATCTCTGCTGATATTCCTCTCTACAAACCAAAGAATAAGGTCTTCAGGGAATTCCTTGAAAATATACTCAACATACAATCCCGGATGAGTCAACACTTAGGAAGACGTATGCTCCATCCATCTACGATGAGACAATACAGAAGATAAGAGATGAAATTAAAGATAGTTCAATTTGGGTTTCCATTGATGAGACTCCCGACAAAGAAGGTAGACTTGTTGGTAATGTAGTTATCGGTTTGTTAGTGAACAATATTCTGAACGAATTCTTTTACATTGTGATGTTCTAGAAAAGTGCAATAACAAAACTATAGTTAAACTGTTCAACGAAGCTATGGGTATCCTGTGGCCAAAGGGTATTATGTACGATAATGTGTTATTCTTTATTAGCGATGCTGCCCTTATATGGTCAAAGCTGGACAAGCATTATCTGTTGTATATCCTAAATTGACTCATTTTACTTGTGTGGCGCATGCATTTCATCGTGTGGCAGAAGTGGTCAGAGACAATTTCCTAAAGTAGATTTGTTGATTTCATCAGTGAAAAAGTATTTCTCAAAGCTCCCAGTAGAGTTAACGTGTTGAAAGAAATGTACCCTGAAATTCCATTGCCACCAAAGCCAATTTTAACTAGATGGGGTACATGGCTAGAAGCAGTTGAATATTATGCCGAACATATAGACTCTATTAACAATGTTCTCCTTGCATTGGACTCTGAAGATGCAGTCTCAATTGATACTGCGAAAACAGTTACCTGTGACATAAGTGTGAAGAATGACTTAGCTCACATTCAGCATACATTTTCATGCATCATAAAACGCTCAAAAGTCTCCAAAATAGGCACCTTTCACTATCTGAAAGTTTTGAAATTATAAATAGTACTGTGGAACAACTGAATCGTGGTAGAGGTAAAGTTGCAGATGCAGTAAGAGCTAAGGTGGACACTGTACTTTCAAAAACCCTGGATATGAAGAACTACAAAAGGTTGTTGCTGTGATGAGTGGTGAATCAACAGTGAAGATTAACTTGGACTTATCCCCAGCAGACATTGTGAAATTGAATTATGTACCAGTTACTTCTTGTGACGTCGAACGCTCTTTTAGTCAGTATAAATCTATCCTCAGAGACAATAGAAGAAGATTCACTTTTCAGCACTTGAAAGAAATGTTTGTAACCTATTGTTATGGTAACAGACAATAAAAATTGTGTTTTGTTGAAACTACATTGGAAGATAAGGTACGTCCATTATATTTTTTGTTTAGTTTGATTAAAATGTACCAATATTTAACGTACATAGTCATTTTTTTATAATTTTAAGTCCATATTTAATTCCATATTTTAGTAAAAATCCATATTTAATTCCATATTTTGGTAAAAATAACTACATATATATTTACATATTTCATATATTTTTAGTCCATATAAATCCGTTCCCTGCTTATAAGTCATTGGTACAAAGTGTTATGTTATATGGGGCAGAATCTTGGACATTATTGGGTACTAAAACGAACTTCAGGCGGAGAGCAGCGAGAAAATCAAGACGGGGAAAAAATTAGAAATCAAAGAATTAGAGAAATTATGAAGGCAGAAAACGTTACTGACGTAACTTAAGGTAAAAGATTAGAATGTTTTGGACACTTGAAGAGAATGAAGAGTGGAAGAATACCGAAGATAATGCTGAAGTGAGCTGCAGCGGGAAGGAGAAGAAGAAATTGTAAATTGTTTTGTTTAACGACGCTCGCAACTGCCGAGGTTATATCAGCGTCGCCGGTGTGCTGGAAGTTTGTCCCGCAGGAGTTCTTTTACATGCCAGTAAACCTACTGACACGAGTCTGTCATCGACCTGGGCCGGGATCGAACCCGCAACCTCGGGCACAGAAGGTCGGCACTATACAGACTGCGCCACCCAGGCCGACAGGAGAAGCAGGGGAAAACCAAGAGAACAATGGATATGTGGTGTCAGAAGAAGTATGACTACAAGAGATCTTACTGAAGAAGATGCTGACGATATAAATTTGTGGAGGAAAAGTTCATTGGATGAAGGATAACTACTGTGTTGTATAAATATCTTAATAATAATAACAGTAATAATAATAGCCTAATAATAATAATAATAGCCTAATAATAATAGCAGCCTAATAATAATAATAATAATAATAATAATAATAATAATAATAATAATAATAGCTTAATAATAATAGCAGCCTAATAATAATAATAATAATAATAATAATAATAATAATAATAATAGCCTAATAATAATAGCCTAATAATAATAATAATAGCAGCCTAATAATAATAATAATAATAATAGCCTAATAATAATAATAATAATAATAATAATAGCTCAATAATAATAATAGCAGCCTAATAATAATAATAATAATAATAATAATAATAATAATAATAGCCTAATAATAATAATAGCAGCCTAATAATAATAATAATAGCCTAATAATAATAATAATAATAATAATAATAATAATATCTCAATAATAATAATAGCAGCCTAATAATAATAATAATAGCCTAATAATAATAATAGCAGCCTAATAATAATAATAATAATAATAATAATAATAATAATAATAATAGCTCAATAATAATAATAGCTGCCTAATAATAATAATAATAATAATAATAATAATAATAATAATAATAATAGCTTAATAATAATAATAATAATAGCAGCCTAATAATAATAATAATAATAATAATAGCTTAATAATAATAATAATAGCAGCCTAATAATAATAATAGCCTAATAATAATAGCCTAATAATAATAATAATAGCAGCCTAATAATAATAATAATAATAATAATAATAATAATAATAATAGCTCAATAATAATAATAGCTGCCTAATAATAATAATAATAATAATAATAATAATAATAATAATAATAATAGCTTAATAATAATAATAATAATAATAATAGCAGCCTAATAATAATAATAATAATAATAATAGCAGCCTAATAATAATAATAGCCTAATAATAATAGCCTAATAATAATAATAATAGCAGCCTAATAATAATAATAATAATAATAATAATAATAGCTTAATAATAATAATAGCAGCCTAATAATAATAATAATAATAATAGCCTAATAATAATAAAAGCAGCCTAATAATAATAATAATAATAATAATAATAATAATAATAATAGCTTAATAATAATAATAGCAGCCTAATAATAATAATAATAATAATAATAATAATAATAATAATAATAATAGCCTAATAATAATAATAGCAGCCTAATAATAATAATAATAATAATAATAATAGCTTAATAATAATAATAGCAGCCTAATAATAATAATAATAATAGCCTAATAATAATAAAAGCAGCCTAATAATAATAATAATAATAATAATAATAGCTTAATAATAATAATAGCAGCCTAATAATAATAATAATAATAATAATAATAATAATAATAATAATAATAATAGTCCATTAATAATAGCCTAATAATAATAATAGCAGCCTAATAATAATAATAATATCCTAATAATAATAATAATAATAATAAGAAGAAGAAGAAGAAAAAAAGAAGAAGAAGAAGAAGAAAAAGAAGAAGAAGAAGAAGAAAAAGAAGAAGAAGAAGAAAAAGAAGAAAAGAAGAAAAAGAAGAAGAAGAAGAAAAAGAAGAAGAAGAAGAAGAAGAAGAAGAAAAAGAAGAAGAAGAAAAAGAAGAAAAAGAAGAAGAAGAAGAAAAAGAAGAAGAAGAAGAAGAAGAAAAAGAAGAAAAAGAAGAAGAAAAAGAAGAAGAAGAAAAAGAAGAAGAAGAAGAAAAAGAAGAAGAAGAAGAAGAAAAAGAAGAAAAAGAAGAAGAAGAAGAAGAAGAAAAAGAAGAAGAAGAAGAAGAAGAAGAAGAAGAAGAAGAAGAAGAAGAAGAAGAAGAAGAAAAAGAAGAAGAAGAAGAAGAAGAAGAAGAAAAAGAAGAAGAAAAAGAAGAAGAAAAAGAAGAAGAAGAAAAAGAAGAAGAAGAAGAAGAAGAAGAAGAAGAAGAAGAAAAAGAAGAAGAAGAAGAAGAAGAAAAAGAAGAAGAAGAAGAAGAAGAAGAAAAAGAAGAAGAAGAAGAAGAAAAAAGAAGAAGAAGAAGAAGAAAAAGAAGAAGAAGAAGAAGAAGAAAAAGAAGAAGAAGAAGAAGAAGAATGACACCCTTTGTAAAACAGCCTTTTTGTTACTGAAGTCATTTTTATGTAACAATGGAATTAAAGAAAGAAATTGTAGGTGTATTCAAACCAATCAACCTCACATACGAGTATTTTAATGTCACCTGTACACTCACTCTTGCTATGCTTTCACTTCATCTGGACTGTGTAACGGTTGCCGAAGTGGTGACTTTCGGGTCACTTTATCTGCAGAATGATCAGGAAACCCCGGCCCTCAGTGGCTGTGTAAGCCATTAAAGAGAGTAATAAAATGCCATATCTTCCAATAAATTTGTTTCTTAAATAAGTGAAGTGTTTAAAAGGAGCTGGAAAATCCAGTCATGAATGGTCCTATAGGCCTTTAATGAGAACACAATTCCAGGTTACCGTACCTTCCCAAATTGTCTCTCTATTCTTTTGCAGCTAACATATTCAAAACTAATATATTTCTTTAAAGTGATTAAAAAAACTATTTTTTTTTTTTCGTTTTTATCGCAACTAATTAAGATCAGTCATAATGAAGATAAAATGTACACAACCTTGCAGTCATATTTCGCGTTTATGGCTAATTAAAAAATCCGGCATTAACTGATGGCCTTAACTACACCAGAATCAATAAAATAAATAAATAAATAAATAAATAAATAAATAAATAAATAAATGAACAAGTAAATAAATAAATAAGTACGTAAGTAAATAAATAAATAAATAAATAAATAAATAAATAAATGGATAAATGAATAAATAAATAAATAAGTAAATAAATAAATAAATAAATAAATAGAGCAATGAGCTTTCCTGGGAAGACAGCGACCTACACTGGTTGTAACAAGTATGAAATAGATTTTCTGCGGTATCAAAATGTATAGTGAGAACTGTGAAACTCCTGGCTGATATTCTAGTGAAGATATTTCTTTCTCCTGCAACGTTACAAAACATTCAAAACTTAATTTTGAACTGGTAAAGTTAGTAAGAATGCTTTATCAAGATACGTCAACCTCTCTGCACGAAGAGAAATATCGCAATACAAACGTTAAGACAGATTGACTTGGAGACTTCAACGCCAGTATCGCACACGAACTCCGAGAGCCTGCAGTCCAAATCACGACCAGCAATCAAAGTACTACTTATTCCCAGCGTGAGCGGACTTTAATGGCGGGTCATTCCAATCACTGCACGAGCGCGGGCTGCGTCTGTCCCCATTCGAGCTTTCCTAGCTGTTCCTAGTCTTTCCCGACTGCTTTCCCACGGATCGAAGCTTCTTCAGTGCATCAATAAAGAATCAGACGTCAAAACAAATTGCACGCCTCTCCTAAGAGCTGGTCTTATCTTCTTCTCCGTCCTTGGTTATCGACGTAACTGAAGGTTCCTGCAAACTGGCATTTCCATGTTATTCCCTTTGATTGGTATCGTTGAAGTAACGTTATTATTGGACACGTTTAATCCGTTTCTTGTACATTCTCTGTCTTATCGACGTTCACTACGATTGAATCGGTGAGTGGAAAAGTGGTAACATTCCGAAATCATGCTTCCGAGATAATAAAAGAAGACTGTTTTATGACTTTATTTTTAATTTAATCAAAAAACTTATAATGGGTCACATTTACTACTAGTTACAAGTATCTCAGCCTTAATATTTGTTTGTTAATATATAAATTGTTTTTATTTATTATTTTGCTAATAATCGTAACATAAAATATAATATATAACAGAGAAACTTTAGCTCGCCCCTGAAAGAGCAGAACTCGTGCTCAGGGGCGGATTCCTGTGCAATTATTATAGTATATAAATTTAAATTTACAATTTTTCAATTTTTATAAAATCCATAGATAACGTTTTAAATTTAATACTAGAACTATTAAAATTGACAAGTTTAGGATATGTAAATATAAATTTGTTATATATTCTTGGGCCTAAATTACTACTATGATTAAATACTGTAACAGTGTTGCATTTTGGTTCAAACAATCTTAAAGAATTCATACCTTTTGTTTCATAACTATGAGAATACAATTCAAAATTATTGTGATTTTTATGTATGAATTTTATTAATACAATATAATAAATTTGTCTTACGTTAAGTACATTAAAGTCTAGAAACAAATTTTGAGATGGAAAATCGATAGGTTTATGAAGACATATTTTAATTATTTTCTTCTATAATAAATAAAGTGGATTAAAATTGGATTTAAATGAGCTACCCCATCCTATAATTCCATACATAATTACCGATTGAAATAAAGTTAAATATATTGTACGTAATAAACTTCTTGACAAGTAATTCCTCAATAAAACAAAATAATATACTATTTTACGTAATTTATTACAAAGGTAATTAATGTGTTGGTTCCATTTTAAATGATTATCGAAAATTATGCCTAAATACTTAACTTCAGAGGACTCTTTAATAATCGGACATTTACACTGTATAAGACAACAATCAGAATTATGTAATTTAATACTTAATATAGATTTGATTGTTTAAAAGTTTGGGAATTTTACTCTTTTTCCAGTAAAATGGAATATTGGTTAAAATGAACAGAAACATTTTGAACAATTAGGAAGTTTTCTTTATAGCGTAACTGTCGAAAAAAAGGTGTACAAATACTTTTTTTCCAATGTGGAAAAAGAAACAATAATAAAAACGGTGTTACAATGTTGTTTTTTTGGTCTCGACTAACAGACATTTGTAGGTTACAAACTCTTCTCCCCTACTCCTAGATATTTTCTCCGTTTCTTTTGTATGTGTATTCTTGTTCACCTTTCCTTTCTTTCTTCTTGGCTCATTATCTTCCTCTTGTGACATTGTTGTTTTTTATTCGAAGACACTAACTTCAAAAACTGTTTTCCATATCTTGCAGACAGAACACTGATGATCAAAAAGTCCACATCTGTGGAGTAAAGGCTATCGCGTCTGGCCGGAAAACCAGGTGGCCCGGGTTCGATTGCCGGTTGGGACGAGTTACCTGGTTGAGGTTTCTTTCGAGGTTCCCTCAACCCAATATGAACAAATGCTGGGTAACATTCGGTGTTGGATCCCGGACTCATTTCACCGGCATTATCACCTTCATCTCATTCAGCCGCTAAATAACCTAGATGTTGATAAAGCGTCCTAAAATAATCTACTAAAAAAAGAAAGATCAAACATAACCTGCAACACCTGTGATAACAAAGCACTAAAACAGTTAAGAAACTAAACGATTACAGTGCTTGCCAGCGCTCCAAGCATAAGGGAGACTGTTGTACCTTTAAACACTTTTCACATTTTATTTTTTTTTTTAATTTTGGCAAAATGAAATTTTTAAAATGAAAAAATGCTTGAAATAATTATTGAAGATTCGTTTACAACTTCCTGTACGTATTTTCCTGTTTTACAGATCTATTAAGGATGGAAAAAATAAAATGAAGGGATATGTAATGTGTTCAAAGGTACAACAGGTTCATGTACCTTGGAACATACCCTCTTGTAAGTTGGAACACATGGAATATAGGTGGGAATATAGCTGTAACAACTGACAATCATATTTAAAATGTATTTGCAATCATAAACCAGAGCAGGCTTTTCTGATTGAGATTTTATTTCCTGGAGGAGCAATAACTGCTTCAACAGCTTTCTTCAAGGCATCCGGATCAATTGGGGACCTCTTAACTCCAGACTTACTTCCTGACATGATCTTAAAATAAAAGAAAAACAAAGACCATAGCATCGTGTAATTTGGAACATGTTCCATGGAACAAGATGTTTTGTGTTCAAAGGTACAAGAGGGTGCACGTTTAAACAAATATGGCTCCGAAAACTAAGAGAGTCAAATAAATCATGGAAATTAAAATATGTTATTGCTCACCAGATGATAGGGAACACACCGTACTTGAAAGATATTAACAAATGCAATCTGGTTTTGTGTTAGAAAACATACATCAATGAACGAAATGCTTACTTTTGGTACTAAAAAAACTTCTTTTGTCTACTGAATTCACACTTTGCAGTAAATCAAACTGAAACTATGACTAGAGCTACTTAGCGGCTTTCTCTACAATCTACTTCAGTTTGAGTCCTCTAGGTAGCAGCAAAAATTAAAAAAAAAAAAAAACAACAAAAAATGATCAAAGGTACACTATGCTAAAAGTACAACAGTCTCCCCTACTATATGAAAACTAACATAATAGTGCTCCACTATTGAGTGGAATAAAAGTAACATTCCTGGAATGATACCTTTCTTCTACTCAACTACCAAACACGGGCCATGCCACTGGCATTAGCATTATAGGAATATTACTCTTTTACTGCTCAGTAGGTAGGACTATGGTATATGAATAATTTTGCTATCTCAGTTTATTTTCGCATTTTTTGGAATGTGACCTCTTTTCCACTCACCAATTCAATTGATCTTAACATCCTCTTTCACAGGCAGAATTTCACTTAATCATACCAATATTCGGATGCTCCAAAAGAATTCTGTTCGAGATTTCCATGTGAATACTCGACTCCAGACTCCTGACATCAAAGGCATGGTTTTCAACCCTCGTTCTCATTGGTTGCCGACCTCGACTGGTGTTGCGGGCTGCGTTTTGGCGCGGGTTTCATTCCCACTTGATGTAGGGCAAATATCAGACATTCCCATGACGAATTCTCGGATTCCTTCGGCTATCCCCAACTCCTCCAGGCACTAGATAACTGCGCAGTTCTTATAAAGTCGTTAATAACCGGCATAGCTCAGGTAGGAACTCGTTTGCCTGCTGATCCGGGACTATGCTCGGGAGTGAGTTCGATTCCCGCTTGGGTTCATTACCGGGTTGGGTTTTTCCGAGGTTTTCCTCAAACGTAAGGCGAATGTCAGGTAATCTAATAGCGAATCCTCGGCCTCATCTCACCAAATTCCATCTAGCTATCACTAATCTATCGACGTTAAATAACCTACTAGTTGGTAGAGCGTCTTTAAATAATTCAACAACAATAATAATAATAATAATAATAATAATAATAATAATAATTATTATTATTAATAATTATTATTAACTTCGAATAGGCCAGTTTTGTCAGATGCGTTTCTCCAATTCACTGCGGGCTAAAGCAAGGAGATGCACTATCACCTTTTTTTTTTACTTTGCTCTAGAATATGCCATGAGGAAAGTCAGGATAACAGAGAGGGTTTGAAATTGAACAGGTTACATCAACTGCTTGTCTATGCGGATGACGTGAATTTGTTACCAGAAAATCCACAAACGATTAGGGAAAACACGGGAATTTTACTTGAAGCAAGTAAAGAGATAGGTTTGGAAGTAAATCACGAAAAGACAAAGTATATGATTATGTCTCGTGACCAGAATATTGTACGAAATGGAAATATAAAAATTGGAAATTTATCCTTTGAAGAGGTGGAAAAATTCAAATATCTTGGAGCAACAGTAACAAATATAAATGACACTCGGGAGGAAATTAAACGGAGAATGAATATGGGAAATGCCTGTTATTATTCGGCTGAGAAGCTTTTGTCATCTAGTCTACTGTCAAAAGTTGAGAGTTAGAATTTATAAAACAGTTATATTAACGGTTGTTCTTTATGGTTGTGAAATTTGGACTCTCATTTTGAGAGAGGAACATAGGTTAAGGGTGTATGAGAATAAGGTACTTAGGAAAATATTTGAGGCTAAGTGGGATGAAGTTACAGGGGAATGGAGAAAGTTACACAACACAGAACTGCACGCGTTGTATTCTTCACCTGACATAATTAGGAACATTAAAACCAGACGTTTGAGATGGGCAGGGCATGTAGCACGTATGGGCGAATCCAGAAATGCATATAGAGTGTTAGTTGGGAGTCCGGAGGGAGAAAGACCTTTGGGGAGGCCGAGACGTAGGTGGGAGGATAATATTAAAATGGATTTGAGGGAGGTGGGATATGATGATAGAGACTGGATTAACCTTGCTCAGGATAGGGACCAATGGCGGGCTTATGTGAGGGCGGCAATGAACCTCCGGGTTCCTTAAAAGCCATAAGTAAGTAAGTAACAATGCCGTTAAACAAAGTATCGTATTCACAGATAAAAACAGTAGCAGGCCTAAATGTGGAGAACGCATGGTAGGATCATTGAATGGCTCGCCGCAGCAGGGTCCCTCTTGACCGAGGCTTGCAGGCCACGCGCTGTAGGTCAATGTTTCCAGCTGTCACCGCACAGTCCGGCCGGTCGCTGGCCTCGACCAACTGCTCTTTATCTGCCCAGCTAATTAACTAGTGAGGATGGCAGGCAGGCAGCTCCATATTCGACGACCCAGTCACCTTGCGAATTCTCCGGGGATAACGAGCTGATAATGAAAAGAACAGACATCACGCAGCAGGTCTGGCCCTGAGGACTTGCAGAACGATGCACTGTGCCGACTACACGATGTGGCAGTAGTGGTAGTTCCTATATTAGTAGTAGTAGTTGTAGTTGTAGTACTAGTTGTTACAGTTGCAGTAGTTGTAGTAATTGTACCTACTTACTTACTTACTGGCTTTTAAGGAACCCGAAGGTTCATTGCCGCCCTCACATAAGCCCGCCATCGGTCCCTATCCTGTGCAAGATTAATCCATTCTCTATCATCATATCCCATCTCCCTCAAATCCATTTTAATATTGTCCTCCCACCTACGTCTCGGCCTCCCCAAAGGTCCAGAGATTCTAGAGTTTAACCATAACCTATAACCTCCCAACTAACACTCTATATGCATTTCTGGATTCGCCCATACTTGCTACATGCCCTGCCCATCTCAAACTTCTGGATTTAATGTTCCTAATTATGTCAGGTGAAGAATACAATGCGTGCAGTTCTGCGTTGTGTAACTTTCTCCATTCTCCTGTAACTTCATCCCTCTTAGCCCCAAATATTTTCCTAAGAACCTTCTCTCTGTTCCTTTCTCAAAGTGAGAGTCCAAGTTTCACAACCATACAGAACAACCGGTAATATAACTGTTTTATAAATCCTAACTTTCAAATTTTTTGACAGTAGACTGGATGATAAAAGCTTCTCAACCGAATACTAACAGGCATTTCCCATATTTATTCTGCGTTTAATTTCCTCCCGAGTATCATTTATATTTGCTACTGTTACTCCAAAATATTTGAACTTCTCCACCTCTTCAAAGGATAAATTTCAAATTTTTATATTTCCATTTCGTACAATATTCTGGTCACGAGACATAATTATATACTTTGTCTTTTCGGGATTTACTTCCACACCTATCGCTTTACTTGCTTCAAGTAAAATTTCCGTGTTTTCTCTAAACGTTTGTGGATTTCTCCTAACATATTCACGTCATCCGCATAGACAAGCAGCTACTGTAACCCGTTCAATTCCAAACCCTCTCTGTTATACCTTTACTTTTTAAATTCGCTCTAGAATATGCCATTAGGAAAGTTCAGGATAACTTGTAATAGTAGGAGCAGAATTAATATTTGCATTAGTAGTACTAGCAGTTGCAGTAGCAGTAATTGTAGTAGCACTTATTGTTGTAGCAGTAGTAGTAGGCTATATTTTATTCAACGGTGCTTTGAACTGTATTGAAATAGAATATTGAGTTGAAATAGTCGTATTTTTCCTGCAGTCTTGTATCACGGGCAGTGTTCGCTAGTGTTCTGCAAATGTACGTCACAGGGCTTCCAGTTTTCTTTCCATCGCTCTCATTTGAACCTCGGACCCAACGGTTAGCATGATATCCGCCGGTCTGACTGCAGAATGGACGATTACATACACGGTGGGCGTCTATTTACCTCGCCAGCCAGAACCTGAAGTGGACTCTTGAAGATCGTTGAGTAACTAACAGACAGCCAACGTTTTGAACATGATATACACCCGATTAATAAACACATACTTCACCTTCACTTCAAAGGTGGGATGAACATGTTTCTTCCTTGTGTAACAGACTTCGTAAAACAATTTGTAAATTTATAATTCTTCGGTCTTACATCCCTACAAATATTCTGCGATTAGTTTATTTAGGTTTGTATATATTATTTTAATGTACCGAAGTACATATGATATTTCCATGCAGATATTCTGCGTCATCATACGATGAAAGAGTAATGGAAACGGAGAAAAATTCTCTCCGGCGCCATTACTCTTTCATCGTATGATGACGCAGAATATCTGCATGGAAATATCATATGTACTTCGGTACATTAAAATAATATATATGATATGCGTAAATCACTTCGTGATTTAAGACGGAGCTTATTCCGTCGGATCCCGGCCAACTAGTCACTCATATCGAGTGCACCTCAGCACATGTGTGGACTTCGGTCCTGCGTTCATAGACATCTATGACGTAGTGCAGAGGGCGGCCACTAGAGGGAACCCAAGAGTTGGAGCTTAATCTGAGACGATTCTAACCGGCGTCGGGGTTGTATCCGGTGTGGCTTAGTGGAGCTGAAAACCCGGGTTCAAATCCCGGCGCCGGAGAGAATTTTTCTCCGTTCCATTACTCTTTCATCGTTATTTAGGTTTGGTTCAATCTGTCATCCAGTACGGTATAGTCGGATGGAGAGGAGCAACAAAATTTACACTTTACCCGCCCATATTTCTTCAAGAGCGGATCATTAAAATTTGCTTAAACAAGTCAATTGATTATCCGATAAATTTGATTTATTCCGATTTTAATGTTTTCCAAATTGAACAAATATATAGATAAACATTATTAAAAATCATCATAAAAATTCGTCTGAAATATGAAAAAGAACAACATTTTTTATTCTACCAGAAGAAATTTAACATCTCCTTTAGCTGAACCTAAATGTCACACAACCACTGGAATAAATCAAAGCCAGAGTTACGGGCCACGGTTATACAACTCTATTTTGATGATAAATCCTGACCTAGGTTATTGTGGATTTAATAAATTTGAGAAAAAAATTAAGCAAATTATTTAGATTCATGTCTCCTTTTCTTTTTTTCTTAATTTCAATATAATATTTATTTATTCCAACTTACGTCTGTTCTTGATATGATTCTCTACTTTTATCTATAGTAATGTCACAAGAGGTCTGAGATTTGCCGATAAATCCAGTAACGAAGGGAATGGATTTATTAGGGAAATCTTAGACATAGAGTGATATTTATTATGACTATTTCGTGAATAAAATAAAAATGTAAATAATATATCCCTAAAATTCGCTCACAAAAATGTTAATAATTGTATATTTATGAATATTTAACCTATTCAGACATTGTGAAGTCGAAACAGATGAATAACGATTACTGCAACAAAGAAATTGAATGTTATTCAGTAATGCCAATTGAGAAAAGAGAAATACAGGTTTAACAATGTTAATTACATGTACTGCGCTTTTCTCTTCTTATTATAACAGAAATACGTTTTCATAATCTGCTGAAATCATAATCTAATTCAAACATTTTATAGTATAATTACAAATAACCTGATTAATACATTAATTAAATGAACAATTGTTATGAAGGAGTGTCATTTTCTTTAGATACAATGGACATGGAATTACAAGATGAAAATGTAGATGTGGAAGTAGGATTTCGCACTTATTTAGTAGAATGGATTCATGCTCATCTATTTACGTGGAAACAGTTGGGGACACTGACTAAACAAAAGAACGACCATGCGATAAATTGATAGTGATAAATCGAGCTGCAGAAATTATCACGATGTATGACTATGATTGGTTGGAATTCAAAATTTCATTACACTTCATTGGCCAAAACTGGAATGACGTCATATAAACTAAATAGTGTTAGTAATTAGATGGGATACACTCACGGACAGGAGAATGCGAATTCGATTATGCGCAATGTTCAAAACATACAGAGGTGAGCCTGCCTGGAGAGAAATAAAAAATAGGTTGCAGCCGCCAAATTACTCTTCAAGGAACGACCACTCATATAAATTGAGGGAAAGAAGACAGAGGACGGACACTGGAAAGTTTTCTTTCCTCAATCGTACTATCAGGGACTGGAATGCTTTACCTGCAGACTTACTAAAGACTTTACCAATAACCAAAAATGTATTTAAAAATAGGCTTAAGGACTTTACTAATAGACGGTAGTATATTATACACACTACTTAAAGGGTGTAATTGATATCTTGTTATTTGAAGTGTTCTATCAGTGAGGAAGTGTGTTGTGTCAGTGAAGTCTATTGTAAGTGAAGTGTGTAGTGTCAGTGAAGTCTATTGTAAGTGAAGTGTGTTGGTGTCAGTAAAGTCTATTGTAAGTGAAGTGAAGTCTATTGTAAGTGAAGTGTGTTGGTGTCAGTGAAGTCTATTGTAAGTGAAGTGTGTTGGTGTCAGTGAAGTCTATTGTAAGTGAAGTGTGTAGTGTCAGTGAAGTCTATTGTAAGTGAAGTGTGATGGTGTCAGTGAAGTCTATTGTAAGTAGAGTGTGTAGTGTCAGTGAAGTCTATTGTAAGTGAAGTGTGTTGGTGTCAGTGAAGTCTATTGTAAGTGAAGTGTGTTGGTGTCAGTGAAGTCTATTGTAAGTGAAGTGTGTAGTGTCAGTGAAGTCTATTGTAAGTGAAGTGTGTAGTGTCAGTGAAGTCTATTGTAAGTGAAGTGTGTTGGTGTCAGTAAAGTCTATTGTAAGTGAAGTGTGTAGTGTCAGTGAAGTCTATTGTAAGTGAAGTGTGTTGGTGTCAGTGAAGTCTATTGTAAGTGAAGTGTGTTGGTGTCAGTAAAGTCTATTGTAAGTGAAGTGTGTTGGTGTCAGTAAAGTCTATTGTAAGTGAAGTGTGTAGTGTCAGTGAAGTCTATTGTAAGTGAAGTGCGTTGGTGTCAGTAAAGTCTATTGTAAGTGAAGTGTGTTGGTGTCAGTGAAGTCTATTGTAAGTGAAGTGTGTAGTGTCAGTGAAGTGTATTGTAAGTGAAGTGTGTTGGTGTCAGTGAAGTCTATTGTAAGTGAAGTGTGTTGGTGTCAGTAAAGTCTATTGTAAGTGAAGTGTGTTGGTGTCAGTAAAGTCTATTGTAAGTGAAGTGTGTAGTGTCAGTGAAGTCTATTGTAAATGAAGTGTGTTGGTGTCAGTAAAGTCTATTGTAAGTGAAGTGTGTAGTGTCAGTGAAGTGTGTTGGTGTCAGTAAAGTCTATTGTAAGTGAAGTGTGTAGTGTCAGTGAAGTCTATTGTAAGTGAAGTGTGTTGGTGTCAGTAAAGTCTATTGTAAGTGAAGTGTGTAGTGTCAGTGAAGTGTATTGTAAGTGAAGTGTGTTGGTGTCAGTAAAGTCTATTGTAAGTGAAGTGTGTTGGTGTCAGTAAAGTGGCAGTGCAAAGTATTTGAACAGTGAAATGGTTAGAAGTGTTAGTGAAATCAGGTAGAATCAGTGCAGTGAGTGAGTTGACAGCGAAGTAAGTGTAGTGCCGAAAGGTACTTGTGCAGGTATGAACCTGTCACACTCGTGGGTCTTAGTTCGAACTTACCGTAGGGTTAAGATACAAATTAGATTTACTTTAAATGTTATTTTAAGTAACCGTGCTTCATTTTAATTTAGAATGGTCCTTGTTATTATTATTATTTTATTACTATTATTATTATTATTATTATTATTAATTATTGTTTTCTTATTAGTTGTGTTTATTATTAATTGTCATTATTGAGTGTAATTAGTTACCACTGCCACCGGGTATATACTCATTTGCAGTATGAATAAATACATACATACAAAATTATTCTTTCTTTGTAATTTTATTGAAGCATTATGTTCCATCTAGTACAAAAACCGCCCCCAAACACGAGCTTCCTGAAACGGGTGTGTGCTACATTAATAATATGTATTTATTTTGTGTTTTATGTAACAATAAATACTAAATACTAAGTACCTTCTCTCCTTCTAACCAATAGGCATAAGCGGACGACAACTCGAGATGCTTTCATGGATTCTCTAACAAGAACCACAATGTCTTCGTGGTATACTTGGGGGTACAGGACTGAAAGGGTGAAGACTAACCTAACCATCACTATAATACAGTTAGGCCCGGTTTCTTCAACCTTTGTTAAATTATAACAGTGTGTTATTCCATTCTGACTGTAAACTTAACAGTTGAAGCATTTCTTCAACTACTGTTAGTACTAACAGGCTGTTAAAACCTATGTTAATTTAACTGCCCAATTTATGCAGTTAAATCTTTTAACTCTCTGTTAGCATAGAAGTATCCAATATGGCTGGTGCATTAGATGCTGAACTTATATATCTGGATTATTCAGAAAATGATATCCATGAATACATAAACAGAGCGGATGATTTCTGTGATTTAACAGACCAGAAGTTCATACAAAGGTGTAGGCTATTTTGTGCCAAGCCTCACTTTTCGCTTTCAACGTTTTTTTATTTTATTTATTTTATTGGGTTATTTTACGACGCTGTATCAACATCTAGGTTATTTAGCGTCTGAATGATATGAAGGTGATAATGCCGGTGAAATGAGTCCGGGGTCCAGCACCGAAAGTTACCCAGCATTTGCTCGTATTGGGTTGAGGGAAAACCCCGGGAAAAACCTCAACCAGATAACTTGCCCCAACCGGGATTCGAACCCGGGCCACCTGGTTTCGCAGCCAGACGCGCTGGCCGTTACTCCACAGGTGTGGACGCTTTCAACGTAGATCCGTTTGTTTGTTTATTCTCAATAATTGGTTTATACTGGTGTTCATTTCAATTTCCAGTCATGACGTCACTGTTTTGGGTCACCGATTTAGTCCCGATGATTTCTTTTATGTTCCAGTGTTTTCCATTTTTAACAGCGTTCTTCAATCTGCTCCACGCTATTGTGAACGTGACGGTATAAGAACGTCGTAGCAACAGATGGAGTCTGAAACGGTCTGTGTGCTATCATAACCTCAAACTGTGTTTTGCGAAACGGCAATTGTCAGAGTTCAGGTATTTGTTGTCATCGGTTGCGTACGGAAACATTCCACAACACAAATCAAATGCTCCGTGTCCATGTTGACCGTCTGAAGTTAATGTCAACAAATACGTAAGTAATCGTCTTAACCCTCTCCCCATATCCCGACAGTACGTATTTCCAAACAGTTCACATTCCTGCCACTACCGGCGTTACCTGTACGTATCGGCACGTATTTGCAGAATGAACGCCGTACGTTAACAGAAAACTTCTCTGCCTCCAGGTTATACACCTCTGCGGAAGTGTGGAAGATTGAATTCTCTGGCTCATCAGCTAGCCACATGAGCCCACGCAAGACACATTTTGAACTGGACACCCAGTACTGGAAATAATTTTGAGAGGTTTCTTTCGAAAGAAGAGAAATTAGTTCCCACGATTTCTTTTTGTTCCAGTGTTTTCCATTTCACGTTAGCAACACCAATACGGCTCCACGCTATTGGGATACAGACGAGGAAAGAAGCAGAAATCAAACCTGAGAGAATCAAAGACTTTATAGTCTCTGAATCAAACCTGAAAGAAACGCAATTGTCAGAGTTCAGAAAACAGAAGTGAGCCTATACTTGGTTATAGGTTATGGTTAAACTCTAGAATCTCTGGTCCTAACAGAGAGTTAACAAACAGAATGTTAAAATGTGAAATGTAAATTTGAAGAAACGCAATATTTTTAACAGCAATTCATACTTTTAACTTACAGTTAATTAACGCTATGTTAGGTGCATTTTAACAAAAGTCGAAGAAACCGGGTCTTAGAGTGGATAAGGCACAAAGGAGCACATGGACACGTAAAACAGGTAGCCTGATGTTGCGTGTAAAGGAATTCCAGTGATACAGATGCTAATGAAGATTTAATCATCTTCAAAAAAGTAATTCTTCAGTTTACATGCAATAACGCTTCAACACGGCGCGGACTAAAAACTGTGGCCGTAATTGAGACGAGGAACAACGCCAGGTTTTATTGGCAGTCCGTGAATCAGCACATCCACAGACCTTTTTCTTTTGTTTCGCATTCTACGCCTCCAATTTACCGCAGCTACAGTCCCCGGGCTTAAGAAATTAATAAGGATGAGGTGCGGGCCCTCGGCTGACTAGAGGGCCGGAATTCGATTCCTGACAGATTGAATAATTAATAAATGCATGCTGAGTCACAATATTGACGAAAGAGGTCGTTAAATGTTTTGTAACTACGTAAAATAACAACCTTGCTACACCATTCCTCAAGAATGTTCTACTAACCACTTCCTTTATAAAGTGAGCAGGTTTCTGGAGACTCAACATCAACAGTAGCTCACAAATCGGGTCTCGCCCTAGTCATCCCCGGCTTAATCGTAATCAGAGACAGGGAATTGCATCTGTCTGGACTTCTTCGTCTGGTTCATGTAACCTCGTTCGTCAACTGTGCCTATTTTTTATTAGGCGAAACAATCTGAAAGGCGGCGAATTGATTTGTGAAGCACGGAAAACGGGAGAACCCCCACCATGTGATCTTTCCCATTACAAGTACCACTACAGTCAAAACTGAGAACCGAACCACTGTGCACAAAATAATCTAGAGCTCCAGAAATGGCATGGTGCACTGTTTAGTTGGGACGCATAATATATAGGCCATAATACTTACTTACTGGCTTTTAAGGAACCCGGAGGTTCATTGACGCCCTCACATAAGCTCGCCATCGGTCCCTATCCTGAGCAAGATTAATCCACTCCCTATCATCATATCCCACCTCCCTCAAATCCATTTTAATATTATCTTCCCATCTACGTCTCGACCTCCCCAAAGGTCTTTTTCCCTCCGGTCTCCCAACTAACACTCTATATGTATTTCTGGATTCGCCCATACGTACTACATGCCCTGCCCATCTCAAACGTCTGCATTTAATGTTCCTAATTATGTCAGGTGAAGAATACAATGTGTGCAGTTCTGTGTTCTGTAACTTTCTCCATTCTCCTGTAACTTCATCCCTCTTAGCCCCAAATATTTTCCTAAGAACCTTATTATCTGTTCTTCTCTCAAAGTGAGAGTCCAAGTTTCACAACCATACAGAACAACCGGTAATATAACTGTTTTATAAATTCTAACTTTCAGATTTTTTGACTGCAGACTAGATATTATAATATTATTACAATATACTGTATCATATCATATCATATCATATCATATCATATCATATCATATATCATATCATATCATGTCATATCATATCATATCGTATCGTATCATATATATCATATCATATCATATCATATATCATATCATAATCATATATCATATCGTATCATATCATATATCATATCATATCATATCATATCATATCATATCATATCATATCATATCATGTCATATCATATCATATATCATGTCATATCATGTCATATATCATATCATATCATATCAAACCATATCATATCATGTCATATATCATATCATATCATATCGTATCATATCATATCTCATGTCATATCATATCATACCACATCATATCATATATCATGTCATATCATATCATGTCATATCATATATCATATCATATCATACCATATCATATCATATGGTATCATATATCATATCATATATCATATCATGTCATATCATATATATCACATCATATCATGTTATATCATATATATCATATCATATATCATATCATGTCATATCATATATCATATCATATCACATCATATCATATATCATACATCTTATATCATATCACGTCATATTATACATCATATCATATATCATATCATATATATCACATCATATCATATATCATATCATGTCATATCATATATCATATCATATCACATCATATCATATATCATACATCTTATATCATATCACATCATATTATACATACATCATACATCATATATCATATCATGTCATATCATATATCATATCATATATTGTATTGCATTGTATTATACTTCTCCACACTACTAATATAGATCAGCAATACTAGTGAAGTTTTCACGATTAGCCACCACAATTGTAGAAATTGTACCCATGCTATAATAAAATGTAATACCAACATTACCACTTTCATAACTACAAAAACACCACCACTACCAATAATTTCGACGTACTGCCAGATTCAACTAGTACAACCATTATCTCCAATATGACAACAATGTCATCATCATCATCATCATCGTCATAATCATCGTCATCGTCGTCGTCATCGTGAACTCTACTGAGTGCGTTTGTCCCATAGCAGTGCGTGGTTCGAGGGCCGCCGCTCGCTGCCAATTAATTTATCGGTAGCCAAGACACGGGGAGACGCCCACTTTTGTTCCCAGCAACTTCTCGCCGCGGGCGACGGTTCAAGGAGAGAATGGGCGAGGCGACACGGACAAGACGGCACGGTTTTGTTTGCTGGGACTTTGGTTCTTTCCCAGACAGAGGCAGGAGTTGTCTTCGCCCTATCTCAGCCCTAGACTTGGAAGCATTCACCCGTTCACGAGCAACATGACCTACTACACAGCTTCACACTTTACCGCCTATTGAACAGGAATGTGCACTGCAAGAGTCCAGTTCGAATCTTCTTTCAACATACTCTGCAGATGACTGTACTGCAACAGCCTCCAGGCTTGTATTGAATCAATAACAGTTTATTTTTCCTTAATCATTTGTCGAATCACATTGTACAGTATATGAAGATCAGAGACACTACAACTTCTCCAGAAATCCATTTCCATGGCAACCAGTCGATCTTTGTTTCTTCTAGTAGTTTCCCACACTTCTGATATATATGCAAATAAAGTTTTATATCAGGATGTTTTAAGGAAGAGACTACTAAAGTGCTTTGTATGGAGTGTGGCATTGTATGGCGCAGAAACATACAGTAGTGGAAACAAAAACTGGACCGACTCTTGTAGCTGATTTCAGAGCCTTTTTCACTCCAGAGCACGATAGACTGGTAACTAAGACTTTCGTGGTTCGAATCCTGCCTGGGAAGGAAACTTTTTTTGTTCCTTATTCAAATTTATTCCCAATACTTTTCGATTGCAATGATATTTTACTACTTAATTAACTTATTATTCCCAGAACATGAATTTTACCAGCAAACGAAAAGTATTGGGAATAAATTTGAATAAGGAAAAAGAAGTTTCCTTCCCAGGCAGGATTCGAACCACGAAAGTCTTAGTTACCAGTCTATCGTGCTCTGGAGTGAACAATGCTCAGCTACAAGAGTCGGTCCGGTTTTTTTGCCACTCCTGTACATTACAACGAAGTGAAGAGAAGCGAACAGGAGCATTTGAAATGTGGATATGGAGAAGGATGGAACGTGTGAAATGAAATTGTGTTGGAAAGAGTGGGTGAAGAAAGAATGATGCTGAAACTGATCAAGACGAGGAAAAGGAATTGGTTGGGTCACTGGCTGAGAAGAAACTGACTACTGAAGGATGCACTGGAACGAATGGTGAACGGGAGTCTGTTTAGTCAAAGCAATGAATTTCATGCTGTCAGAAAAATAAATTTTAATATTTGATCATTCTAATCCTAATTACCAACATAATATGCGAGAAGTCCAGGAGGAAAATATGCCATTTCATAAATTATTGAACCATTTAGAAAACACCTCGCAACATAAAGATGAGATGTGGTAAATAAGCTAAGTAAGACATCGTTATTGTTAGTTACTATATTAGTATTATTGTTATTATTATTTCTTTCTTCTTCTTCTTCTTATCATCATCATCATCATCATTTCAGTATTTGTGATTTTACCCTTTGTGGTGATATATGGTATTAGTTGGCAACACTGACGAGACAGCCAAATTAGACATCATGTTTATTTATAATTTATTTAAATTTAAATATACAGAATAAAGAATATAATTACAAAACAAACAAGAGAAATAGAAATAAAATAATACAAGCAATATAAAAAGAAGCTACAGTAGTATTAACAAAATTTGAGACCGAATGAGCAGCGCTCGTGCTCGGTCGCAGTTCAGATATAATATTAAAATAAAAAATAATAATAATAATAAATAAGTAAAATAAAATAGGAACTAAAATATAATTACAGCGGCAATGGAATTATATAATATAATATTAACACTAGAGAAGAATAATATCGCACGTGAAAAGTAGGACTAATATATATTTCAAAATTATAGAATACAAATATAATATAGGTTGATTAATTTATACACATAGGCTATAAATTTATTTAATCAAATTGAAGATATTAACACGTTTCTAATTTTCTTGTTACATGTTAGTGGGTTACATGTTAGAAGTTCTGGGTGTAATTTAGTTAAAGCATTGTACAACCGAGGGCCAAAATTTATGCTATGCTTTAGATCAGCAGATGTGAGACATTTAGGTTCTACTAATGTTGAATTAATATTTCGTCTTGTGTCATAACTGTGTGTCTGTAGTACAAACTTATTACGATTTTTATGATAAAATTTAACAGCGTATACTTATAAATTTGTTCAATATTAAATACATTAAATTCAGAATAAATTAATTTAGTTGATAATCGAAACGTTTCTTCAAACAAATTTTAATTATTCGTTTTTGTAGTAAATTTAACGGACTAAGATTAATTTTTGTACTTCCACCCCAAACAATTATACCATATTGAATGATAGACTGAATAATGGCCAAATAAACATTTCGTAGAACTCTAATGGGTAAGTAGCATCGAAGATTAACGAATTTATAAATTGTTTTACGAAGCCTCTTACAAAGATAAGTAATGTGATGAGGCCATTTTAAATTCTGATCAATAATGACACCCAGATATTTGACATACGTGGCTTCTTTCAAAGGTGGACATTTACAACTTTTGGGATCTAAACAATTTTCACTGTGTATTATTAGTCTATATTTATCGCTAAATTTTAAATTTTGAACACTGGCAGCTGCTAACGAAAAAGGAACTAAAGTTGATTTAATAATAATAATAATAATAATAATAATAATAATAATAATAATAATAATAATAATAATAATAATAATGATTTATTTTAGCTGGCAGAGTTAAGGCCGTAAGGCCTTCTCTTCCACTCAACCAGCAAAAAGTGTATATACATATGCATGAACTTACAAAGAATCCAACAATTTGATTTAGATGAGAGTTGCATGTATACAAAAGTTATTTACAAATTAAACAACAAAATACTATGAACTATTAATTAAACACTGAAATAAACTGTGTAGCAGAATTAAACTAAAATACATAGAATGTTAATATATTTCAAATAATATTAGGTAATAGAAAGAGATTATTACGAGACAATTAAAATACAGCACAATCAGGATGATGTCTAAAGAAAAAAGTAACAATGTAGTCAGTGATAGTTTAAATCAGTATGATTGGAGTGAAATGCTAATAAGGTTATCTTTTAAGCTGTTCTTAAATTCAGATATATTTAAAGAAAGGAAGTTGGAATTAAGCCATTTTTTAACAATGTTAGCACCTATATTAGCATTTCTATATGCTTCCTGCCAAGAAAAACCACTGAAAATAACTACTGTATCATCCGCATATGAATATAGGGAGAGTCGGGTAGTATTGGACATCGGGTAATATCGGACAGTGAGTTTCTTTGATCTACCACACGATGATAGTACCTGATTGACGTGGTTACGTTTCTGTGATGTCGCATTGAGAAACATAACCAAGTCATTCAGGTACTACCATATGGTGGTAGATGAAAGAAACGAACTGTCCGATACTACCCGATGTCCGATACTACCCGACTCTCCCCTATAGACTTTTGGGGACTTCACTTACGTGATCCTTAGGGATGGAAACCTGATTCAAACCCTGAACATCCAACTGGGAAGTTAGTTGACAAGCCAGCTCCTCGTCCTGTGAAATCTTATGCAAATCTTCCTAATGAAGGCAAGCCAGACGCCTCGAACTTTAGTCGACTGAAATGACATTACGACCTTAAATATAGCAACAGAGAGCGGGGACAAACCGGACTGCGGGAGGCCCCTGGCCCGGGTCTGTGGCGCAGAAATGTCGTTAAATAAAGAAGCAACGCTGGGGAGAAATTTGTAACACGCTGAAATAATATTTGAGTAGGAAAACTGCAAAACGGATGCACCAATAATTCAGAGCGGCTAAACCAAATTTGCACTACAAACAAGCATTGAGTTAGTCGTGCCTAATTAATCCCTGCAAGAACTGCGAACGACCGCTGAACCGAAGACCAGATTCGGCTTTATGACAGAGCGCGCATGCATAGAAAGAACCTCGAGCTGTCTTCACTAGTGAGCATTTCAAAATGTGTAAAAGTTGGGGACTTTTGAAACGTTTATTTCTTTTGCTAGTACTGCAATAGTTGCAAACTGCAGACATTGTAGAGAATAAGTGTGTAATGAGATGCTTCACGATGTGATTATTTTATTACAACACTCGAGGACAAGAATTAAGTTCATTAAAATATGTCTGTGATTGTTGTTTGTACGGCAGTACTTAATGGACGTTGTTAGAGGAAATCAAAGTGGAATTCAAAGAACATGAGATCCGTGGCATGAGTAACGAGAAAAACGAGATAGAATGACGAACTGAGACAAAAAATATCAGCTACATGTATGGATTTTATAAGAACGGACAGGATGAGGAACCAAGACATAAGACAACAACTAAACGCCTGAGTTTAGAAAAAGGGATAGTATGACGAATCAAGACGTAAGACATCAAATATTTATCTACTAGAAGACTTTAGAAGGAAGGACAGGATGAGAAATCAAGACACAAGACATCAACTAAATATTTGGAGTTTACAAGAGGGGACAAGATGGAGAACCAAGATATAAAACAAGAACTAAACCCTGAGTTTAGAAGAAGGGACAGGATGAGGAACAAAGGCATATGACCAACTAAATATCTGGAGCTTATAAGAGGGGACAAGATGGAGAACCAAGATATAAAACAAGAACTAAACCCTGAGTTTAGAAGAAGGGACAGGATGAGGAACAAAAGCATATGACCAACTAAATATCTGGAGCTTATAAGAAGGGACAAGATGGAGAACAAAGATATAAAACAAGAACTAAACCCTGAGTTTAGAAGAAGGGACAGGATGAGGAAGAAAAGCATATGACCAACTAAATATCTGGAGCTTATAAGAGGGGACAAGATGGAGAATAAAGATATAAAACAAGAACTAAACCCTGAGTTTAAAAGAAGGGACAGGATGAGGAACAAAAGCATATGACCAACTAAATATCTGGAGCTTATAAGAAGGGACAAGATAGAGAACAAAGATATAAAACAAGAACTAAACCCTGAGTTTAGAAGAAGGGACAGGATGAGGAATCAAGACTTAAGATATCAGCTTATACTAGAGTTAGAAGAAATGACAGTACGATAAATCAAGACACACGATAACTAAATATCTACTAGAGTTTAGAAGAAGGGACAGGATGAGGAACCAAAACACAAGATGTCAATTAAATATGTACTAGCGTTTAGAAGGGACAGGATCAGAAATTAAGATTTAAGATATCAACTAAATAGTCTATCTACTAGAGGTAAAAGAAATGACAGTATCAAAAACAAAGACACAAGATATCAACTAAATATGTACAAAAGTTTAGAAAAAAGGACAGGATGAGAAATCATGACAATAGATATCAACTAAATATCTACTAAACTTTAGAAGAAGGGACAGGATGAGAAATCATGACGTAAGATATTAACTAAATATCTACTAGAGTTTAGAAGAAAGGACAGGATGAGAAATCATGACATAAGGTATCAACCAAATATCTACTAGAGTTTAGAAGAAAGGACAGGATAAGAAATCATGATATAAGATATGAACTAAATATCTACTACAGTTTAGAAGAAAATGATAAGATATCAACTAAATATCTACTAGAATTTAGAAAAGGGACAGGATGAGAAATCATGACAAGATATCAACTAAATATCTACTAGAATTTAGAAGAGAAGGACAGGATGACGTAAAATCACGTTTGATGATAAGATATCAACTAAATATCTACTAGAATTTAGAAGAAGGACAGGATGAGAAATCATGACGTAAGATATCAACTAAATATCTACTAGAATTTAGAAGAAAGGACAGGATGAGAAATCATGACGTAAGATACCAACTAAATATCTACTAGAATTTAGACAGGATGAGAAATCATGACGTAAGATACCAACTAAATATCTACTAGAATTTAGAAGAAGGGACAGAAATCATGACGTAAGATACCAACTAAATATCTACTAGAATTTGACATGAGAAATCATGATAAGATACCAACTAAATATCTACTAGAATTTAGAAGAAGGGACAGGCTGAGAAATCATGACGTAAGATATCAATTAAATATCTACTGGAGTTTAGACCAAGAGTAACGGAGGAGAAAATATGAACTCAATTCAGCTGCTGTTGGCAGCACTGCAGGGCTCGATAATAAAGTTCACTATGCACGGAGCTTGGATGCATTTTGTAGTTTTGAAGTGTTTGTGTTAGGTAATTGGCGCACATAAACGTTTACATAAACATGCGGCGCGTTCCAGGTCAACTTCTGTGTCGAGTGCTCATCACCAGATCGAGGACTTGTGCACTTGAAGTCCTCAAAATATGCACTGTGCACTAAAATTACTTAAATACGATCTAAAGATGGAAAAATGCGGTGAAAATAATACAAGAAATATAACGTATATTATATGCTTTAATGCGAGAGCGAATCTAAAAGTAATTATCCTATTTTTTTTCAACCACAATAATAAACATGCAGGAAAATCAAAATGCAGGCAGTGTTCTCTGTAGCTTCGACTATTTTTGCACATAGTCACACTGTGGTTCAGGCATTTGTCCCACTGCACTGGTTTGGTTATAGAATTCGCCGGTCGAGCGTGTAATCACCGCCGGACAGAGGTATTCGCGTCGTCGTCAGAAATGAAACTTACTTCTGGATAAAAAAATAAAAATGACGTTACATTAAAATGTCAATATCTCAAAAACCCAAGAGCTACAACCATTTCATAACATTTGAAAATAATTTTTTGCTAGTTTCATGTAAGGTAAGTGCAAAATCTTGCATTTAGAAAATAATTTTATTGATTAAATTCATTAATTTATAATTATTAAATTTAATTAATCAATTTTTAATGTAAAATGATCCCAATAGTAGTAATTTTAGGCACAATATAATTTACTTCTCATTTTTAGACAAGGAAACGGAAAATTCTTCCATGTGCTATTCCAGAGATATTGTTGTAACGTTGTTTTAATTTTTTAACTTTTTTTCAGAATTAAAATTTTTATTGTGATCAAACTATTTAACTGATTTCAATATATTGTGACAGCGACGTGAGAATCGAACTCACGACCAGCGTCCCGCAAGAAAGCAGATCGCACAGGCTCCACGGAACATTGAGTGACGTCGCGCGGTGGAGAGAAGAGAGAGGGTGTATTACGTCAACGCAACGAGTCTGCGCGCGCAGCTGCTACTTAACGCAGTGAATGTGGAACGACCTTCTCGACTATTCCAGAAGTCTGTCGATGTAGAGATATCGAGATAATTCTCTACACACCTGTAGAAGGTTCTCGATACTATGATTTTGGTATAAAAGAGCAGGCGCCAGCGAACTAGAGTTTCAGAGTTTTCAGTTATTCAGTCAGTGAGTAAGCCAGAGCAAGCAAGCCAGCCGGAGTTCGACTCGAGTGTGCGTCCGCATCTGCGTCAGCATCCGAAGGCCTGAGTTCGAGTGCAGTGGACCGCAGTTGGAGGGACCCGAGTTCGAGTACAGTGAACTGTCTCTGAAGGTCTGTGGTTCGAGATACCGTGAACTCGAGTGACTGAGATAGAAGAACTGAGAACTGGTAGTTCTGATTTGTAAATAGTGCTTTGTAAATATTAGTTAAGATTAACAGTTCATTGTTGTGCGTAATAGTCCAAGTAAATTGTCATTGTCGTCGGTGGAGTGCTATAACGAATACTGTGTTGAGTGAAGATCCAATTGTTGACGAGAGCGTTTAAGGTGAATTGTAGAAAGGAATTATTGTTGTGACGAATAAATTACATTGTTGTTACTAATAAAATTCACAATATAGACCCGAGGAAGAAATTTTACATGAAAATTTTTGAACTTGCCGGGAATGGAACCTGGGCCAGCTGATCTGAGATATTTTTCAACATATTCCTTACCGGAATTCAGACATTTGTCATAAGTGGGATAAACTTTTGTATCCCTGCGCCCGACGCCCAAGTTTACATTACCAGAGTCCTGCTTAGCCATTGCAACTTCATGTCTTCTAAGTTGTATGTACTAAAACTGGATTCAAGTCACGATCTTTTGTTCAGTCCCTGATTTCGGCACATTTCGTAGCATAGGCCTACCGCTTTTCAGCAGTCGAGCTGGTTGGCGTAGCTAGTTTAGCGCTGGCCTTCTATGCCCGAGTTCGCGAGTTCGATCCCGGGCCAGGTCGATGGCATTTAATTATGCTTAAATGCGACAGGATCATGTCAGTAGATTTACTGACACGTAAAAGAACTCCTGCGGGATAAAATTCCGGCACACCGGTGACGCTGATATAACCTCGGTAGTTGCGAGCGTCTTTAAATAAAACATAACATTTAAACTACTTTTCAGCAATGCACTCCTCGGAAGTAGACATTCCTGACCAGATGTTAAATTAGCATATATATATATATATATATATATATATATATATATATATATATATATATATCAATACTTATTCACTCTGCTATAGTTAATTAATGCAGGTATCTTTTATAAAGAGTGCGTCAGAAAGAACGGATGGATTTCAAACTATCGATACGCAACGAGGAGAGAGATATAGTGAGGGGGACCACGACTGTTGGGTCAGCCACAGAATGCAGTTTTTTTTAGTTGGTTATTTTACGACGCTTTATCAACATCTTAGGTTATTTAGCATCTGAAGGAGATGAAGGTGATAATGCCAGTGAAATGAGTCCGGGGTCCAACACCGAAAGTTACCTAGCATTTGCTCATATTTGTTTGAGGGAAAACCCCGGAAGAAACCTCAACCAGGTAATTTGCCCCGACAGGGAATCGAACCCGGGCCACCTGGTTTCTCGGCTAGACGTGCTAACCGTTACTCCACAGGTGTGGACTAATGCAGTTTCAGTTGAGAATATGGTGTTGGACTGGTGTACAACGTGCTTTCATCGTAGAGACATTTTTGAAAAATGAAGAGTCTGTGATCGCCACTCAGGACTCATTTCGACATCGGATGTCACGCTAGGATTCCAACTCGGAATACAATTTTGCGGTGGGTGGCTTCATTTCGTATCACAGGTTCAACATTAAAGAAGAAATCACCTGGACGAAATTCTATTGCACTGAGATTGTCCGAGACTACGGTAAGATCTCGCGCCCTGCGACTTCTTTCTTTGGGACCATTTGAAGGTGTAAGTTTGTAAACACCGATCACATACACTGGACGAACTGAAGACAGCGATTCGTGAAGAAATCGTGGCAATTGCACCAGCTATGACTGTGAAAGTGATGGCGAACATCAGAAAACGCCTCGATGCCTGTATTGAAAGCCAAGGACATCATATGGATAATGTTGTTTTACATAAATAAACTGCATGTATTGGTGAATATGTTGATAACAATAAATTTTTGATTTGATGAATTTTTACAATTTTCTTGCCATGTGAAATCCATCCGTTCTTTCTGAAGCACCCTGTATTTCCAGAGAAAAAAATAAAATGTATATATGTTGAAAATGAGGACCGTTTTTGCAAAACTTGCTAACTGCAATATTGAGATCTTGATGGATTCGTTAACATAAGGCAGGCCTCTACATGATGTTCAAGGTGTCTTAGTAAAATTGGGTTATGTCTCCTCATTGTAGTCTGTCAAAGTGTGATCGTTTTTTCAAAACTTGCTTACTGCTATAAGTGAGACATACAACAAAACTTGCTTACTATAGTGTTTTGTCTCTCCTGTAAAATTTAGTTTTTTTCAGTTAGCAAGTTTAGCAAAAACGGTCCTCAAATATAGAAAACTCACGTCTTGTGCTCTTTAAGTAACACTTTTTTTATTAATGGTGGGTAGACTACTTGGCTGTTCGTCATTAACCCATATGAAGCCAGCTGTGTAGACCAATTTACGTTGCCAGGGTGCGACATAGAAGGCTGATCTAGCTACACCCACCATGAGAGAAGACGATGGAGATATTTTGGATGCCAAAGAGGGACCGGAGTTCCAGAAAACCCCTGCATTATCTGGACCACGAGCTTGCCCAATACAAGTACGCCGGGTATCGAACCCGGATCTGCAGAATTATAACTCCAGAGGCCTGGTCACTAGACCACCGTGGCGGTATAGGCGAAATCCATCCCAACAATTTGAGAACACGATGAAGTGTAACATATAGCGATCACAACGCGATAACACGCTAGAAATTCCACTTCACACATCATCTCTGTATTCCTCATCTTTCACTGTTGCTACCTCTCGTCACTGGAACTCTCTGCCGCCTGAAGTCAAGGGCTGCCGAACATTGAAATCTTTCAAATCCAAGTTAGAAAATTATCTTATGACGAGTTGCCAAACTAACTTACTATTATGACAAGTGTTGTATTGCATGTTTCCACGTATTCACATTTTTTTATGTTCTAGTGATATTTAACTTATTTTATATTTTTGTTTTCATATTTTCCGATAATGGTATATCTATAATGTGATAAGTTGAGCTGTATATAATCATAATTTTCCTTACTGTGTGTACTTAAAACTATTGTATTCATTGTATGCTTTGTACTATTTTATTACTATTTTATTATTATTATTATTATTATTATCATTATTATTATTATTATTATTATTATTATTATTATTATTATTATTATTATTATTATTATTACTATTCTTATTTTTATCATTATTTTTATTATTATTATTATTATTATTATTATTATTACTATTCTTACTTGTTGTTTTTTTATCATTATTATTATCATCCTCATCATCAATAATTGTCTTATTTTTTTTATACTTTGTATGTCTCATTTGTTTTTGACCTGCTTTCACATTGTATTATGTTTTTCCTTTCTTTCTCTATGTTATATATTATGTCTGATTTCTACTTACTTGTTGTTTACATTTTATTATTATTATCTTATTCAGTTTTGTGTGTATTGTAGTGTAATTTACTTTGTAAATTTGTAGTGTTTTTTATTACGCAGTTTTACTTCCTGGTTGAGTGTTAGAGAAGGCCGTATGTTATTTAATTTTGCCAGGTTAAATATTATTATTATTATTATTATTATTATTATTATCATCATCATTCAATAATTGTCTTATTTTTTTATACTTTGTATGTCTCATTTATTTTGACCTGCTGTTAAATACATTTTATTATGCTTTTTCCTTTCTTTCTGTATATTATATCTTATTTTTGTCTGATTTCATTTACTTACCTTGTTACATTTTATTATTTTATTATTATTATTATTATTATTATTATTATTACTGTTTTATTTTATTATTATCTCATTCAGTTTTGTGTGTAAAATTGTAGTGTACTTTGTAAATTTGTAGTGTTTTTTGTAACGTAGTTTTACTCCTGGTTGAGTGTTAGAGAAGGCCGTATGGCCTTAACTCTGCCAGGTTAAATAAATCATCATTATTATTATTATTATTATTATTATTATTATTATTATTATTATATATTTAAAATACCGTTTAAAAACACACACCTTGGTTTCGCCGACCCCGGGTTGGGAACCGCTGCACTAGTGGATCGAGAACGGTCGCTTACTAACAAAACAGGCCGGTATCAAAGTGCTCACCGTACATTTTGCTGCTCGTCTGTACTTATCGGGAACAGAACCCGGCTTCCCGCGTGAGGACGGCCATTGTGTGCAAATTGCCATTTTTCCGGCCTCTTTTACAATCGGCCCAATTGCGCAAATGAAATACACGGCCATCGCCGGCCGTCCTGTATAAATAATGACGTTACAGCAACATTAGCGCACTATTAACGTGGAATTAACTGTGTCCACCTAGTCATTGAGAGAAGTTAATCGAGCGTTACCGAGGCTGCATTATCCCCCACAGCGAGACGCCCCTTTGTGCTGCGATGCATTCCCGCAACATCGCCGCGACCAATAAGTTGCGGTAGCAGCAGGCGTTCCTAGCACAAGACAGGGAGCTATGTGAGCACTCAGAAACAATCGAATCTCACCACTTATACAAGTATACGACCATTCAGGTTCCACATCGGGGGCCAGTCTTTCCAGTGGACAGAACCCGAAAAAGGTTGCACCAAATAGTTACGAAATACTGGAAGGAGTGAATTCCAAGACACGTTCTAGGTAAAAGCACTGCAGTGACGAGAAATTTTAAATCCCATTTTGGTTGCCTATGTTTTTATTGTTTGGTGTTACTTTCTTTTAATTTTATATTTCATATTTAATGGGAGAGGATGTTTTTTTTTATTTTTTTCCTATTTGGTGTAAAATATTATTTTTTTTTTTTGTATGTAGAGAGCTCATAGCTGTAGCAACGCAACCAAATATAAATATTTGGAAAAAAAATTATTTAGGTGTCCAAATTTGAAAAAAAAAATCTACCCAATGCAGGATTGTACTAAAATCGATATATCTAAACCGTTTTTAAAGATAGATTCAAACAGTTTTTTGCAATGTATTTGCAAAACCATGTTCTACAAACTGTCTGTAACAGAATTTTGATATTAGTCCCTACGTTTGTAAAATAAACAATTAAAATTTAATAACACTTTTCTGATGTCCTTTCTTGCAAACAAACGGACGTATTTTTAAAATGAAATCAATTAACAAAATTCTGTTACAGAGAAACGTTTCCTGATAGTCTAAAGAATGTGTGTTCTAAATTTCATGCATGTATCTTTAATAGTTCATAAATTATATCCATTTTTGTCTGGCAATGTAGCAAAAAAAATGAAGTTACTGGAAACCGATAAAAGGGAGCGTGTTTAAAGATAGGTTCAAACTTTTTTTGCAATGTATTTGCAAAAGTATGTTCTATAAACTGTCTGTAACAGAATTTTGATATTAGTCCCTACGTTTGTAAAATAAACAATTAAAATTTAATAACAATTTTATGATTTCCTTTCTTACAAACAAACGGACGTATTTTTAAAATGAAATCAATTAACAAAATTCTGTTACAGGAAAAGTTTCCTAATAGTCTAAAGAATGTGTATTCTAAATTTCATGCATGTATCTTTAGTAGTTCAGAAATTATATCCATTTTTATCTGGCAATGTAGCAAGAAAATGAAGTTATTGGAAACCGATAAAAGTGGGCGAGTGATTTAAAAATCCATAGCGCAGTAAGTTTAAAAATGACGTCTCAACATCCGATAAGGGCACAAATACCCACTAAATGTTATGCAATGCATTCCACACATATCAAAAGGTATTTTAAAGAAAAAAATTTATTTAATTTACCGGAAGCAACAATAAAAGTGGGCGAATGCTTCAAAAATCCATAACGCAGGAAGTTTAAAAATGACGTCTCAACATCCGATAAGGGCACAAATACCCACAAAATGTTATGCAATGCATTTCACACATAAAAGGGTATTTTAAAGAAAATTTTTCTTTAAATTTAATTTATCGGAAACAACAATAAAAGTGGACGAGTGATTTAAAATTCCATAACGCAGGAAGTTTAAAAATGGCGACTCAACACCCGATAAGGGCACAAATACCCACAAAATGTTATGCAATGTATTCCACACATATCACAGAGTATTTTAAAGAAAAAAAAATGTATTTAATTTACCGGAAGCAACAATAAAAGAGGGCGAATGCTTCAAAATCCATAACGCAGGAAGTTTAAAAATGACGTCTCAACATCCGATAAGGGCACAAATACCCACAAAATGTTATGCTATGCATTTTCACATATCAAAGGGTATTTTAAAGAAAAAAAAATTATTTAATTTACCGGAAGCAACAATAAAAGTGGGCGAGTGATTTAAATATCCATAACGTAGGAAGTTTAAAAATGGCGATTCGACATCCGATAAGGGCACAAACACCCACAAAAATGCTATGCATTCCACACATATCACAGGGTATTTCAAAGAAAAAAAAATTATTTAATTTACCGGAAGCAACAATAAAAGTGGGCGAATGCTTCAAAATCCATAACGCAGGAAGTTTAAAAATGACGTCTCAACATCCGATAAGGGCACAAATACCCACAAAATGTTATGCTATGTATTTCACACATATCAAAGGGTATTTTAAAGAAAAAAATATTTAATTTACCGGAAGCAACAATAAAAGTGGGCGAGTGATTTAAATATCCATAACGTAGGAAGTTTAAAAATGGCGATTCGACATCCGATAAGGGCACAAATACCCACAAAATGTTATGCTATGCATTCCACACATATTGCAGAGTATTTTAAAGATTTTTTTAATTTACACATTTTTCACCAAAAAATACCATCCTCTCCAATGAATACAATGTATGACTTCATGCATTTTGTTTTTAGTTACTGTTTTGTTGTTTACTTTTACATTCATTATCAATTAAGTAACTGATTGCAGTATTAGTAGGCCTACTGCAAATATGATCAATTGACTCTTATTCTCACAATCTCCATGAATTTGACCTACAGTTAAGACGAATTACATAAACAATTAGAGTTAAACAACCTTAACCCCCGTGCAAGAGGACGAACTACACGGATGTCTTGATCGCGCGGGCAGGAAGCGAGGGATGTCGTTCGTTCACCGCGAGGTGTCCTAATGGACCAGGCATCTTTCTGCATGGATGCGTCCGATCATGTACAACTGATTGTATGACGTCACGCCTGGGGTAACAGCGAATTATCAGACATGCGAAACGCGCGGGCTTCCTGGACGTCACGCCTGACTAGGGGGCGCCCTCCTCCAACAATCAGGTCGCGGGATACGAGGCGTTTCAGGCGCAGTTTTGGTACCGCGCACAGACCACGGTCACGTAATCGAATCACGGCTCTACGAATAATTTTCAGTTGTCGAAGTAAGTTAGTACCAGTAGTTCTCGTGTCAGACATGCGTTCCAGCTGTAACGAAACCTCGCATCTCTGCACCTTAGAGGGGATAATTGAAGACTGTGACCCAAAACGTGTTCAGTCCATTTTTATGAAAGGACAGCGCTAGTTTTTTTTTATCCACCTGTCTATGGACTGAATGAGTTGTCAAGTGACATGAACAATAACACAAACTTTTAGACAAGATTGGCGTTGTTTGGAAAGCTAACAAGCTTAAAATATAATGATAGAGGGCTCAAACATAATAATGTAAACATCGTAAAAATGGCCCTCCTATGAAAACTTATTGAAAAATTATATTTTTTTGTAGGATAAAAATTAATTACTCTAGAATGAATGTACAGTAGTGGCAAAAAAAAAAACCGGACGACCCTTGTACCTGATTTCAGACCCTTGTTCACTCCAGAGCACGATAGACTGGTAACTAAGACTTTTGTGGTTCGAATCCTGCCTGGGAAGGAAACTTTTTTTTGTTCCTTATTCAAATTTATTCCAAATACTTTTAGATTGCTGGTAAAATTCATGTTCTGGGAATAATAAGTTAATTAAATAGTAAAATATCGCTGCAATCGAAAAGTATTGGGAATAAATTTGAATAAGGAACAAAAAAAAATCCTTTCCAGGCAGGATTCGAACCACGAAAGTCTTAGTTACCAGTCTATCGTGCTCTGGAGTGAACAAGGCTCTGAAATCAGCTACAAGGATCGGTTTTTTTTGCCACTACTGTACTTATATCAAAGAATTTTGGAATTAGAGTTAGAAATATCTAAAAGGCTTCATGTGCAAATATTATTTTTTGTTTAAACAATTCGTAACACCTCGTTCACGCATTAAAATCCCATTTTTTTTCTTTATTTTCTTTAGAAAAAAACTGTCATTTTCTAAAATTCTCTTGAGTTTGAAATTCGCAGCAAATTGACCCTGGACCTCTACTGCCATTTACATCACAACATTAGCAGTTTTTAACACTGGTCAATCAGCTATTCCCTCCATTTTAGTAAATAGTTGTGGATTTACTACAAGTGTGGAAAGGTTAGATTTCTTCTTTAAAAAAAAAAAAAGTGAAAATGGGTCGAAATTCAGGAGTATGGACATGAAGTGGCAGATTATTGGGATGTGGAAGAATGACTTGAGATAATATCTAATTTTATCCCAAAATTCATTATCCAAATACATATTTACTGTAGGAATAGATGTTGAATACACGAGCATATTTTACATCAGCTACTATAATTATTGCAGTACCAACAGGAATTAAAATATTTAGTTGACTAGCCACTGTATATGGATCCCAACTATCTTATAGAGCTAGAGAAGAGAGGATTTCCTCTATAGATGGGGTATGAACCCATTAGCTAATTTAGCTTACTTTTCTAATATAATATTTAGTTTTGGATACATTTTGCTGTATGGTGAACAAAAATTTTTGATGTTTTAGGTAATAGTTTAATTCTATTAAATGTAATAAAGGTAATTTTAGATTACTTTATTTATCCCATGTTCTAATATTGGATGGTGTTGGTAAATCAATTAGGGCAGCGTTTCTCAAACTATGGTCCGCGGACCACCTGTGGGCCTCGAGGTCTGCCCTTGTGGTCCTTCAAAAAAGACAGAAGAAAAAATAAAATTCAAATGAACTGTGTGTCACACTATAGCTTAAAATCTCAGAGTTTGGAAATGACACGTGACAATCGAATTTCACTTTTTCTCTCAGCACTGACATTTTATGAAATTTATTATCCTACCCATCTATCGAATTTCCACTCTACTCTCAGCAACAAAAGAGGGATTTAAAGCACTATGAACGTGGTGTTTCCAACATCTTTTCCCTGCACATCTGGCGCCGCGCCTGTAATCCAGCCAGGGATCACCCGAATTCATAACAGAGGACCAAAGTACCGAACCTTAATTCGATTTCAAGATATAAGTATACCGGTATTAAAATATGCTACGAAAATGATAAATTTGCTTTCGAAGGGAACAAGAGTAAGGTGGTCCGAGGAACTGTCCTGACTTTAAAAAGTGGTCCCCACCTCAAAAAAGTTTGAGAAACGCTGAATTAGGGCATTGTTGGCAATTTTAAATAAAGGGTGTCAAATTCGTATAGGTTTATTCATTAATTTATTTGTCGTAGTGGACCTTTTGAAATATTTGTAATTTTTACTACTACAATTAATGTTAGAAATAGATAAGAAGCTAGTATAATTGTAATTAAATTTGTTGTTTGATTGTATAATTTTGTTAATGAATTTATGATTTCATTTTGTTTACATCTGTTCTGCAGTAATTAATTTTTTTCCTACAAAAAATGTAATTTTTCAGCAATTTTTCATAACAAAAAAAATATTGTTATAGGCTATAATCCACAGTTTGAAAGATAGAGAGATTGGGTTTGCTGTAAAAAAAAAAAAACTCAATTTTTCACAGGCATTTGGTCCCTTTATAAACATCAGGGGATTTCAGATACGTATGACAGGAGTGCACTAACTCTTTCGAAGGGGTGTCAAATGTCAATAGAAACTGTAAATTGACTCGTACTTACTTACTGGCTTTTAAGGAACCCGGAGGTTCATTGCCGCCCTCACATAAGCCCGCCATTGGTCCCTATCCTCAGCAAGATTAATCCATTCTCTATCATCATATCCCACCTCTCTCAAAATCCATTTTAATATTATCTTCCCATCTACGTCTCGACCTCCCCGAAGGTCTTTTTCCTTCCGGCCTCCCAACTAACACTCTACATGCATTTCTGCATTCGCCCATACGTGCTACATGCCCTGCCCATCTCAAACATCTGGATTTAATATTCCTAATTATGTCAGGTGAAGAGTACAATGTGTACAGTTCTGCGTTGTGTAACTTTCTCCATTCTCCTGTAACTTCATCTCTCTTAGCCCCAAATATTTTCCTAAGAACCTTATTCTCAAACACCTTTAACCTATGTTCCTCTCTCAAAGTGAGAGTCCAAGTTTTACAACCATACAGAACAACCGGTAATATAACTGTTTTATAAATTCTAACTTTCAGATTTTTTGACAGCAGGCTGGATGATAAAAGCTTCTCAACTGAATAATAACAGGCATTTCCCATATTTATTCTGTGTTTAATTTCCTCCCGAGTATAATTTATATTTGTTACTGTTGCTCCAAGATATTTGAACTTCTCCACCTCTTCAAAAGATAAATTTCCAATTTTTATATTTCCATTTCGTAGAATATTCTGGTCACGAGACGTAATCATATACGTAGTCTTTTCGGGATTTACTTCCAAACCTATCTCTTTACTTGCTTCCAGTAAAATTCCCGTGTTTTCCTGATGGTTTGTGGATTTTCTCCTAACATATTCACGTCATCCGCATAGACAAGCAGGTGATGTAAATTGACTCGTAGATATTGAATTTGAACCAAATCTGCCCAACAGTTTGGTAATAACCACAGACACACGATCAATATGACGCATGCAGAAAACGTGTAGCCTACTTCCATGAAAAGTGTAATCGATCATTCTGCAGCATCACAGAGCTTTCTAGTGAGAAAGTGAGAATTAGAATTCCTGATGAAGAAACTGGTGGCAAGAGTGGCTAGTAAGTGAACAGATGCAGGCATATGGTCTCCGGGTCGCACAAAGAGAGCGTGACTGATGAGTGTCAAAGAGCGCGAAGGTCCGGTAACAGTGCCTCACCTTGAGGCAGGAGCAACTTCATCAGGCCCACTGCTCGCCGCTTGTACCTCACAGCACGATGACGCGGTACAGTATCTCCCCGTTTCTATTCCACTGGCGACGAGAATATTTATGCAAAAAAATAAGTAGGAAGTGGGCATATACCATGAAAACTATTTTAACATCCTTTCTACCACTTCGACTCGCAGGGAATCAAACCTGAGCCTCCAGCACAGAAAATCGACGTTTGAGGTTACGCCATAAGTAAGCAACCAGCTCAGTTCCTCACCCTGGGAAAAACAGCTGGGGAAAGGTTGAACAGTTTGAGACGGAAGGAGTTCATTGGGTAGTAAGAATAAAGCTTAAGTACTTTCTCAAGGTTTATACTTTTGAGTATGAGCACTTCCTGTGATTATATACTTTATCCACTAGAACATACTCATTTCATCGTAAGAATAAAGATATTCTACCTAATGGAATATATACTCATCTCTACAGCCTTCTTGATCGTTTAAAAGTTAATATGTACTCGTCTTACCTATCCTCTTTGACCACATTGCACCGTGATGCTGTTTTTTTATAGACTTTCACATGCTATACGCATGCTGTAATGGTTTGTGTTTTGCTTTTATAAATAAATAAATAAGTAAGTAAATAATTAAATAAATAAAGAAATAAATATATTAATTAATTAAATAAATTAAATAAACAAATAAGTAAATAAATAAATGAATAAATAAATAAATAAATAAATATGAACGGAGAGTGAATCAGATAAGTGACGTTAATAAACAGGAAAGAAGAAAATATTTCTCCGAAATCATCATTAAAGGATGTTTAATATGAGATTACAATCCATTTCTAAATTCCAGTTATGCTAATTCTATTTTTTATTATATATATATATATATATAATTTAAAGTTAAATAATTACATTTTACAATTCAAATTTTACAAAATAAACTATAATTGTTAATTATATATCTAACCTTATAATTTGATAGCCATTCATATTTTTATAGGTTATGTTTTTTATGAATAACAAATACGTGTTTAACCTTTTTCACATTCACTTTTGTGAAGCGTTAAAGGTTTCTGAAGTTCACGTCTTTTATGTATTTTTCCATGAGGCACTACAGCGTTCATAAATTGTATTTTTATTTAACTTTAAACTGAACATAAATCAACAAATCCTCAGAATTGAGTCTGCTACAAACCATACTCAGAATAACATGAGAACGAACTTATAAATATGAGAATATACTAGCTTTTATTCTTATTAAGCATGAGTATATATTCTGTACAAGATGGACACTTGAGTATATTCTACTATGCTTCCATGTTATGAGTATGTAATCAAAAATGAGTAGGTACTCAAATGTTTTTATTCTTGAATAACTCTTCTCGGGTTCTCAGCCAGGTGAGTTGGAGATTAACTTCCAAGCTTTCGACGGCTAGCTCTGCCATCTTCTTCAGGGACGAAGAAGATGGCAGAGCTACAGCGTCGAAAGATTATCTCCAACTCACCTGGCTGAGAACCCGAGAAGAGTTATTCTACATCAAACGCCGGGAAAGCCTCAAGTCATACATCGTTTTTATTCTTACTAACAAGAGTATATACTAAAAAAAGTCCAGTATATACTACCCATATATATTCATGTTTATTCTTACCACGGATTGCCAAAACAAGTCCTGAACAATGTGCGTCAGTCTCTGTTAAAAACGTGCAAACTGTGGCAAAAAATGTAACTTCTGTATACCATTCATAATCACCGGTTACTTACACTTGATTAGCTGACGCCTCATTTAACGGGGTAGAGTCTGTTTCTATTCCGTGCCTCTTCAAAGATAATAGTCAACATCTAAAAACGACTGCGCTTACTCCGTTCTGCATTGAAACGAACGTATCCTACATTTTCGTGTTGCATTTGTTTGCCTTTGGGCGCTTTTATCTTCGTAATTATTACATGCACAGGGATGATGAAAGAAAGGAAGAAAAAGGGAATGGATATTAAACAATTTGCTAATTTTTTCCTTAAATTTGTAGTATTGATATATTAATTGTATTGTATGTATAAATATAATATTACAGTCTAGTATATACAGTCACGAAGCTTGAGTTGTGGGGGTGCTAGGAACAATTGACTGTGCCGGTACTATTTCGCATTGTCTGTAATGAGGCGATATTAGCGATCAGCAACTATCTATGGATGCATATTTACTAAGTATTGAGCTTCGTGACTGATTATGTTTTCGGGTAGCATTTCTTCTTCTTTTCTTTTTTTAGTTCGATGAGGTTAAAATTTTACAAAATCACATATAAAAAATGAAAATGGTATTCCAACGTGTGAAATTTTAATATTAATATTTATTGCTACATAAAACACAAAGTAAATATATATTATAGACATAGCACACATCCGTTTGAGGAAGCCCCTGTTCAGGGGCCGTTCCTATAAATATTTATTTCGTACTAAATGAAACATACCAAAGATTAAATAAACTTACAAAATACAACTGTAACAAAATAGCAATAATTACGAAGATGAAAGTACAGGATCGAGTGAAGAACACAATACAAGTTCGAATGAATAAGCATATTGAAATAAAAAAGAAAGAAAGAAAAAGTGACATTAATAATTAAACAATTTTTTTATTTTTCCTTAAAGTTGTAGTATTGGTAGATTTAATTACTGGATATAAATATAATTTTTTATATATTTCATGTCATCAACTTCTATCCTGTAATAATGCATCTAGCATTTTATATTTTTGTTATTTTGATGTGTTCATTTATTTTTTATTTTTACGTGTTTATTTTTTATTTATTTTGTTATTTTTGTGTCTTTATTATTTTTTTATTTTTTATTTTTATGTGTTTATTTTTTTATTTTTATGTGCTTATTAATTTTTTATTGTTATGTGTTTATTTTTTATTTTACGTGTTTATTTTTTATTTATTTTGTTATTTTTTGAGTTTATTATTTTTTTATTTTTTATTTTCATGTGTTTATTTTTATTTTTATGTGCTTATTAATTTTTTATTGTTATGTGTTTATTTTTCATTTTTACGTGTTTATTTTCATTTTTACGTGTTTATTTTATATTTATTTTGTTATTTTTGTGTGTTTATTATTTTTTTATTTTTTATTTTTATGTGTTTATTTTTTATTTTTATGTGCTTATTAATTTTTTATTGTTTTGTGTTTATTTTTTATTTTTACGTGTTTATTTTTTATTTATTTTGTTATTTTTGTGTGTTTTTTATTTTTTTATTTTTTATTTTTATGTGTTTATTTTTTTATTTTTATGTGCTTATTAATTTTTATTGTCATGTGCTTATTTTTATTTTTATATGTTTATTGTTTATTTTTATGTGCTTATTAATTTTTATTGTCATGTGCTTATTTTTTATTTTTATATGTTTATTGTTTATTTTTATGTGCTTATTAATTTTTATTGTTATGTGTTTATTTTTTATTTTTTTATTTTTATGTGTTTATTTTTATTTTTTATTTTATGTGATCATTTATTTATTTATTTTATATGCTTATTTATCTATTTTTATTTTTATGTGTTTATTTATCCATTTATTTTTATTTTTATGTGTTTATTTATCTATTTATTTTTATTTTTATGTCTTTATTTATCTATTTATTTTTATTTTTATGTCTTTATTTATCTGTCTATTTTTATTTTTATGTGTTTATTTATCTATTTATTTTTTATTTTTATGTCTTTATTTATCTATTTATTTTTTATTTTATGTCTTTATTTATCTGTCTATTTTTTATTTTTATGTGTTTATTTATGTATTTATTTTTTATTTTTGTGTTTATTTATATATTTATTTTTATTTTTATATGTTTACTTATTATTTTATTTTATGCGTATATTCATTATTTTATTTTTATGTGTTTATTTATTTATTTTTATGTATGTATTTATTTATTTATTTTTATCTATCTATCCGTCCGTCCGTCCGCCCGCCCGCCCGCCCACCCACCCACCCACCCATCCATCCATCTATCTATCTATCTATCTATCTATCTATCTATCTATCTATCTATCTATCTATCTATCTATCTATCTATCTATCTATCTATCTATCTATCTATCTATCTATCTATCTATCTATCTATCTATCTATCTATCTATCTATCTATCTATCTATCTATCTATTTATACTGGCGGAGTTAAGGCCGTAGGGTCTTCTCTTACACTCCACCAGGTCACTGTAATAGAAAAAATAACGGAATATTCATAAAGGGAAAAAATGAAGCATATACGACCAGGAGATTAATATGAATGTGTGTACAATCCAGAGCCCCAACTATACGAGGGAACTCTCTTCGTTCAGTTCGCGATGTAGAAGAAGAGATAATCGAGTGTTCCCTCTTAAAATACTGAAAATATCAGTTGCATAGAATCGTAATGTAAGCAGCTGGTGAATTGGAGAAATAACACTGTTTTCCCTGTGTTGGTTATTGCCAGTGATCCATGTGTTGCAGCAGAAATGGCAAGGTAGATATCGATAAACAAAATCTCTCCTGAATTCTTTCTTCCCACTAGCACAACTTCACGCTAAGCAAGTACTCCAAGTTCAATGATAATCGTGTTCAAAGTAAACAGCTGTGATTGTGGCAGCCATTTTGCTTTACTAGCCCTAATTATCTCTTTTATAGATTACAGTGGTTAACCTTCTGTTGAAGTCCTAACCAAGGTCGATGCATCGTAAAAATGTTTACAATTTTAACCGGTGGTTACACTAGCTGACAATGATGCACGTGGTTACAAATGTGGACACCTCAAAACATACGGATATCGGTACAGAGGAGAACACAGTCATCAGGAGAACATGGTTATGTGAAGGTTTGGAAACTCATCCATCCACCCACCCAGCTACCCATATATCCGTCCGTTTATCTATTTGCCTATTTTTTCCCTTCATTAACGTTCATTCATTCTCACTTTTTGCTAGTCTTGAACATAATCCAAGTGAAACATCACTATGAACAAAAGAAGGCTACGCCATTTTCTGGTGGTTCAGGCCCTCTGTCACTTCATGTCGCCCCGATGTGTAAATTACAGAGTATCTGTGTCCATGAATATTAAACACTTCGGATGGTTGCCTTCGCCACAGGGTGACAGCGCACAATCCTGCTGGCCAACACAAAAACCATGCGCCCCTCCTCCAACTATGCAGGAGATAATATTACCAACTGATGCTCTGCCGCCTGGTACTGGGGCCTTTCTTCGGGATGCTGTTGCCAACTTTCTCGTTGAAATCACCTCGCAATTCTTGCGATAATAATAATACTAATAATAATAATAATAATAATAATAATAATAATAATACTAATAATAATAATAATACTAATTGTAATAATACTAATAATAATAATAATAGTAACAATGATAATAATAGTAATAATTTATTTATTTATTTATTTATTTATTTATTTATTTATTTATTTATTTATTTATTTATTTATTTATTTATTTATTGATATTTATGTTCTGGACAACAGCCATAGGCCAATAAAAGTCCAGCACAGTGATACAAATAATGCAATAAAATGAACAACTATGGTACACATTACATAATAGAGATAACAACAAAAAAGAACAAGGTTTACAATGATTAGTTTACAAGGATTAATACTAATATATTTTAAGGAAAAGAGTTGATTCATACAAAGTATTACCAAAATGTGTAGAAAGATAATGCAATTAATATTAACAAAGACATTGCCATGTTCTAATACTTCTATACATTGAATGGATCGAAATCGCCTACATGTAAGTTAGCATGTTTAATACATCTGGAGACCGGCGAGGAGGATTTAGAATTTCTAATATAGAAGAGTTCGTGATGTCTCATGTCCTTCATAGGAATACGAAGGCTGACACTGTTTAAGAAAGATTGACAATTAATGTCACCTTTAAGGACCTTGCATAAGAATAAGTAATCGAGATCATGACGTCTGGCATACAGGCTTCGACATTTAAAGTGCTCACATTTTTATCATAGTTATACTCAGAGCTATTAGGCAGGAATCGGTAAGAACATAATGAAATAAATTTCCCTTGAATATTTTCAAGTTTAGCCGAATCAGAATTAGTAATAGAGTTCCAAACTACAGATGCATATTCGAGTTTCGATCTCACTAATGTATAATAATAATAATAATAATAATAATAATAATAATAATAATAATAATAATAATAATAATAATAATAATAGTAATAATAATAATAATAATACTAATAATAATAATAAATAATAATAATAATAATAATAATTCCAGTAAAGTTTTCATCTTTAAAAAAATAATGAAATTTTGACCAATACTCACTAGATAAAACATCAATAATAAACCCAGCTACACAGCACAGCTGATAATAATGATACACCAGACTTTAGAATACCAATGAAAAGACGGGAACAAGACCATGATCCTATTCCACAAGTTTATGGAATAATAGACTACAAATTGCAACTGAATGTTATTGTAAAGTATGGAGTTGTATAAATTATGTTAGCATCACACGTAAGGACGACTTATGTGTGGCATATTCATTATGGTCGGAGAAGAATTGTCAGTAAAACTGCAATAATATTGAGTATGACAAAATACCTCTCTGAGGAGCAACCAAAAGGCACAAGTTTTTCTTTATCTACAGCTTCAGAACTACACGGTAGAAAACATGTAGTTTCACCTGCTTTTCCACATATTCCATCCCATGTATGTGTGTATATATGTATATATACATATATCTATGTATGTATGTAGGCCTATGTATGTATGTATGTATGTATGTGCGTATGTATGCATGTCGTACGTATTTATGTATGTACAGCATAAATAATAATAATAATAATAATAATAATAATAATAATAATAATAATAATAATCGAATAGAAAACATAAATTAAAAGAAACATCCAAATTAAAGGAAGCATTGTTTAAAGTTTTTTTCATTGAAGCGAAGACCTTGGAATCAGGCCCATGAAAGTTCACGAGCTACACCATCATTTCCAAAATTCTGTGCGTCCCCATTTAAATCGTCACATTACAAAATGTTTATATTTTTATTGGCAACGGTCGAACTAGAGACCTCGAACATGGTCGTGGTCAACAAGTTACTGAAGCTCTCAGTCACGACAAAGACGCCCGGCCTTGTTTCAGAACCGATCTAGAGGCTTTACGATGCAATGGACCGTCCTTCTCTGTCAATGTAAGTCAATAACACTTTTCAGCGTAATATTCAACATATGTTTCTTCTCTACTCAGTTTTCATAAATAACGGACAACTTTGGTTTCCATGACAACCTGTTGCTCCCCTGGTGTTACGCATATACGAAAGATTAACAACAGAAGAAGAAATCAGATCTCCAAAACTTTCACATTACACGATTTAACCTCTGTTTAGTATATGTATACAGTTAAGAAGCTCGGGATGAATTTTTGCATTTCTCGCGATAGTTGCTAGCCGCTTGGAGCGCTGTGAGTACTAGGAACAATAGACTGTGATCGTGATCTAATACAGGCCGTAAGGCAGACCGTGTGACTCGCTTAACCCGATCACGAAGGGCGGCGTTTCAACCATATAAATTAGTTTGAATGCATAAACAGTAACATATATTTCTCTAAAATGTAGTGTAATTGCATTAATAAAATTTAAAACAATGATGAGACACTTCAGACATAATTCACTTGCGAGTTAAGGTGTAATATTATTTTTGGTGTCAAAATTACGTTGTCCGTATGTGTAATACCTGCCTTTATTTCGATTAAATATTGCGAAATTCTTCTACATTCATTTATGCACTATTCAATAATTTTCAGTTGCACAGCACGGATATTTAGATATTTTGAAATTATAGGTTATAATATATTTATTGTACCAGTACTTTAATATTCGAATTTATACATTATAATTAAGCATAAACTTACGTATGATAACTTGTAAATGCAATTTGTCTATATTTCAGTTGTATTAATTAGTTTCTTACGGTACTCCAATCTGAAGTCCGATTCATGTAATATTTTAGTAGGCTAAACTAGCGCTGAGGTAGTTCCTTTGTACTCATACTCCTTGCATAATATACGGATCTGTGACAGGTTAGGTTTGGTTAGTTTAGGCTTTTATTATGTCTTGCTTATACTATCAACTGCACCTTCACAAAAAATCTCTTGTAAATTCAACGATTTTCACTTCTGAAATCACAGGAACTACCTCAGCGCTAGTTCCACCGCTTTACGAATACTGCCTTATTGGCCTTCGAACACTTGGCTATATTGAAATACGGTAACCTCACAGCGCTATTAATAGAGCAACTAGATTTACAAAGTCTCCAATACCCTGCCATTATATATGGAAATTATAGGTTATGTTTATTATATTTAACTTATATTCCTAAATTCGCAATTATACATTATAATTAAGCATAATGTCATGTATGACACCCCGCACATTCAATTTGTCTGTATTTTAATACTACAATTGAGTACTGAATTATTCTATTTCTCTACTACCTAAGACACGAAGTAATACAATTGTACGTACACTAATTTCATAGGAGTGGTATGGTAAATTTTCTATCTAAAATTAAGGAAGGTAGATATGCTAAATTAAAATTAATATATAAATTCTTTTTTATTAAACCTCAAAATAACTTCCATTCTAAACTTAAAATGTTGATGCGAACAGATTATGTTAACATGTAAAATTCTCTTCACATTAAAATAACACAGTTTTGTAATTATTTCTGCAACATATTATGCAACAAGAAGTAAACGGAACTTATGGACACATTACACTAAATAAAACTTAGCGATGATACGCAATAAAGTTATAATATAATAATTCACTGAGCTCCATACACTGAAATAGAAAACCCGAACAAACATTATCGTCTGCTAGGGAAAGGGGATCAGCGAATAGGGATTATAAAGAATGGACACTTCGCGTCGGTACCTTTGATGTAGCCGGACCGATTTCAATGACCTTCAAGCCAGCTAGAGCGTGAGATTCTGCTTTCTCCCTAGAGTTGGCGCTGACATCACACCAGCTAGCAGTCGACACAGCGGAAATATAACACATATAATTAATACATCTAGGTACATTATGTACTCAAATAAAATTAATTGGATCCATAAAATAATAAATCCGTCATTAACTGTAATGTCTAGACTCTAGAGTTCCTTTATAATGAGAGTTGAGACGTTGACCCCAACAACAATTAAAATATGTAATGATATGATAGCGCTGAAAATGGAAAAACAAAACTCTTATGAGAAGTAAAACCATATACATATATTATATTATATACAAATATTAACCGAATTCGATACTTAATTTTATAATGTATTATATTATTTTATAATATAATTTATTATATCTTAAATATAAAATATTATTATTACAACTAGTTTGTCACTGAGAAATAAGGAAAAGCTGTTAACTTGAATTTATTTGAAGCAAAGCGTTACTGGATTATGTAATAAGGTAGGCGATGTTTGGATCCTGTGTCTCAACTCTATTCTCAATTATTATCTTAGCGTATGCTCGATTACACTAACCTCTAGCGCTTGAAAGTGGAACTAAACACTGGCGCACAGAGAAACAAAACACAGGAAAATTCGCTCAGTGTCCATTCTTTATAATCCCTATTCGCTGAGGGGATCTATGATGAGGCGACAGTAGCGATCCTGGTGATCAACTATCTATGGAAGCATATTTATTAAGTATTGAGCTTCGCGACTGTATATACTAGACTGTGATTTAACGCTGTACCTAAATTAAGAATTTATCTTCAATACGATAGTAATAGAATCAAGAAATCGCATTTGCGACGTCGAAGTTAGGTTAGAATCGGCTGACGCAGTCACATGCGGCCAGGTAACCGCGTCTCCTCGGAAGCCAGTTGTTAATCCGCCGAGTTGAGTAGCCCGGCGGGCGCTGACAATTGTGTCCGCCGCAAAAACCAATCGATTATCGAGTTATGCGATCCTGAAGCGAGCCAATTAGCTCTTATCTGCGCACGCCTGTCTTCGCTCCGAACTAATGTGACAGCTGCGAAGCGGGACGCGCCTCGGATAACCCCGGACACATTAATATTGTTTATTTAACGACGTTCTGACTAGAAAGAGTCGACAAGATTACGGTTTTTAAGCGTAAGTTATATTATTGGCTAATTGGTCACCCATTTTCTAATATAAATGAATATTTGGAATTCAAAATAGTACAATTTTAATAAATTATGTTTTTATATTGTAATATGCGGTTTCATTTGTATAGGACAATGTCTATTGTAATTGCCTAATGATTGAAATAGAAACTATGAAACTATTCTCGGTCAAAAAAATGTTGTACGCCGGATTTTTCATTTTACGTGGGTCGCTTTCCCGTTGCTTTTGTTGGAGTGAATATCGTACTCGAAGACAAAAGTCTACTTTCCCATTAATTGAGCTAAATGTCATACAAGTGCAGGTCTTAAATAATAAAATTACAACTCATTTTCAAAATATGAAATATTTTAAAATTGAAGCTTTTAAAAAAGAAATTTGTAAAATTATCCATGATATATAATATTAACAAATGTATTTTTTACCTTTTATTTCTGTCGACTATATTCATGTTTTTTTTATTGAATATCACTGCCTTCTGTCGGATTGTCAATTTATATTAAATGTGTATTTTTCTCTCTTTTTCTCTTTCTTCTTTATTCTTGCTCTTGTGTTGTATTTATTGGTTTGAATTAAGTTACTTACTGTATTCAGTAAACTGTCTTTGTAAATTTTTTGTTATATTATTGACTAAGACAACATCGTACACGAGCCTGGCTCTTACGGTAGTGGCTAGAAACATTTTTGTTTTATAAATTTAACTTGTACTCACTAGCTAGCTAGTTAAATAAATAAAAATATTGCACTAAAGTGTTGTTTATACTAAAAAAAATATTAATACTAATTACAATCAACCGTCCACACCTGTGGAGTAACGGTCAGCGCGTCTGGCTGCGAAACCAGGTGGCCCGGGTTCGAATCCCGGTCGGGGCAAGTTACCTGGTTGAGGTTTTTTCCGGGGTTTTCCCTCAACCCAATACGAGCAAATGCTGGGTAACTTTCGGTGCTGGACCCCGGACTCATTTCACCGGCATTATCACCTTCATATCATTCAGACGCTAAATAACCTAGATGTTGATACAGCGTCGTAAAATAACCCAATAAAATAAATAAAAAAATACAATCAACCTTCAGCTTTTTCACTCTGTAACACAGAGGTCCTCAGCACACCCTGGGGCTAGCGTCTCTTATCCGCGGAAAACACAGTGCACCATGGTGCAGTCGTAGCTGCTAGCGGGTATGCTCTCTACCTCTTCCTGCTGCACGACGGTGCTCAAGGGACGGCACCGCTTACCCTTTGCACATTTCAGCGAGTGCTGTCGACCACTGGTTTAACACATCTGTTTCTAAGAAAGACTCCAAGAAACTACAGGTTGATGTAGCCACATGGGATATTCAGGGTTCTTTATAATTTTCTTCTTAGTCTTTTATTACTATTATTATTATTATTATTATTATTATTATTATTATTATTATTATTATTATTATTATTATTATTATTATAGATATGCTGAAAGATGATGATTAGAAGGATGTTCTGTGCAGAGGAATAGAGAGAAGGTACATGTTCCGGGTTCGAGGAAGTAAAAGGTAAACAAAACGAGATGCTAGGTAAGAGGGTGTGGAGGTGTGGATGATTTTAAATAGTAATAAGAGAGAGTTGAAGAATCTTCTTTCTTTAAGTGGACTCCAAGACAACAATTCTAGTGACGGTGTTACATGATCGAATTTTCTAATGTTACAAACAAAACGAACGCAGATATTGTGAACACGCTGTAGTCTATGGGCAAGATCAGTATTTAGATTCGTGAATAGAGAATCGCAATAATCGAAGTGGGGCATCACTAAAGTTTGGATCAGGTTTTTTTAAGGCTGAGAGGTAAAACGTTGATTAAGTGTCTGAGGAAATGAATTATGGAAAAAGTTTTCTTACATAATATGTAGGTCACTTGACTTTGAAAATTTAAATTTGAATCTAAATATACCCCTAAATTTTTTACTGTGTTACTATATGTAATTGTGGTATTATTTATTTTTGTATTTGATACAGTGACTAGATCTACTTTGTTTAATGCTCGTTGGTGGCCCATTATTATAGCTTGTGATTTGTCTGGATTTAGTCTGAGTCCAAATTTTTGCTCCCATTGAGCTACAGATGCCAGATCTTCATTAATTCTGATCACGGAGTCATTGATTGTACAAGTTCGGGAATGAATGTAAAGTTGTAAGTCGTCAGCGTACAGGTGGTATTTAAAATGCTTTAAGATCTTTGTTACGTCGTTTATGTAAAGCGTAAAAAGTAATGGCCCAAGAACCGAGCCCTGAGGGATTCCGGCCTTGACGGTACGCCAATTGGAAGAATGACCACCGGCTGATACACATTGTTGGCGTTCTCAAAGGTAGGAATCGAACCAAGCAACGGCACTGTCAGAAAGATTGTAGTTTTTCAGTTTACATAAAAGGAGATCGGTGTGAACTGTTGTTATTATTATTATTATTATTATTATTATTATTATTATTATTATTATTGTTATTATCATTATTATTATTATTGTTATTGTTATTATATTGTTCATTATTGTTATTATTATTATTATTATTATTATTATTATTATTATTATTATATTATTTCCTCTTGTCACAGCCTCTTCGGCACGTAGACCCACGATATAAGTACAGACAGGTGGCGCGCGCAGTGTCTGTTCCCGTAGGCTTCACTCGCCCGCTGCACGGCCACTCCTCCGCCGCCGCGGACTGTCTCCGGGGGAAATGACAAGAATAAAACGCCGTGCCACGGCGGCCCGTGCCCCGGGACACACGGCATTCCTGCCTCTTTTTATTGCAGTGCTTGCTTGTTGTTTTACTTTATTAAAATTCCCTTCCACAGCGAATTAAACATAATGAGAAATTACGCGGCGAGGGGATTCCAGAAGCGTGTAACTGGGAGCTGTTAAGCCGTGCACGTGGGGCAGGCGGACCGGTCGCGGCAGCAGCCTCACAATTTCGGAGCTCCAGCCTCGCCGGGGTCCCACGCCGGGCACTGGGTTGGAGAACCCCGGATTCAAACCATACCGACAAGACTTGACTCTTCTGGGAAGGTAAATAGTGTCGAAGATCTCATTGCAGACATTCATAAGTCGTGTATAGTAATATACGTTACAAGAGCGGTATGTTGACGTTTTCATGTTCGAGGAAAAATTTGAAAAAGCGAAACGTAGTTGAGCTTTTTTAATTTCCGAGAACATGAAAACAAACATACCGCTCGTGTATCGTACATTACCCACGTTGCGAAGATCGTTTATTACATACCTGAAAGACGAATTTCTAATTAGTTGCAATGAAATCTCCATGTTGGTTTCTGTTTAATGACGCCAACTTCGGAACACCAAAATATCTTTCTTCAACATTGTTGCTGTAAAATGTTTTCTGTGTTTATTATACTCCAGCAGGCCGTGATATACGTCTGTATTTTTTTTCCCCCAGTCTATAAATGCGAACTTAAAACAAACGGTAAGGTTATGTAATGATTTATTTTTCATTTTAATATTTTAACACTATTATTTATATAACATATTGCAGTAATAACATCGGCATCTGGAATCTTGTTAATTTTTTCACGGCTTCCTTAATGTTACTTGTATCAGGAATGCAATAAGTTTCGTGGAGTAGTAGACTTTACTTAATTTTTGCCAATATTTAAAAACAATAATTAACAGTGCAATTTAGGTGAAATTTCAATGGTTAGTTTCCAATTTATAATTATTACTATGTTAAACGTCTCTACACATAATATGTTAAAAGCCTAAAGCAGTAAAATGAATGTCGCGCTTAAGCGGTAAGAAGAGGGAAATTGTTATGTGTGTTACGTTGGGAATACTGAATGTGGTATTTCACACTTACCGCGTATTGGTTCTGTGCGGAAAACAAGCAAATACGCACGATCTCGCATAAAATAGTTATTTAATACAAGATGCCTATAGCATACTCCGGGAGATCATATCAAGTTTCAGGAAACGAAATATCCATAGGAAATATTTCAACATTTATCACTAGGGCTAGGATTTTGATGGCCCATACATCATGAAAATATGTCCTAAAAACAATGCATTTACATATGACCTAAAAATCTTTTGTGCGAGATCGTGCGTATTTGCTTGTTTTCCGCACAGAACCAATACACGGTAAGTGTGAAATACCACATTCAGTATTCCCAACGTAACACACATAACAATTTCCCTCTTCTTACCGCTTAAGCGCGACATTAATTTTACTGCTTTAGGCTTTTAACATATTATTTTTAGAGACGTTTAACATAGTAATTATTATAAATTGGAAACTTACCACTGCAATTTCACCTAAATTGCAATGTTAATTATTGTTTTTAAATATTTGCAAAAATTAAGTAAAGTCTACTACTCCACGAAACTTATTGCATTCTGATACAAGTAACATTAAGGAAGCATGAAAAATCAACGAGATTCCAGATGCCGATGTTATTACTGCAATATGTTATATAAATAATATTGTTAAAATATTAAAATGAAAAATAAATCATTACATAACCTTACCGTTTGTTTTAAGTTCGCATTTATAGACTGGGGGGGGGGGGAGACAGACGTATATCACGGCCTGCTGGAGTATAGTAAACACAGAAAACATTTTATAGCAACAATGTTGAAGAAAGATATTTTGGTGTTCCGAAGTTGCCGTCATTAAACAGAAACCAACATGGAGATTTCATTGCAACTAATTAGAAATATGTCTTTCAGGTATGTAATAAACGATCTTCGCACAAAATAATGTACGATACACGAGCGGTATGTTTGTTTTCATGTTCTCGTAAATTAAAAAAGCTCAACTAGGTTTCGCTTTTTCAATCTTTTCCTCGACATGAAAACGTCAACATACCGCTCTTGTAACGTATATCACTATTAAAAATGCCCTTAAAAATGTCCTAAAATTGATCTTACATAATTACCTTAGTAGGAAAAAGAGGTTTTGTGCGAGATCGTGCGTATTAGCTTGGTTTCCGCACAAAACCAATCCGCGGAAAGTCTAAAATTCCACATTCAGTATTCCCAACCTAACACACACAACAATTTCCCTCTTCTTACCGCTTAAGTGACATAATTGATTTTACTGCTTTAGGCTTTTAACATATTATTTTTAGAGACGTTCAACATAGTAATAATTATAAATTGGAAACTTACCACTGCAATTTCACCTAAATTGCACTGTTAATTATTGTTTTTAAATATTTGCAAAAATTAAGTAAACTCTACAACTCCACTAAAGTTACTGCATTCGTGATGCAAGTACCATTAAGGGAGCCGTGAAAAAATCAACAAGATTACATAGACTGGGGGAAAAAAGACAGACGTATACCACGGCCTGCTGGAGTATAGTAAAGACAGAAAATATTTTAAAGCAACAATGTTGAAGATAGATATTTTTGTTTTGCAAATTTGCCGTCATTCAACAGAAACCAAGATGGAGATTTTATTGCAACTAATTAGAAATTCCTCTTTCAGGTAAATAATAAACAATCTTCGCACAAACTAATGTACGATATAACGAGCGGTATATTTTCTTTCAATTCTCGGAAATTAAAAAAGCTCAACTACGTTTCGCTTTTTCAATCTTTTCCTCGAACATGAAAACTTCAACATACCGCTCTTGTAACGCATATTACTATTGTATTACTTAATAGTTAGACTAGTAATTAAATAATATTTTACATAATTTTTCCTATGTAGTACACTTTATTTTATCTGATGTGTTTCCATGTATGATCGTTCACCTCTGCGTCGGCATGTGGACGTGAGGTCAGCAGTCGGTTGGTCGGTCTTGGCCCTTCATGGGCTGTAGCACCATGGATTTACTTTGCTTTTAGTTTCCATGTAGTCTGCCACAAGGTCACTCTTATCTGGAATTAGCAGCTATATTAAAGGGATTGTTGGACTGATCCATGACGTGGGGTGTACTACGTTAAAATGGCAATATTTGTGTAGAAAAACGATTAAAATATTATACAAAATATTGGGTATTAATGGACAAAATATGTAAAGAAAATATAAAAGGAAATAGACATTATTTTACATTAATAATGGGGATTTATAGCCAAAATTAAATGAAAATGCCTAAACAATGACCGAATAAAACAAAAGATGCTCTTATGAGTTGAAACAGGCAAAAAATGCAAAAAAAAAAATGCCCTAACAAATATGTCTTAAAATAGGTACTCAGTTTATCAAATAGCACATAAATACTAAACCAGCTATATTTCTGGCTTACTAGAAAAAAGATGAAATTTCATCAAAATCCTAGCCCTATTTATCACTAACAACCCATCACCATAAAAAAAAAGCTTGTTACAATACCTCAAAATAAGCCAACACGGAAATTTTCTTGAAGCAAGTAATGAGAAAGGTTTGAAGTAAATTCCGAAAACACAAAGTATAACGATTAGACCATATCTCGTGACCAGAATATTGTACGAAATGAAAATATAAAAATTGGAAATTTATCCTTAACATGTGGAAAAATTCAAATATCTTGGAGCAACAGTAACAAATATAAATGACACTCGGGAGGAAATTAAACGCAGAAAAAATATGGAAATTGCCTGTTATTATTCGATTAAGAAGCTTTTATCATCCAGTCTGCTGTCAAAAACCTGAAAGTTAGAATTTATAAAACAGCTAGGTTATATTACCAGTTGTTCTGTATGGTTGTGAAACTTGGACTCTCACTTTGAGAGAGGAACAGAGGTTAAGGGTGTTTGAGAATAATGTGCTTAGAAAAATATTTGGGGCTGAGAGGAATTAAGTTACAGGAGAATGGAAAAAGTTACACAACACAGAACTGCACGCATTGTATTCTTCACCTGACATAATTAGGAACATTAAATCCAGACGTTTGAGATGGGCAGGGCATGTAGCACGTATGGACGAATCCAGAAATGCATATAGAGTGTTAGTTGGGAGGCCGGAGGGAAAAAGACCTTTGGGGAGGCCGAGACGTAGATGGGAAGATAATATTAAAATGAATTTGAGGGAGGTGGGATATCATGATAGAGAATGGATTAATCTTGCTCAGGATAGGGACCGATGACGGGCTTATGTGAGAGCGGCAATGAACCTCCAGGTTCCTTAAAGCCGTAAGTAAGTAAGTATCACTTCTTACTTTATACTTTTATCCTAGGGGTGAAACCTAACCATTTTTCTCCTATCTCTACGTATCTTCAGTTTCTAAAACCTAGCAAGTCCAGTTTTTCCCGAATTTTGGAACTAAAAGTCTTCCTGTTGCATCAAGAACGCTGAAAACAAAAATTCGTCACAATTTAGAAGTACCTTTAGCCGCACTTGACATAGCAATTGACAGTAGACAATCGCGTCCGCGTGTCTATCGATTAAACTCACTGTCAGAAACATCCGCCACTGCCGCGGATTGACAGTCTCCAGAACTCAACCCATCCACGGGAGGTCAGGATTGACTCTGGTTTTGTCAACTGTTAAGTTATGCAAAACGTGAACTCTGGCATTTGCCGCCACAAGACTGCCTAATCAAAACACTTCCACGCCATGTTCTTCATTTATACAGAATGTTTATCTTTTTAATTATATTAATGTTAAGAGATGTTAGGCAATTTAAACATGTTCTAGCTGTAAAACAGCTGCGAAAAGTTATTGCCCAACATGTTTATCAGGTTAAAGCAAAGCTGTAGATATTTTCTGCTCAAAAGCGATGGCGTTCGATCGCACAACGATTATGTATTAATAACGATGCACAGTGATAGAAAAGCGGCTTTCTTGTATGTGACTTCACATTTCACAAATATAATATGTGGACTCTTAACAGTTCATTTAAAATACAGTAATCCACCTGCTTTGAGACATTGTCTCGGTGTCCCAATAGTTCTTGTTGAGAAACCTATTAGTCCTGTTTTGTTGGAAAATATGAAAAAGAATCTTCCTCAACAATGTCCCAGAATTTTCCTGAACAATGTCAGAGAATATTCCTGAACAATATCCCAGGAACTTCCCGAAAAATGAACCAGGAACTTCCCGAACATTGTCCCAGAATCTTCCTGAACAATGTCCCAGAATCTTCCTGAACAATGTCCCAGAATCTTCCCGAACAATGTCCCAGAATCTTCCCGAACAATGTCCCAGAATCTTCCCGAACAATGTCCCAGAATCTTCCCGAACAATGTCCCACAATCTTCCCGAAAAATTTCCCAGAATCTTCCCGAACAATGTCCCAGAATCTTCCCGAACAATGTCACAGAATATTCCTGAACAATATCCTAGGAACTTCCCGAACAATGACCCAGAATCTTCCCGAACAATGTCCCAGAATCTTCCTGAACAATGTTTCAGAATCTTCCTGAACAATGTCTCAGAATCTTCCCGAACAATGTCCCAAAATCTTCCCGAACAATGTCACAGAATATTCCTGAACAATATCGTAGGAACTTCCCGAACAATGACCCAGAATCTTCCCGAACAATGTCCCAGAATCTTCCTGAACAATGTCCCAGAATCTTCCCGAACAATGTCCCAGAATATTCCCGAACAATGTCTCAGAATCTTCCCGAACAATGTCTCAAAATCTTCCCGAACAATGTCCCAGAATCTTCCCGAACAATGTCCCAGAATCTTCCCTATCTATCCTATTCTATTCTCTCTCTCATACCTAGACTGTCTCTCTTTCGTTTCTCGCTTTCTTATTAATATTGCATAGGTATTCCTTTCGTCGATAATTTCAATTATTTGTTTGTTTGTTTGGTTCGTTCGTTCGTTTATTTGTTTCTTTATTTATTTATTCATTTATTTATTTATTTACTTATTTACTTACTTATTTATTTATTTATTTATTTATTTTATTTAGTTATTTATTTATTTATTCAGTCATTTCTTTCACTGATTTACGATCGATCTAATATTAAAATATATTTTGTCTGGCAACATGAAATAGATTGGTTTCACGGAATAGTTTACGTTTCACGAGACATAACCTAAAATATAAGTATCTCGTTTGACCACGTGAAATTATTAGTAGAAACTGCGAAAACCGAGTACCACTTTAAAACGTGTGCTGTATTATTTATTAATTATTACTGTATTATTTACTAATATTACTAATTATAAATTACGACCAAATTTCAATTAACACTCGCTAGTAACTTTCGTTTCATGGGCGTTTACAGCTACCTCAAAGGCAAACAATGCTGCCAACATAGCAGTTAAAAAGTAACTGCCAGTTGTGTTTGTTAGTACCCAAAATGGAAACAAAGTTGGCAAAAGAATATTCAACCTGACAAATAGAAAATCACTATAATCCACTAGCATATGTAGTAATAGGGGGGAAATTGTTAGGTTATATAAAATAAAAGGACTCGGACTATAAAAATGAGGTAGTAAACTGTAATTTACAGTCAACGGCAACTAATGTACTCACTAATTGACCTCCGAAGACGTTAACAGGGGCTCGTACTGTTGCACAGCCTCTCTGAACTTGTGTAGCTCTGCCTGCGTTGTTTTGTTTGCAGTGTTGGAATTCCGAAGATAATGCCGGAATGCTGTAATAGCGACACGCATGGAGTCCCCGAATCTGACATCTCGTAAGAGGGCCACCCTGGACTGCCTGCATCACCGGCACAATGTCCCTTGATCGAGGTAACCCCGCATGCAGGTGGTTTTATGTAATGCCAGTAAGTTCATTTGGATGTATTCCAAACAGCTACCTGTTTGACCGGCTACATACAATAATTAGTGTCTCCTAGGAAACAAGTTCGTGTGTCCCAAATTCTTAAATCCTCGAGGTTGTTTTTATCACCAACAGTGAATATTAAGTATTCTAATAATAATAATAATAATAATAATAATAATAATAATAATAATAATAATAATAATAATAATAATAATAATAATAATAATAATAATAATAATAATAATAATAATAATAATAAAAATAGTTTTATTTTCCTGGCAGAGTTAAGGCCATCAGGCCTTCTCTTCCACTCAACCAGGATCAAATCACATACAAAAAAATACATACCGGTATACAAATATTAACTTAAAAATAATAATAAACATAATTAAGTAAAAGAGAGATTGAATACATATACACAATCAGTATTAACTTTAAATAAAAAAAATAAAAAATATATATATAATAAAAAGAGACTGAATACATAATCTCAAACAGGAAAATACATCTAGTATACAGTATTAACTTAAAAAAAAAAGAATTAATACATATGAATATAATCTCACAACTAAAGGAATAGTAGAATTAGCATGATCAGCACATCATGGGTTACATTGAGACAATGACAATTACCTAGATATTAGTGTTAATGAAAAAAAAAAAGTAATGACTGTGTAAAAAATAATAATAATAATAATAATAATAATAATAATAATAATAATAATAATAATAAATAAAAATGATACCTAAAAACTAATTCCTCGCATCTAAAATATTTCTAAACAACCTAATTTTAAACAGCTAGGGACTAAGACTACCCCTGATTTCCAGCGGCAGCGAATTCCATGAGCGGGCCATGGCTATTGAGAAAGAACTTGAGTACAGAGATGTCTGATGACGTGGTATTGATAGCAACAGATTGTGCTGTGAACATGTATTACGATTATGATGTGAAGCTAGGGGCAAGGTAGTTGGATGTGGAATCATGTATAATTCGATATAGCAGGCAGAGAGAATGTACTAAACGGAGCCAGGAGAGTCGTAAAAAATATTCCGATATATGATCATGTCGGCGGATATTGAAAATAAATCGGACGCACACATTATGTACACGTTGAAGTTTTTGAGAAAGTTCAGGGGTATGATTTTCTAGCATTAAGAAATATGATGACACATCTTGATTACACAACTTTTTTTTATTGTTTATTTATTTTTTTTAGCTTCCCTTATAAAAAGGTTGCCAGATTTGACAAAGCGTATTACATATAATTTGGAAACACACCTAAAAGGTAAAATAATATATATTTGAAATGGTTAGGGAAGCGAATATACAAAATGTCAGAAAAATTTACACCTAAGTAGGTTTATGCCCATTTACAGTTAAGAAAGGGGGGGGGATATCATCTGATAGGTTAGAATGATATGAATGTCATATACCGCGAGAGAAATAATAGTACGGATTTACTGGCATTGATATCTAAACCAATCAACAGCCATCGGTTAAGATAACTTGAAATTTCCATTATCACTCCCATACAAGTGATTTCTCAATATCTGAACCGATCCTTTGAGGGCACTAATGGCTATTTCCTTCACAATGCTGTGTGTTAGGCCCAGGTTTTTACATTTGTTGGCAAAGAAAGAGGGTATGGTACCTCGTGCTCCCACCATCAGGCCTATTACATCAATGCGGGACAGGCTATATTTATCTTTATAGAACGGGATTGTTGGTTCATAGATCCGTTTCTTTTCACTGTCCACCTCATGCGGTTGATCTGCATGTGTCTCAAATCTATGGTGGGATCGAGAATGTATGCCGAGTTGTTCTTAATGGCTATGATATCAATTCCTTGTGTGGCTAGTCCCTGCACCTCTTGATGGACCGTAAACCCTACTTCCTTCAGCGCCTCGGCCAGCATAGTTTAACACTGTATCAATTCGGAATATGTATGATAAGACTTTCCTGTGTTAAATTTCAACGTACCTCGTTAACATGTTTTGACCTATTTATGGGTCATCTTCAGAACTGGTCGTGGTTGGTCTTGGCGCCACTTGTTCTGTTTCCTGTGAGGGTGTGTTCCTGTGGTATATTGTAGAGTCAAAGAGTGTGTGTGTTCTGAAATTGAGTTGTGTGTTGAGAATATCGTTGGGGTGTGTTTTCGTGTGTCTGTATATTTCATATTGTTCTAGTGTGTTGAGTTTCTGGCTTTTTGGTTGAATGTGTAGTATTTCCATGTCTGTGTTGAGGTCTCTGTGGGTGTGGTTAGCATTTGTGATGTGTTCTGCATATGTGGAGGTGGTTTGTAATTTTGTTATGGCTGTGATGTGTTCTTTGTAACGTGTTTGAAATGATCTGCCTGTCTGTCCTATGTAGAAGTTGTTGCTGGTGTTACATTTGAGTTTGTATATGCCTGTGTGGTTGTATTTGTTTGTGTGTTGAGATGTTTTTGTAGAGTGTTATTTGTTCTGTATGCGATGTTGTAATTTAATTTCTTGAATGAGGTTGCAATTTTGTTTGTGTTTTTGTTTTCGTATGTTAGTGTGATGTATTTTTTGTGTTCTTGTGATTGTGTTGTATTCTTTGTTTTTTGTGATTATGTTTTGTCTTACGTATTATGTTGTCTATTATGTTAGGGTTGTATCCGTTTTCTTGTGCTATGTATTTGATTGTGTTTAGCTCTTCGTTGTAAAATCTTGTTGGTTCATTGGTATGTTGAGTAGTCTATGTACCATTGTTCGGAATGCATATGATGAAATGTTTGAAAACATAATTGTATATACAAAAACACATATGTCACTAGGACATTCTTGAAAATTAATATCATTTAACCGCGAAATGTTGCGAAAAACAATGATTTTAATGAACTTAGTACTTGAAAACTTTTTATTTCATAAAATCTTCGGGAAAACAGATAATCCTTTGAAATAAGACAAAAATTAATTTGGTTGAATTCTCCTGTTTTCTGAAGTTTTGCGTAAACAAGGATATTATTACGTCTTTACAGATTTCGCAGAATTATAATTCACAAGCTTTTGAATCATATGAGGAAGTTTCAGACATTGGTAGTGAGCGAGGAATTTCAACATAAAGACGAAGCATTACAAATATGGAATACCATTTTCTTTTCCTTTTTTTTCGCTTTGGAACCTACATGTTTTGAATACTGAACGAAAAGTACCGTCCTGTTTATTGCTGAATGTCTCTGCGAATCGTACACAGATTTAGAAGTTCGTTAGACGCTATAAAATGTTTGAAACAAAAAATAATTTCCTCAAAATCTAACATATTTCCATTACGATTCACTCAAAGTGTATCACGCCTGCCTTTATATTTATTTGGGAAATCTCAGTCCTCGAGTGACATTTATTAGGAATATTTCGCGAATAAAATAAAAATGTGAATAACATTTATCCCTAAAATTCATTCACAAAGTGTCAATAATTATATATTTATGAATACTTAACCTATTCAGACATTGTAAAGTCGAAATAGATGAATAACGATTACTGCGATAAAGAAATTGATTGTTATTCAGTAATGCCAATTGAGAAAAGCGAAATACAGGTTCAACAATGTTAATTACATGTACTGCGCTTTTCTCTTATTATTATAACAGAAATACGTTTTCATTATCTGCTGAAATCATAATTTAATTTAAACATTTTAAAGTATACTTACAAATAACCTAATTAATACATTAATTAAATGAATAATTGTTATGAAGGAGCGTCATTTTCTTTAGATACAATGGACATGGAATTAGAAGATGAAGATGTGGATGTGGAAGTGGGATTTCGCAATTTTCATGCTCAACGATTTATGTGGAAACAGTTGGCGACAGTGACTAAACAAAAGAACAACCATGCGGTAAATGGATAGTGATAAATCGAGCTGCAGAAGTTATCGCGATGTATGACTGTGATTGATTGGAATTCAAAATTTCATTACACTTCATTGGCCGAAAATGGAATGACGTCATATAAACGAAATAATAATAATAATAATAATAATAATAATAATAATAATAATAATAATAATAATAATAATAATAATAATAATAATCCGTGGCGCTACAGCCCGTGAAGGAACTAGACCGACCAGCCGGCTGCTGTCCTCATGCCCACATGCCGAAGCAGAGGTGGACGATCATTCAACCAGAATGGAGGTATTGTGTGGTTAGCACGATGATCCCCCAGCCGTTATAGCTGGTATTCGCAACCGGATTTCGCTACCTATCGTAGCTCCCCAAGTGCATCACGATGCTGGGTGGGCACCGGTCCCATACACTGGCCGAAACTTCATGAGAAAATGTCTTCCTCCATGAAGACTCGAACCAGCGCGCATTCCGTAACGCGAGTCATAGGCAGGATGCCTTAGACCACGACGCCACGGCGAGGGACATATAAAGGAAACTGTCACTGCAATATTGTAGAACTTGCGATTGCAAATCAAATAAGTGGTCGCAGAGGTCTGTAACTGCTCTCGATGCCGAGATATTACTGAGAGAGTCCGCGCGGCCCTGCTAATTTTATACGCAACTACGGAGCTCTATTGCCTGTAGTGAGGAGAGGTGGCGTCATTGCGCGTGATCACAAAAATTACTTTGATTCATGGCCTAACTAGTAATGGCTGACAATAATCAATACCATTTTTTTGTTTCGGCATTTATCCCGGAACGGGTGACATACTTGGTGCGTGGAAAGACTTGTTTGCCGCTTGAAATATGGAATCCGGCGTTTTATGGTCATTGCTGCGTGAGAATTCATTGATAAAAGTAGGATTTTTGGCTTCCCAGTTTTTGTAAGCTGAGTAGCTGGAATTCCAGCGAGTGGCCAGATTTATGAATCGCCTGCTCATTCCTCTAATTTACACGCCAATTCATTTAGGCGCGCGCTCGCCTTACACAACAGGTGCGCGGGGACCGGCGGACCCATAAATTTCGTGAAATGATTAGCTCGTGCCTCCGCGGAGGAAGAAGCGAACATCTCCGCGACATCCGACTGCAGTAGACCAGGCGCGCTGCTTGTGTAAGTCTCTTATTGATGTGAAGGGGAAAAACTTGAATTGTACCTACTTGAACTGCATTTATTATTACTATTATCATCACTATTATTAACATTATTATTATTGTTAACTTTCGAGGAATATCACATTTGTTGACGTACAAAATTTAGTCGAATATTCTTTTGAGAAGATTAACTCCATATATAAATTGAGGAAAGAAGACAGAGGACGGACACTGGAAAGTTTTCTTTTCTCAATCGTACTATCAGGGACTGGAATGCTTTACCTGCAGACTTACAAAAGGCTTTACCAACAACCAAAAACGTATTTAAAAATAGGCTTAAGGACTTTACTAATAGACGGTAATTATACACAGTATGTAAAGGATGTAAATGATATTTTGTTATTGAAGTGTTCTATCAGTGAAGAATTATGTTGTATCAGTGAAGTGTGTTGTGTCAGTGAAGTGTGTTGTGTCAGTGAAACGTGTTCCTGTCAGGGAAGCTTTATAGTTTATAGTGGCAGTGCAAAGTATTTGAACAGTGAAATGTTTTGAAGTGTTAGTGAAATCAGGATAGAATCAGTGAAATGTGTCGTAGTTCCAGTGCAGTGAGTGAGTTGACAGCGAAATGAGTGTAATGTGGAAAGGTACTTGTGCAGATATGAACATATCATACTCGTGGGTTTTAGTTCGAACTTAGATTTAAGATACAAATTAGATTTATTTTAAATGTTATTTTAAGTGATCGTGCTTCATTTAATTTAGAATATTCCCTATTATTATTATTATTATTATTATTATTATTATTATTATTATTATTATTATTAATTATTTGTATTAATTATTGGTATTATTATTAACTGTACTTTTAATTAATAAGCATATTATTGTCATTATTGAGTGTAATTAGTTACCACTGCCACCGGGTATATACCCATTGCAGTGTGAATAAATAAATACATACATACATATGTAGATAAAAATTATTGGGGACCATCAGTGTGGTTTTAGGCGTAATAAATAAACTATTGACTAGATATTTTGTATTCGACAGATATTGGAGAAAATTGGGAGTATAAGGGTACAGTGCATCAGCAATTCATAGATTTCAAAAAGGCATATGACTCGGTTAAGAGAGAAGTTTTATATGATATTCTTATTGAATTTGGTATTCCCAAGAAACTAGTTCGATTAATTAAAATGTTTCTCAGTGAAACGTACAGCAGAGTTCGTATAGGCCAATTTCTGTCAGATGCTTTTCCAATTCACTGTGGGCTAAAGCAAGGAGATGCACTATCACCTTTACTTTTTAACTTCGCTCTAGAATATGCCATTAGGAAAGTCCAGGATAACAGAGAGGGTTTGGAATTGAACGGGTTACATCAGCTGCTTGTCTATGCGGATAACGTGAATATGCTAGGAGAAAATCCACAAACGATTAGGGAAAACACGGGAATTTTACTTGAAGCAAGTAAAGAGATAGGTTTGGAAGTAAATCCTGAAAAGACGAAGTATATGATTATGTCTCGTGACGGGAATATTGTACGAAATGGAAATATAAAAATTGGAAATTTATCTTTTGAAGAGGTGGAGAAGTTCAAATATCTTCGAGCAACAGTAACAACTATTAATACTCGAGAGGAAATTAAACACAGAATAAATATGAGAAATGCCTGTTATTATTCGGTTCAGAAGCTTTTATCATCCAGTCTGTTGTCAAAAAATCTGAAAGTTAGAATTTATAAAACAGTTATATTACCGGTTGTTCTTTATGGTTGTGAAACTTGGACTCTCACTTTGAGAGAGGAACATAGGTTAAGGGTATTTGAGAATAAGGTGCTTAGGAAAATATTTGGGGCTAAGAGGGATGACGTTACAGGAGAATGGAGAAAGTTACACAACACAGAACTGCACGAGTTGTATTCTTCACCTGACATAATTAGGAACATTAAATCCAGACGTTTGAGAAGGGCAGGGCATGTAGCACGTATGAGCGAATCCAGAAATGCATATAGAGTGTTAGTTGGGAGGCCGGAGGGAAGAAGACCTTTAGTGAGGCCGAGACGTAGATGGGAAAATAATATTGAAGTCGATTTGAGGGTGGTGGAATATGATAGTAGAGACTGGATTGATCTTGCTCAGGATAGAGACCAATGGCGGGCTTATGTGAGGGCGGCAATGAATCTCCGGGTTCCTTGAAAGCCAGTAAGTAAGTAAGTAAGTAACTAAGTATTATTATTATTATTATTATTATTAATGCATAATAATAATAATAATAATAATAATAATAATAATGCAACGAAGTAGGGGAACTAATCACAAGCCAATAGCATCCGGTGATAGTATATAAAATTAAAAGTCAAAGATTATTACACTCCTATTTCTCAGCTACTGTCCCAGAAGCAGTCCGGGTGCCGTCGCGTTCCTGCACGCGGCCATTTCATAACCTCTCGACTCGCCGTATGTAATATGATTTTCAAACAAATATTTTCGCAGCAAAACGCTTTGCGCTGCGATCGACACCTGGGGACGTTGGGTGCGCCGGGGGGCACGACCCACAGGTTGAGCGACACTCGCTGAACAAACAAATCTGCTTCCCGGCCGCAGAACAAATATTGTCTTTAAAACGTCGCTCTACCGCTGCCGAGCGTCGCGACGCGGGAGAGAGAGGCGAGCGCAGCAGGATTAGCTACGCGCCGGGTCAATGCGGCCGGAGCCTCACGCACCACACCACCACCATAATCACCATCATCACAATCACCATCACCATCACAATCATCACCACCATCACTATCACCATCACCATCATCATCACAATCATGATCACCATCATCATCACAATCATGATCACCATCATCATCACAATCACCATCATCATCACAATCACCATCATCATCATCACAATCACCATCATCATCATCATCACCATCATCATTATCACAATCATCACCATCATCATCACAATCACCAACACCAACATTACAGTCACTATCACCATCGCCATCATGATCATCACAATCATCATAATCACAATCATCACCATCATCACAATCACCATCATCATCACAATCACAATCATCACCATCATCATCACAATCACCATCATCATCGCCATCACCATAACCATCATCATCACAATCACCATCATCACAATCACCAACATCACCATCATCATCACAATCACCATCATTACAATACCATCATCATCACAATCATCACCATCATCACAATCATCATCATCACCATCACCATCATCACAATCACCATTATCATTACCATCATCATCATCATCATCATTACAATCACCATCATCATCATCATCATCATCTAGGATTGGCCTCATAGGCTATTCTAACTTCAAAGCAGAGTATTTCCCATCTGTTTCACTGTACCACATGAAATTTTCCCAACTCAAAATAATGTCATATTTAGTCCTGTGAGCTGAATTTATTTATTTCAGCAGATTATTTTACAACGCTTTATCAACATGGATGTATGTATGTATGTATGTATGTATGTATGTATGTATGTATGTATTTATTATTAAGACTACAATTGGGTTTACAGCCGGTGGCAGTGATATATAATATACAATAATACCATTACAATTATACAATAATTACAGCAATAAAAGAAAAATAAAATAAAGTAAACCTAAATTTATTTCTAACTATAAATAAATATTTCAAAAAGACGTATGACTCGATTAAGAGACAAGTTTAAATGATATTCTTATTGAATTTGGTATTCCCAACAAACTAGTTCGGTTAATTAAAATGTGTCTCAGTGAAACGTACTGCAGAGTAAGTATAGGTCACTTTCTGTCAGATGCGTTTCCAATTCACTGCGGGCTAAAGCAAGGAGATGCACTATCACCTTTACTTTTAACTTTGCTCTAGAGTATGTCATTAGGAAAGTCCGGGATAACGCAGAGGGTTTGGAATTGAACGGGTTACATCAGCTGCTTGTCTATGCGGATGACGTGAATATGTTAGGAGAAAATCCACAAACGATTAGGGAAAACACAGGGATTTTACTTGAAGCAAGTAAAGAGATAGATCTGGAAGTAAATCCCAAAAAGACAAAGTATATGATTATGTCTCGTGACCAGAATATTGTACGAAATGGAAATATAAAAATTGGAAATTTATCTTTTGAACAGGTGGAGAAGTTCAAATATCTTAGAGCAACAGTAACAAATATAAATGATACTCGGGAGGAAATTAAACATAGAATAAATATGGGAAATGCCTGTTATTATTCGGTTGAGAAGCTTTTATCATCCAGTCTGTTGTCAAAAAATCTGAAAGTTATAATTCATAAACAGTTATATTACCGGTTGTTCTTTATGGTTGTGAAACTTGGACTCTCACTTTCAGAGAGTAACATAGATAGGTTAAGGGTGTTTGAGAATAAGGTGCTTAGGAAAATATTTGGGGCTAAGAGGGATGAAGTTACAGGAGAATGGAGAAAGTTACACAACGCATTGCATTCTTCACCTGACATAATTAGGAACATTAAATCCAGACGTTTGAGGTGGGCAGGGCATGTAGCATGTATGGGCGAATCCAGAAATGCATATAGAGTGTTAGTTGGGAGACCAGAGCAAGAAAGACCTTTGGGAAGGCCGACACGTATATGGGAGGATAATGTTAAAGTGGATTTTGAGAGACGTGGCATATGATGATAGAGACTGGATTAATCTTGAACAGGATAGGGACCAATGGCGGGCTTATGTGAGGGCGGCAATGAACCTGCGGGTTCCTTAAAAGCCATTTGTAAGTAAGGAAAGATTTCACAGGATTAAAAAAACATGTACTTCAAGTACATTGTAACCTGAAGGTCTACCTATCAAATTACAATATAAATATGTAAATCCTTCGGAGAATTACACAAACAATATTTCTATTACTGAACTGTACGGCATCCTGAAACGAAGAATATTATGGTTCCATATTGTTTTCAAATAAAATATTTACGTTTAGTAATAATCCTTCAAAGGTCAGGGATGGGCGCTATGGTTCCGCGTGGGCACTGTATACACCGCCCTTCATTTCTCCCTTCACAAATATTCTAGGCCTACCTGTCTGCGTGTAATTATGTACAGTAAGCAGAGGTTGAACTCGGTACATAACGTTTTAATCAGGGGCGTGTAAAGTGATGGAATATGGCAAATAAATTATGGGTTTGGTTTTAATTTTCAAAGAGATATTGGAACAAGACTACTTTGTAATGCCTCAACTGTTCACTTGAGATTTATATAATATCACACGGCACTTGGGTCTTGAACATAAGAAGGAATTTGGCGAACATAAATTTATATGAGTTTAAAATAGGATTGTTAAAAATGGTTTATATTAATAAAATAGTTATTATATATGAAAAAAGCAATGTGTTATTTTAATGTAATTTGTTGTGCAGGTTGAAATAGTGAGATAGTTTTCAAATGTTATGTTTTATTTAACGACGCTCGCAACTGCAGAGGTTATCTCTATAGCTCTACTGATAAATTGTTTGTGTTTGTAATTTGAAGTAGTATGCATGATATGTATTATCAATTTCTGTATATCACAACTGGTTGAATTGTTTATACCTTAAATTTAATTAAATTGTTTTGTATTATAATATAGCTCAACTTATGAATGATCGTTTGCGTTTGTAAATTTAATAATCTGATTGGCTATGTATTGTATACTTTTAGTAGAGCCATCGATGTAGCTCAGTCGGCAGACTCGCTGGGCTGCTGTTCCGGAGCTGCGTTCGGGCTTGGGTTGGATCCCCCTTTGGACTTTGGTTTCTTCCGAGGTTTTCCACAGCCGTGGGACTGAAGCCGGATGGTCTATGGCGAGTCCTTGGCATCAACACCTTTGAGTTGATTACCCCCTTTGATTTGATTACCTGGTTGGGTTTTCCGAGGTTTCCCCCACCGAAAAGGCAAATGCCGGGTAATATTTTGGCGAATCCTCGGACCTCATTTCATCTCACTACATCTCGCCAAAATGTAAAAAAAAATTGTACAACATTGTAAAAATTGTAGAAAATTACTAAATTGTAAAACTATAAAAATTTGTAAAAATTGTAATTGTAATATTGTAAAATGTTGACATGTTCCACATCTTAAAGCTTCATTGCTCATGTAAGATCTATGGAATAAAATAAATGAATGAATGAATGAATGAATGAATGAATGTATATCAGCGTCGCTGGTGTGCCGGAATTTTGTCTCGCAGGAATTCTTTAACATGCCAGTAAATCTACTGACATGAGCCTGTCGCATTTAAGCACACTTAAATGCCATCGACCTGGCCCAGGATCGAACCCGCAACCTCGGGCATAGAAGGCCAGCGCTATACCAAGTACGCCATTCAGGGCGACCCAGGGCGCTATTACATATATATATATATATATATATATATATATATATATATATATATATATAAAGAGTTAGTTAAAAGGCCCGCACCACCTAAATAACTTTTGAAGCATACGGTTCAGTGTCATGAAACTTGGTATGTCAGGATAACCATATACTAAGAACTCAAAAATGGTATTACCGAGTTTTTTCTACTTCCGGTTTAACCGGAAGTAACTCCAACTCTCTTATTTTAAATGGAACATCCAAGATATTTTTTTAACTAGCCCTCTCTTAAGTAAAACTCTCATATAGTAAATCTCGGAATGAGGAAGTGCGCTTTTCCCAGCGGTCAGAATTAGGCGTAACTGCCGGATAACAAAATCAGGAAAAAGAAAACATACTCGGTAGCAGAAAAAATATCATTAGGAAGTAGTTCTTTCGTATCACGTAACTAAGTGTCGTTGCTCAATAGTGATACAAAGCAATGAAGATGTTGACAAGAAACGATTAATAAAGGTAACGAATAGCGTTTTAGTCTTTTAGCAGCGCCACTCGGAAGCGCTGGTGAGTGTGAAACGACACTAGGTTATGGAAACTTCCACTCAACCATACCAAAGAAGGAATGTATAAGAAACCGTAGTACTTCCAGTGCATGTAACTTCTTACCAGAGGACGAGGCGGATCTGTAGTGGACAAGCTAACAGCTTGGCGGACACTCACCTGCAAAGACACAACCACGCATGAGACTAAGAAATAAATAGGCGGCAGGGACGAAGATAGTGTGAAATGAGTCTGATAAAAATGCGGAAGAATGGATGTAATGAATGTAATTAAGAGAGACATAATAAATGTAAGGAATGAGGTGACAAAGAAAGAAAATAGTGAATTAAAGTAGAAAGAAAGAAAGAAATAAAGAAAGAAAGAAATAAAGAAAAAAGGAAGGAAGAAAGGAAGAAGGAAAGAAGGAATGAAAGAAAGAAAGAGAGGAAGAATGAAAGAAAGAAAGAAGGATAGAAAGAAAGAAAGAAAGAAGGATAGAAAGAAAGAAAGAACGAAAGAAGGATAGAAAGAAAGAAAGAAAGAAAGAAAGAAAGAAAGAAGGATAGTAAGAAAGAAAGAAAGAACGAACGAAAGGATAGTAAGAAAGAAAGAAAGAAAGAAAGAACGAAAGAAGGATAGTAAGAAAGAAAGAAAGAAGGATAGTAAGAAAGAAAGAAAGAACGAAAGAAGGAAGGATAGTAAGAAAGAAAGAAAGAACGAAAGAAGGATAGTAAGAAAGAAAGAAAGAAAGAACGAAAGAAAGAAATAAATAAAGAAAAAAGGAAGAAAGGAAGAAGGAAAGAAGGAATGAAAGAAAGAAAGAGAGGAAGAATGAAAGAAAGAAAGAAGGATAGAAAGAAAGAAAGAAAGAAAGAAAGAAGGATAGAAAGAAAGAACGAAAGAAGGATAGAAAGAAAGAAAGAAGGATAGTAAGAAAGAAAGAAAGAACGAACGAAAGAAGGATAGTAAGAAAGAAAGAAAGAAAGAAAGAACGAAAGAAGGATAGTAAGAAAGAAAGAAAGAAGGATAGTAAGAAAGAAAGAAAGAACGAAAGAAGGATAGTAAGAAAGAAAGAAAGAAAGAACGAAAGAAAGAAATAAATAAAGAAAAAAGGAAGGAAGAAAGAAAGGAAGAAAGAAAGAAGGATAGTAAGAAAGAAAGAAAGAAAGAACAAAAGAAGAATAGTAAGAAAGAAAGAAAGAACGAAAGAAGGATAGAAAGAAAGAAAGAAAGAACGAAGGAAAGAGAGAAAGAAAGGAAGAAGGATAGTAAGAAAGAAAGAAAGAACGAAAGAAAGATGGTAAGAAAGAAAGAAAGAAAGAAGGAAAGAGAGAAAGAAAGAAAGAAAGGAAGGAAGAAAGAGAGAAAGAAAGAAGGAAAGAAAGGAAGAAAGAAACAAGGAATGAAGGAATGAAAGGAAGAAAGCAGGAAAGAAAGAAAGAAAGAAAGGAATAAAGAAAGAAAGGAAGGAAGAAAGAAAGAAGGAATGAAAGAAAGAAGGAATGAAAGAAAGAAGGAATGAAAGAAAGAAAGAGAGAAAGAAAGAAAGGAAGGAAGGAAGAAAGAAGGAAGGAATGAAGGAATGAAAGAAAGAAGGAATGAAGGAATGAAAGAAAGAAAGAAGGAAAGAAAGAAAGAAAGGAATAAAGAAAGAAAGGAAGGAAGAAATAAAGAAGGAAAGAAAGAAAGAAAGAAAGAAAGAAAGAAAGAAAGGAATAAAGAAAGAAAGGAATAAAGAAAGAAGACAGAAAGGAATAAAGAAAGAAAGGAAGGAAGGAAGAAAGGTAGAAAATAATAATGAAATGAAGATAAAGCGAGGAAGAAAGAAAGATTAGGAAGAAATTAGAAACAATTAAAAAAATGGAACAGGGATGTATAAAATAACACCGGCCAGCAAAAAAATAAAATAAAAATAATTATGTTAAAATACAAACAGAGAAAGTATAAGAAGAAAAGTTGAAATGAATTAAGAAGAAAAGGAGAAATAGATACATAAATAGGTGATTAAAGACGGAAGAAGGCATAAATGAGAGAAAACAGAGTAATTGACAACTATTCCTTTTGAATCTCAATTTCTAAATATTCAATTTGCTATATTCAGAAGAAAATGTATAGGCCTACGATTTCGGAAAAAGTAATGCCAGTTTCGAAAACTGTAATATAAAGTTAATTTCAGAAAAAAATATCTGTAATTTCAGAAAGTTTCAACATTAATTAAATTATTTCCATTATGCGTCTTTGAATAATATTGTATTAACTTAAGATTAGCTTTTCCCAAATTTAGGAAAATGTAACTTCAATGTCGGAAATGATACGGAAGCCGAAATGTAATGAAGTCAGTTCATGATTTGAAGCTTTTACTATTTTTTCCAGCTACCTATACAATAACATCATATAATAAGATTACATTATACCTATACCAACACGTTAAAATGAAATTGATTCGCAGTATTTCATTTGGTAGAATACTAAATATAGACAAAACTGTTAAGGCCCATTCACAATGAAAATTAAACATAACCGTAACATAAACACAGAAGTTTGCGCCCAGGCCACCAAATGGGATCATTCACAATGATTCACATAAGCATTGACATAAACATTACCGTAAGACGTTAACATGAAAGTTTGCTAACTCCAAACTTTCATGCTTATGCTTACGTCATTTGCAAACAGAACACAATCATGGAGCGCTGAAGTATACGACAGAATATGAGGAAATGGCGTCGTTGTTATGTTTCCATGGTTACCAAGTATGTTTGCTGTTATGTTTATGTTCCCATCGTGAATGATGGTATGACTTCTTGATTTTACCGCAATGTTTATATTCTTAAGTTAACGCTTACGTTATGTTTAATTTTCATTGTGAATGAGCCTTAAATCTTTGAAAGTTTATTTTGTAAATAAATTATGTAAATCTGCTCCAAATACTTTAGCATTTAAATATTTATTTCATATTTTCTTATTTTGCCAAAACTTTTTTCGTACTGCACCGGTGTATAGTAAGCACCAAAGAATGTGAAATAAAAAAGCATCACCGAAAGGAAAGCAAAGAAAATTAAATTAAAAAGAAAGAGAAACTCAAAAGAAAGGAGGACAAAATGGAAAATAGCGGCAAACATTAAAAAGAAAACGCAAATAAATACAGGAGCGCGGAAAACATACATAAATGCCCACCACTGTAAATAAATAAATAAACAAACAAATGAATAACAAATGCGCTGACTCAACTTTCTTTTTTTTTTTTTTCGTGCGGGCTGAACAGCGGGTCAGCCTCGTGCGATCTGCCTGGCCGTGGTTTAAATCATTTCAATAAGAAGGCAAGGATATCGCCGACAGTCACGCAACCACGTGACACACGGTTGCTATGGAAACGTTGCCAAACTGCCTACTCTAACAGTTCCTCCAAGTAATGTTTAGTTTGGCTTAACAAATGTTAAACTAATAGTCTTTTTATTTTTAATATCTTGTTAACGTATTCTGCATTTCTTCAACATAATATCTACTGTTTAAGGGGAGAGGATGGTATTTTTTTAACTTTTTTCCTATTTGATATAAAATTTTAATTTTTTGTATGTAGAGAGCTCATAGCTGTAACAATTCAACCAAATATAAATGTTTTGAAAAAGAAATTATTTGGGGTCCCAAATTTGACAAAAAATATACCCAATGCAGGATTGTACTAAAACCGATATATCTAAACCGTTTTTAAAGATAGATTCAAACGGTTTTTTGCAATGTATTTGCAAAAGCATGTTCTACAAACTGTCTGTAACAGAATTTTGATATTAGTCCCTACGTTTGTAGAATAAACAATTAAAATTTAATAACAATTTTCTGATTTCCTTTCTTGCAAACAAACGGACGTATTTTTAAAATGAAATCAATTAACAAAATTTTGTTACAGAGAAAAGTTTCCTAATAGTCTCAAGAATGTGTGTCCTAAATTTCATGCATGTATCTTTAATAGTTCAGAAATTATATCCATTTTTTCTGGCAATGTAGCAAAAAAATGAACTTACTGGAAACCGATAAATGTGGGCATGCGATTTAAAAATCCATAGCGCAGGAAGTTTAAAAATGACGTCTCAACATCCGATAAGGGCACAAACAACCACAAAATGTTATGCTATGCATTACACACATATCAAAGAGTATTTTAAAGAAAAAAAAAATTTTTTTAATTTAATTTACCGGAAACAACAATAAAAGTTGGCGAGTTATTTAAAAATCCATAACGCAGGAAGTTTAAAAATGGCGACTCAACATCCGATAAGGGCATAAATACCCACAAAATGTTATGCTATGCATTCCACACATATCACAGAGTATTTTAAAGAATTTTTTTTAATTTACCCATTTTCTACCAAAAAATACCATCCTCTCCCCTTAAAACAACCAACACTTAACTATAGCAGTTCGCCGCTTAAGGTTAAAATATCCGTAAGCCCCAAAATCTTCGAAATTAGGTTTTTGTACCGTTAAATTCATCTACCTGCTATATCTCGTAAACCACAGTTTAATATTAATCGCGGAAGAGGTCAAAATTTCAATATCACGTATGGTAAGTCCGCAATGGCGACAAAAAAAGTTATTTTTCATTGTGCTGTAGAATTTTGATTTTGTGGGGTTCGACCATTTGCATTTTAAGCGACGATTTAGCATTATTTTAACTACCGGTACTCAACAGCAGTTGGTACTGATTTTGCAAATGAAAGGCAATGCTTGATTGACTGAAATTATTCTTTAAATTCTGTATTGTAGAGTAAGTCATGAAACGTGTGTAAAATCACGGTCAGTTACAGTGGGCCATGATCATAAACAAAAAGTTGACAAATGAAAGCTACAGATAGAGTTTAACAGTCATTAAATGTTATTTCAATACTTGGAGCAACCGGCTGTAAGAGTCATTTATGGAAAACTCTACGAAGTATGCTAAACGTTGCCAAGACGACAAGCGTCAGCAATGGATTAGAGCCAGGATTTTGTTTTCTCGAGATCAGCTAAATGATAATGAAAATTATGAGAATGGTTTTGAGTCCATTTCTGTTTGACTTCACAACTTTTTTTTTTTTTTTTTACGGATAAAGTTTAAGTTGGCACTGACTCTAGTATTAACTGCATATGATCGCATATCTTATTGCAGTATTCCTCTGTCCAATCCTTATACTTTTTGGCCCATTGCAATCATTTATGTTTCTTTGCTTCAGACAACTTTAGCTTTCTTTAGAGGCTAACAACATTGTATCCCCATTTCCTTGTATCTTCTCTTTGTAGTTGGGGTAGAAACTGATACTCCATTATTGTCTGAAATCTTCTTGATTGTCCTTCAGTTTTCCGGAGCGATTTGTCGAAGTTTTCCCCATCTGTTTTTAGAGTTATTGTTTGTTTTTGACGACATTTTAATTTCTTATGACTGCATTTTATTATTATTATTTAGATTTTCTTACTTAAGATTGTGACACCGCCATCATAGAAATTTCTGGTTCGGTGTACCGTAGAAGAGGGTAAAGTCGATCAAAATTTTGCAATTTTTTATGATATTGAGGTTATCCAATGGAGCGAAGTTCCTCAGAAAATAGCATTTTGTCGTCATATCCTTCACTTATGAAGGCACGTTACAAGAATTGAATTACAATCTATAAAAAAACTGTTTATTTTATTTCACTTGTGATCGAAGTTACCTGCTTAAATAGGGTAAAGTCGATCACCATTGAATTTTTAGTTTAAGATCGATTTTAAAATATTGCGGAGTAAAGTCGATCACTGTTTATGTTTTTAAAAAACAAATTAAGTGTATTACATATATTTCATTTGTTATAAGAGGTGTAAAAACAATAATAATCTTCAATATATGCCTATAGCATTATATAGTGTATCTTTTGTTACTGTGATCATACTATTCGACACAATTAGGCCTATAGGTCTCCACTGTACAATCGTGACTATGATTGCCAACTTATAAAACATAAAAACACATTTTAATACTTCACATACCAACAAACAAAGATTTAAGAATTCAAAATTTACATTGAAATACCACCCTTCAATTTTAATCTAAAATGCAATTCAACATTGCTTAGGTTTATATCAGATGTTATTTGAAATCTTCCCCTCCTCATGTCACTTTAGAAATTACGTTGTTCCCATAGTCAGGTACAGAGGGGTGTACAAAATATGTTCCTTTGGCAGTGCTTCTCTTACGCGAAAAATTCACCATAACTTCGTCTTCCTCTTTCCCCACTATCCCATCAATATAAACTATACTATGACAGTTTTCTGTTTATAAGTGTTAGTTGGAGGTATTTCGGTGAACAATTTATTCTTCCTGCTGGTCCTATCTGCTTCGAGTAGATCGATGGCATGATCGACTTAACCCTACAAGGTACAAGTTTTCTTAAAATAATAAGTTTCAATACTAACATTTACGAACTGCAAAACTATTATTTCAGGATACAATCTCAACGAAAAGTACTTACGTATACTTCCTGTCTCCTTTCACTGCTGACTATAATTTAGAGTTTGTAAGACTTTGTTTTCATTTAAGAGAAAAAGTTGAGAATAACAATTTTCATTTCAACGGTAATTACACAGTGTTCCCATTGTTGGCATTCGCAGGATTTTTGGTGTCCCTCTCGCTTACATTTGCAATGTCAGGCAATGAAGTCAGCATAACAAAATTTTAACAAGTAACTGAGAAAATATATAATTTTCAATAAAAATCGCAAATGATCGATTTTACACCCACTGATTGACTTTACCCACTTCTACGGTACTGGTATTCACAGTGCTGCAGAAGTGTGGACAGTTTGCATAGGTTCCTTGGAGTGAGCTGAAGAGCTTTTCTCCCTCCTTCAATAAGGACACAAATTGGAAAGCCATACAGATTTAAAACATGTTAAATTTCTTTCTGTACTGTATTTCAATATCATCAAAGCAATGCTTACCTCTGTAACTTGATTACGGGTAATTAACAATAACGAAGTGCTCACAAGGAATAGCAGGACTGGAATGAAGTTGAACGGAAATTGAAACAAATGACAATTTCGAGACTTCGATGGCATTTCAGGCGCTTATCTGTTATATATTTGAGAAAACATTATTTTTAGTTGCATCATCACACATGTGTCGGACCTAGCGTGGAACATGTCACCACAGCTGGGTGGCTGCACTGTTTCAGGGCACGTGATGTTACGTGAAGAACGCGGATCGCGAAGGAGCACGGGAGCCGCTACTGAATTTGAGAGAAGAGCGGACACAAAACAGAACACAGGTAGCAGCAGACAACAGTAGCTGCACCGCCCACCAGACACACGCCACGCGCCACCACACTGCCGCATCACAACGCAATGAGAGTGAGGCCAGTATCAAATGCAAGGAATACAAAGCAGACACACAGAGAGAAAGGAAGAAACAAAGACGGCACGAAATAAGAAAAAAGAAACACAGAAAGAAAGTCAGGACGATAGAAAGAAAGATAAGACAAAAGAAGAAAAAGAAACAAAAAAGATAGGACGATTGAAAAAAGAAAGAAAGACAGGATGAAAGAAAGGAAGATAAGAAAAAAAAAAAAAGAAAACAAAAAAAGACGAAAGGAAAGAAAGACAGACAGGGCGAAACAAAAAAGAAAGACAGACAGGACGAAACAAAAAAGAAAGAGGGCGAAACAAAAAAAAAAGGAAAGACAGACAGGATGCAAAACAAAAAAAAAGAAAGACAAAAAGAAAGACAGAAGGACGAAAAAAAAAAAGAAAGACAGACAGGACGAAACAAAAAAAAGAAAGACAGGAAACAAAAAAAAGAAAGAAACAAAACAAAAAAGACAGAACGAAAGAAAAAAAGAAAGACAGACAGGACGAAAGAAAAAAAGACAGAGGGGACGAAAGAAAAAAAAAGGAAGACAGAAAGGACGAAAGAAAAAAAGAAAGACAGACAGGACGAAAAGAAAAAAAGAAAGACAGAGTGGACGAAAGAAAAAAAAGAAAAAAACAAAAACAGACAGGACGAAAGAAAAAAAAAAAGAAAGACAGAGAGGACGAAAGAAAGAAACAAATACAGACAGAAATAAAGACAGACAGGATGAAAGAAAAAAAGAAAGAAAAAAGGAAGAGAGACAGAATGAAAGAAAGAAAGAAAGAAAGACAGGACGAAAAAAAAAAAAAAAGGAACAAGAAAATCAGAAGCAAAGAATGAAAGACAGGACAAAAAAAAGGAGAAAAATAAGTAACACAAATTAAAGGAAAGGAGAATGAAGCAAGAACGAAACAATAATGACAGAATAAAATAAATAAAGAATGAATAAAAGAAATGAAGATAAAATAAAGAATAAAAGAAACAAAACTGAATGAATGAATGAATTAATTAATTAATTAATTAATTAATTAATTCGAAATCAAAATCTTTTTTGGAAAGTGAGAAAAAAAATGCTAACTTCGAAGTGACCTATTCAAAATAGACATTGACGCCCTCAAAAGTTGGTAAGGGGCAAACTTTTTTATTTTCCATTTTAGATAGGGGTCAAAGCGAGACAAATGTTTAGGAAGAATGAAAATTAGTTTTAAAAGTGGTTATTATTCAAAATATCTACTAGTTTCCTTGTTACGGCTAGTTAAAAAAAGGGGTTGTTTCGCCTGACGGACTTCCGTATGCAGAGTGACTAAACTTTTCTGTTACAAGTGCGGAATCTCATAGAAATCATCGCGGTGGTATGAAATTTATTTTAGAAATCTTTGCATTGCGTAAAATTTTCGAGTTAATTGTGAGTTTTGAAATTTAATAAAAATAGTTCTATTACATAAATAACATTTATGCTAATTAAACACTAATATGTATATGATTATGTCTCGTGACGAGAATACTGTACGAAATGGAAATAAAAAAATTGGAAATTTATCTTTTGAAGAGGTGGAGAAGTTCAAATATCTTGGAGCAACAGTAACAAATATAAATGATACTCAGGAGGAAATTAAACACAGAATAAATATGGGAAATGCCTGTTATTATTCGGTTGAGAAACTTTTAGGCCATCATCCAGTCTGCTGTCGAAAAACCTGAAAGTTACAATTTATAAAACAGTTATATTACCGGTTGTTCTTTATGGTTGTGAAATATGGACTCTCACTTTGAAGAACGGAGGTTAAGGGTATTTGAGAATAAGGTGCTTAGGAAAATATTTGGGGCTAAGAGGGATGAAGTTACAGGAGAATGGAGAAAGTTACACAACACAGAACTGCACGCATTGTATTCCTCACCTGGCATAATTAGGAACATTAAATCCAGACGTTTGAGATGGGCAGGGCATGTAGCACGTATGGGCGAATCCAGAAATGCATATAGAGTGTTAGTTGGGAGGCCGGAGGGACAAAGACATTTCGGGAGGCCGAGACGTAGATAGGAAGATAATATTAAAATGGATTTGAGGGAGGTGGGATATGATGATAGAGAATGGATTAATCTTGCTCAGAATAGGGACCAATGGTGGGCTTATGTGAGGGCGGCAATGAACCTCCGGGTTCCTTAAAAGCCAGTAAGTAAGTAAACATTAGTATGCCATACTTTGAAACTCAGAAAAATTAAAAGAATATCATAGTAGCTTCTTATATTAATTATTGGTATTACTGTGACTATTACTATTATTATTACTATTATTATTACTATTATTATTATTACTATAATTATTATTACTATTATTATTATTAGTATTACTATTAATATTACTATTACTATTAATATTATTATTACTATTACTATTATTATTAATATTATTATTACTATTATTATTATTACTATAATTATTATTACTACTATTATTATTCATTTAGATTTAATGTGTATATTTTATATTTTAGGTTTTTGAATTTGTAATAATCAATTTAATTACTATTAATGGTTTAGTATTACTATTAATATTATTATTACTATTACTATTAATATTATTATTATTATTACTATTATTATTATTATTACTATTATTATTATTATTATTATTACTACTACTACTATTATTATTATTATTATTACTACTACTATTATTATTATTATTATTATTATTATTATTATTATTATTATTATTATTATTATTACTACTACTACTATTATTATTACTACTACTACTATTATTATTACTGTTATTATTATTACTATTATTATTATTATTACTATTACTATTGCTATTATTATTATTACTATTATTATCATTACTATTATTACTATTATTATTACTATTATTATTATTATTATTATTATTATTATTATTATTATTACTGTTATTTACGGTTAACCCATCGTTAAGAGATGGGCTGTCGTCGGATTAGGCAGGGAATCCAGCTGCAACAATATGCATGGCGGAGCGTCTTGGGAACTCGACTCTTGAATCACGTGCGAAATGGCAGCATTCACCGCGCGTGCGCACAAAGCAGTCTAAATGAACCGAAGAGGTCAACGAGCGAGACGGCGCGAGGCTGTTACAAGTTATAAAACAGTGAGGCCGCGTGCCCAACTGGATGGTCAGATGTGTTAACCTGCCCTGTACAGTGCACCAAATAAAGCGGCCCTCCAGTGTCCCAACCTGGTCACACGCAATATCGTACAAATATCGTTTAGCCATCAAATAACATGAAAACTCAGTTCTTCTCTGACGTCTACAGTTCGGTGTTTGGGCTCTAAGTGCCTGAAATATCCTCAATAAGAACATGAAATAGGATTCAAAATTAGCAATAGCCTAAAAGTCATCTGTAAAAGTGACATATTACATATGGGTTGAAATAAGGCCAGATTTTCGAAACGAATACCTGAAACACTTTCGTTCTTCTAACATACTTATTTCATACACTGTTGAATTTCCTTATTTTTATTCAAATAATATTGTAGTTTTTATGCTGTAAGTAATTGATAATAAAACCGTATCTATTTTCTGACACATCTGCATATACAGGGACATCATTTTATTTTTTATGCTCGACCATGCCCAAATGTAGTAATTATACACCTGGTAGCAGTCCTTTAATGCATGTCATTAAAGTACACCTACTCATTAAAGTACAGGTGTTTTCAGCCAATGACAACTCAGCTTATAGGTGTTCAGCCAATAACAAGTCAGCTTTCTACCGTTATAAAACCGCAAGTATCGATTATTCTCGGATATGCAATCGAAAGAGAATTAGCGAAAAGTCACGGAGGCTGGAAATCCAATACTGTCGCAGAAGGTTATGTTCTGTTACTATAATAATTACCGTTAATTGTAAATAATATTCAAATAAATTCAATTTGTCATCTCGTTTTTCAATGTCGAATTCAATAATCAAGGTTATACCAAGTTTAACGGTATTACACAAGGTCATGACATTATTGTTCCTCGGAAAAAATCAATACTTTCGCGTCTGCGCACATCTCACAATTCACGATCTACAACAATCACTTCCGATCTTGTCAGATACAAATAAAATGTATACATCTGAATAATTTCAAGTTAGAAATATGGTCCAGCATAAAAAGTCGTATGAAACTCACCTATAATGGTAATTAAGAAGCTGGTATGAAAATTATGAAACTCGCTTGCGCTCGTTTCATAAACATCCATACTCGCTTCTTAATTACTATCATTTTAGGCTCGTTGCATAATGTACTATACTAACATTTTTAATATCAACCTGGCTATATCTTTGGATTAAAGGTCTATAACCGGAAACACCGCTTGCTCCACCTTCCAAGACAGGAGTTCGATGATACTGGCGTAAAATACAAATCACTTTACTAGATATAGGAGGGAAGAAAAGTAGTTCATCCATTTATGTAAACTAGGAAATATTGCAATTTTGAGTTTGATAATTTTCATTAGGTCTTTGTTTAATCAAAATGCAGTACTGTATTAATACTTGGTTTTTTTACTCACCAATTGAGCTATCCATTCGGACGTATTCATTATGCAGTGTATATTGTACTGTTACAGCACATTAGCATACAATATAGAGAATGAAGTTAAATTGAAAAATAATCACAATATGGATATTTAAACTCATTTTTGAAAATGGTGGCCGTTCATTTCGATAACAGGCTTCATTTCTAATGTGCATATTATCGCACTATAGACTAATTCCAATTACCATTTTCGTCCTTCGTACGAGTAACTCATGTTGAAATAATTCTATACCTACTCCATAAAAGAGTACCTTACGTATTGTAAATTCAATCTTCACTTCTGCCCGATCCGAAAAGATAAAATTACTCAGACATGCTATCTACTGTCCGTTCAAGTGGTTATGTCGTAGGGTCTTAGCAAAGGGGGGGGGGATTCACGTGACAGTTAATTACTTAACGAGACCCTTTTATTTAAGTTATTTTAAATAGTTGTATAATATTACGTAGACGTCCAATTCCTAACAGGAATTAATGTTTTCAGAAAAGAGCTAAGTCAGCCCAGCTACTAGACTTTACAGAGGGGCGAGCAGAAGCAGGTGGGGGAAATCAGGATGCGACGTAAGCAAACGGACGACAGTACCTGTGGGAAAATATGATTCAATATTGAAAGCTCTTTCGTCACTGGAAAACGTGAACATTTTCTGGAATGCACTATACTCACTAACTCAGTACTGCATACGCGGCCTCGGTTCTGTGTGGACTATGGTTGGAAGTTTACTAGTAGAAGGGGTGGGAGTGAAGTACATTCAAAAACTCAGGTACAATAAAAATTGAAGTAAAAATAAAATGATGTCCCTGTACAAAGTGAACATTTAACACAAAATTAATTTTAAATTATTGCATCTTGTATACGCTCGTAGCGTAAATAAATACTTGGTTGCTATGGAAACATGGACAGCAGATGAATGAAAGTACAGAAAAACGCTACGAACTTATGCATAAATCCAATATTAAGATAAAGACATTATGCTCAGTTCAGGGACCACTATTCAAACAGTCGATACCATTCGTGAAAGAATCGATACCATTCAACAATCAACAATCAGTCGAGAGATTAAATAATCATGAAAGAGATTCACCCATCGCCTTCCTTACGCCTAAATGATTTGTTATCTGACGGCTAAAATGCACAAGGGCTCCGTCTTGCTGGAAAACATGCCCTTTCTTGTAGCCAAGGGAAATACAAACAGCTATTTCTCTATACCCATTATGATCAGTGCTGCCCTCAGACGATCTCAGAAGAGTGAAACATACTATTTCTTTGTACGAAATTGTTTGTCTTTACTTCATGTAACTTATAGGCCTACTACTAAGATTTATTTCAAATCATCCGTCCTCAAGTGAGGTTGACCACTGGGATCCGGAATTAACAAACATAAAAGATAAAGGGAAATGAAACGAGCAACATAATGATTCGATTTGTACATTAAAACAAAAGTTTACGTGTTAACATATAGATGATAGTGCAGAATTTGAAGTGAGGCCTTCAGAATTTCCATCACAATCTTCTGAACCTCATAAAAGGGAATTTTAAAGGATTTAAGGATATTACATGTAAATTTTGGTAAACAACCCCTCGCTCCAAATAGTAAGCCTGCAACATCCCAGTTGTAAAGCGAAGTGCCATATTTTTCACTGAGGTATGGAAGACAAGGTACATATTTAGCTCGCTTGTCATCATTTATCTGCAGTGCCTGATTCGTGTCTCGTTCAAAGCAAATCGTAGGGTCTAAGACCATCGCTTTCTGGGTTCTTCTATTGATGGCAATTATATCGACTCTTCTATGAGAATCATCTTCAGACACGCAATGAATCTCCTCATGTGCTTCCCATCCTCTGTTTCTTAGCAGGTTGGCAATTGCTGTACGGGCACGATGGTGTCTGTTGTTACGCAGTAGCTCTCCCTTCTTACAGAACCCCAGTACGTGGCCAAGTGTTTCAGTCTCGCTGCAGCCGGGATGGCGACAACGGGTAGTACTGAAGGTTCTGCCAGGGACAGATCTCACTGCCGTGACGTTGCAAGACATCTTGATGGCATTGATGTATTCGAGGACTAAAGACACTTTTGGAGTAGATCCAGGAGTTGGCTTTAGGGCATTATTCAAATGTACAAACACCTTTGCCTTTATGTGGAAGCTGGCACCATGACTGGAATGATTGTTTTCTGAGAACTTCTCTGAGATGTTTTCCTTTAGTTTGAGGTGTGACGCTGTGTGGAGCAATCTTAAGGTATAAAATTTGTTTTGTATAATTTTGCTCTGTAAAATTTTTTCTACAATTTAGAATGGTACCAGAAAGAGGAAGAAGTGAACAGATCCCTTGAAATTATGTCTAAATTGTTTATAAAAATTATTTTGTTTATAATTTTGACATACAACTTGAAACATGATAGCTCATGCAGTTTTTAAGATAAACCACAGTTTTTTCACTGCTTTATAGCTAATACTATTCTATAGTGCCTGACAGAGAGCTATTTTTACTTTTACTTACATTAATTAAATATTACCATATATGTAACTCACAATAATATTTTATGTTGCATAAATCATGTAAAAATTCACAGATAATTATTAACTACATTAATGTTATTTTATTCATTGTCAGACACTGGGGGACATTTCAAGCTTGAAAATGACACCAATATCTTCTTCGTATCACCATATTTGACTGAGATGTCATGTTTAAAAGAATTAAATATTCTAAAATTACTATTTACAGGAAATGAGCCACAAACTTTCAGAGCCTAGAAGACTGCATCATCATATGTCACCCCTTAAGCAGCTTCATGTCGGTCCAGTTTCAGCTTCTTTCTGCCTCTCAAATACCTCCGCCTTGTTTTAACTTCAGGTGTTGAATTTTTTTTTTTTTTTGGCATTTTTGTCCCTATTTTTCATTGATGCAACAAATCCTGCGATGGTGTTTGTCCCAGGGTTTATGCCCATCCTCCTCAGAATTTTAATTTCTACTTTTGGACTCATTAAATTGACGTACAACATCACTGACACACAAATTTACAGTTTTATGACTAACAGTAAAAGATTATAAATTACTTCATTATGTAAAAAAGTTTTTTCAATCTAATGATCATGCCCTGATATCCATGCATCTATTTCGGGACTAGAAAGAAGTTTATTTTACAAGCAATGCTGGACGAGGGGATTGACTGCTACGAAGATCAATCCAAAAGTAATCCACAATATTTATTTAAAAATTACATTTTTATCCTACAGCTTTGCTATTTTCATAGAATGTAGATACATCCTTCAGGAACAATACGTCACTTTTCCACATAATCCCCGCACCTTTCAACTGCCTTACGCAGGAAGGATGTATCTATGACCTCCATAAATTGCAAAGGTTTAGAATAAAAAATAAGTTTTAAAAAATGTTGTGCATTACTTTTGGAGTGATCTTCGTAGAAGTGACTGTGGCTGATGACGCAGCATTTTGGAAAATGGGCCTTATCTGGAAAACCATAAGGCATAAATCGAAAATTCTTATATAAAATTAAAGGGGAGAAAATTCTCTATTAAAATAGTTATATTTTGAAAATTCTAATTTTTCATCACTTTTTGCGTTTTGTGGGTGTACATATACCTTAAGGCGCATGAGAGATGTTTTCTTCTTCTCTTCTAGATTCACTTTTTCACTCAGAATATTCCATACTACTACTTCCTAAAATATTTACTGTTCTTCGTGAATCACCCTACATATATCACCAATCATCTGTATCTAGTATCGCTGGACCTCTTCAATATTTCTAATGTTTCTCAGTCGTGGTCTTCCTCATGGTCTTCGTCTTCTGAATATCTTCCTTTCCTTTCTACAGGTCCAATAGCATCCAGTTTGAATTCTAGACACCCCGTCTGGTTCCACTGCAGTACATATTTCTCGAACGCGGGCCAGCGATGGGAGGGGGGGCCCAGGGCGCAGCCCGGTAATTTCTCGGTCGTGGGGCAGGTGGTACCGGCGAGGGCGGCGATTGGTTTGTTACCGGCGGCCCGGGGCGCACTCCCAAGGCCGCGGTGTCACCGAGCGTCTGCGATGATTTAAAGTACCGTCCACAGCCCAATTTACGCCTCGCGCCCCCGGGGATCGTTTGTTAGCCGGCTTTGTTGCACAGCGTCATTATGCGGGCACTGAGGACCTGCGGGGCCCTGCGACCTTGTGGACGAAGAAACGAGGAGGACGAAGGAAGAGAGTGACAAACAGGGAAGGAAGCGGGAAAAATGTACACGGACAAGGTTTAAAAAAGATGCATTAAGAGAGGAAGGAAACGGGAAAAATGTACACGGACAAGATTTTAAAAAAGATGCATTGAGAGAGGAAGGAAACGGGAAAAATGTACACGGACAAGGCTTTAAAAAAGATGCATTGAGAGAGGAAGGAAACGGGAAAAATGTACGCGGACAAGGTTTAAAAAAGATGCATTAAGAGAGGAAGGAAACGGGAAAAATGTACACGGACAAGGTTTAAAAAAGATGCATTAAGAGAGGAAGGAAACGGGAAAAATGTACACGGACAAGGTTTTAAAAAAGATGCATTGAGAGAGGAAGGAAAAGGGGAAAAATGTACACGGACAACGTTTTAAAAAAGATGCATTAAGAGAGGAAGGAAACGGGAAAAATGTACACGGACAAGGTTTTAAAAAAGATGCATTAAGAGAGGAAGGAAACGGGAAAAATGTACACGGACAAGGTTTAAAAAAGATGCATTAAGAGAGGAAGGAAACGGGAAAAATGTACACGGACAAGGTTTAAAAAAGATGCATTAAGAGAGGAAGGAAACGGGAAAAATGTACACGGACAAGGTTTAAAAAGATGCATTAAGAGAGGAAGGAAACGGGAAAAATGTACACGGACAAGGTTTTAAAAAGATGCATTGAGAGAGGAAGGAAAAGGGGAAAAATGTACACGGACAACGTTTTAAAAAAGATGCATTAAGAGAGGAAGGAAACGGGAAAAATGTACACGGACAAGGTTTTAAAAAAGATGCATTAAGAGAGGAAGGAAACGGGAAAAATGTACACGGACAAGGTTTTAAAAAAGATGCATTAAGAGAGGAAGGAAACGGGAAAAATGTACACGGACAAGGTTTTAAAAATGATGCATTAAGAGAGGAAGGAAACGGGAAAAATGTACACGGACAAGGTTTTAAAAAGATGCATTAAGAGAGGAAGGAAACGGGAAAAATGTACACGGACAAGGTTTTAAAAAAGATGCATTAAGAGAGGAAGGAAACGGGAAAAATGTACACGGACAAGGTTTTAAAAAAGATGCATTAAGAGAGGAAGGAAACGGGGAAAAATGTACACGGACAAGGTGTTAAAAAAATGCAGTAAGAGACAATCGTAATTTGCGATAATGAACAACATAACACAATCCATGAAAGAATGACAGCTATTCCCAGTATGGGATGAAGCTAAATGCAAACAAGACGAAAACCATGATTATCGGAAGAAGAATAAAGAAGGTAAACGTGCGAATTCGAACTAACAAGCAAACGTTCTGATGGGGGCAGATAAAAAAAGTTGAATTTTTTCTTCCACCATGTTAGTAATGTCACAAGACTATAATATATAGACAAATTAATTATGAATACGATATCGCCGCCTTACAAAACGATCTTAACGTTATTGAAACCTGGACGACAGAAAATAAAATGAAAATCAATGTCAGTAAAAGAGTCAAATCCTTTTAAAAGCATAAAGAAATTTGTCTCGGATATCAGCTGAATGGTACATCGGTGCAAAACACTTGTAAATATCTAGGTATATATTTAAGTAACAAACTGGGTAAGGGAGGAACAAGTCACTAATACCACAAGGAAAAAGCCTGGAAAGCACTACATTTCTCTATGCATATTCTGAAGAAATCTAACCGAAAGTTTTAGCGTAAAACCCTTGTTGCCCAATTATGGGATATGGAGCAGTAGGTTGGGATCCGTACAGACAAAAAAATCGATTCAATAGAAAAGGTCCAACGCAAGGCAAAAATGTGTCAAAATGGGGAAGGGACGTGGTGAAGGGATAGTAAAGACTTAGGTTTTCAAGTCAAGGCGACAAAACCAGACTCACCGCATTGTTTAAGGCACAAATGGGACACAAAGCATGGACCGACATCAATGCTAGATTAGCAACACCACCATAAGAAGGGCTTCATATTAGGAAGTTTAAATGTAGAAAAAAAGAACGGACGTGGCAAAATTTTCCTTTGTTAAAAACAACAGTAGACTGGAACAACGGGAAAACCTGCGGCAATCTTTCAGGGTGTTCCTTCAAAATCAATACATTTAAGGAAAGATTGAGAAGATTAGACTGAAAATGTAATTGGAGGTGCAGTGTAATTATTTATGTTGTGTCATGTAACTAATTGAGTTGATATGTAAAAAGTTGATATGTAATTAATTAAGATGATATGTAATTTAGTTGATATGTAAAAAATTAGGGACGATATGTAATTAATTAAGATGATATGTAATTAAGTTGGTATGTAATTAGTTACGGTGATAAATTATTTAAATTGGTAATAGTTGGGTGAAATAGAAGTATTATAAGTTAGATTTACTTTTGCTTATCGTAGGCGTTATTATAGAATAGTTTTTATTTATAGTCCTAGGTTTATTGCATCTACTATTTATAGATTTACGTTTATTTTATTTTATTTCATTTACGTTTATTTTATTTTATGTTTCTAATTGTAATTACTGTATATTATATATCACTGCCACCGGGTGGATACCCAATCGTAGTTTAATAAAAAACATCTGTCATACCATGGGATCAATTTTTGTGTCGTAGAAGTCAGCCGAAAGATCGGAACCAGCGTTTGACTGCGTCTGCTTTGTGTCGATCCCATGATATGAGAAATGTCTTAGTTCCGGTGAAAAATATGTTGAAAAATAGCTTAACAATTGCTGTGTCTGTTTCAATAAAATTTTCCAGTGAAATTGTGATTTTTTTCTGTTAACGGCCCTTGGCGAACATCTTTTTACGGCCCTCATAATTGCGGTCGAGTGGCCAAAATTTGTATAAGCACTTCTTTTGATATTATTAACATGGTGGAAGAAAAAAAAATAACTTTTTTATCTGCCCCCATCAGAACATTTGCTTGTAAGACAAATGGACAGTTTTAAATACTTGGGAAGCTGCTGCCAAAAAATCAAAAGGACAATAGCAATGGCAAAAGAAGCTTTTAATAGGAAAAGGAGCATTTTCTGCGGACCACTGGAAAAAAAAACTACGTAAGAGATTAGTGAAGTAATTTGTATGTAGTGTGCCATTGTAGCCTATGGAGCAAAAACATGGACATTACGACGAAGTGAAGAGAAGCGAATAGAAGTATTTGAAATGTGGATATGGAGAAGAATGGAGTGTGTCAAATAGACAGAAGGAATAAGAAACGAAGCTGTGTTGGAAAGAGTGGGTGAAGAAAGAACAATGCTGAGGCTGATCAGGAAGAGGAAAAGGATTTGGCTGGGTCACTGGCTGAGAAGAAACTGCCTTAGAAGGATATACTAAAAAGAATGGTTAACAGAAGAAAAATTCAGAGAGGAAGAAGATATCAGATGATCAACGACATTAAGATATATGGATAATATGGGAGACGACAAGGCAGAAAATATGGAGGATCTGAGTATACTGGGTTTGCAGTGAAGGAATTACCCTTGGGCAGAAAATTATGAATGAATGAATAAGTTAATTAAATCCATACCGAAGCTAATAGATATCAAATTACGGTAACTAACATTGGTCATGAATTTGCGACGAATATCATGAACATTATACGTACGGAAGATAATGAACATTGCTGATCAGTTTACATGGCAGACAATAATTATTGTTGATAAGTTTGCATCAAAGCTAATGAACGCTGATGATAATCCATACGGACGAAAACAAACACACTTGTTGAACTAAGTCATTTAGTACGTAGGATCGTGTGATATCTCATAACAGTTGGCAACACTGACAAGACGGCAATATTTGATGTGATCATCACTATAATGTATTGTGAAAGATCTGTCCTTGTGTACAAGACGATGAATGCATATTAATATTAATATTATTATTATCATTATCATTACTACTACTACTACTACTGCTACTACTACTACTACTACTACTGCTACTGCTGCTACTAACTGCTACTGCTACACACTACTACTACTGTTGCTACTACTAACTACTGCTACATTTAGCTGATGATACTGCTACTGCCACCACTACGGACGAAAACGAACACTTGCTGCTACTGCTGCTGAACTGCCACTGCTACTGCTACTACTACCACTACTACCACCTGCCACCACCACTGCCACTGCCACTGCAACTGCCTGACTGCTACCACTGCTACTGACTGCTGCTACCACTGCTGCTACTACTACTGCTACTACTACTGCTACTACTACTACTACTGCTACTACTACTGCAACTGCACTGACAAGACACCACTACTGCAATATTTGCTGCCTGCTGCCTCACTAGCTGCTGCTGCTAACTGTACTTACTGCCACCACCACTGAAAGATCTACCAAAGACCTGCTGCTGCTGTGTACAAGACTGATGAATGCATATTAATATACTACTATACTATCATTATACCACTACTACTACTACTACTACTACTACTACTACAGCTCAGGAAGAGAAAAAGGAATTGGCTTGGTCACTGGCAGAGTGGAAACTGCCTACTGAAGGATGCACTGGAAGAAATGGTGAACGGGAGAAGAGTTCGTGGCAAAAGAAGATACCACATTATACACGATATTTAGATAATTATATGGATCATATTCGGAGGGAGACAACAGAAAAGACTAGATAACGTTGGCTTTGCAGTGAAAGATCTGCCCTTGGGCAGAAAAATTATTATTATTATTATTATTATTATTATTATTATTATTATTATTATTAAAATCTCTCTCCAGTTATCAGATGCATGAAAGCTGCCGATTTACATTATATTAATTCAGATCCGTTTAATGTATAGTTTGTTGTTTGGCTATTCTTATATTAAGCATATTCATGTTTAACTTCGTTTGTGTTGTTTTTAGCTTTTCTGTATCATGTATTTTTGTAATTATCTATTCATTTTGTCATTATTGTTTATTTGTATTTGTCTCTAATTTTAATAATTATTTGTATGCACTGTGTCTTATATTATTCCATCTTCATTTATATGATTTCATTAATTCATCTGTAATTCATTTTATTTAATTGCCATTATTTTATTATCTCACTTACTAATTTTAATAATTATTTGTGCTATTTACTTTGTTGCATTTGGTCAATTGATTAATGTAGACTATTATATTGAATGTATTTCATCTCACTGCCATTTCTATCATTCATTCTCATCATCATTTGTTGTTTTGTTTTGTTTTGTATCTTGTGCTGAACTGTAATTGGCCTTGTGCTGTTGTTTTGCACGTTAATATTCTAAATAAATAAATAGATAATAAATAAATAAATAAATAATAATAATAATTATTATTATTATTATTATTATTATTATTATTATTATTATTATTATTATTATTATTCCTGATCAGGAAGAGAAAAAGGAACTGGTTGGGTCACTGCCTAAGAAGGATGCAGTGGAAGAAATGATCAACGGAAGAAAAGTTCGGGGCAGAAGAAGATATCAGATGATAGACGACATTAAGATATATGGATCATTATAGGAACAAAGAGGAAGGCAGAAAATAGATAAGACTGGAGAATGCTGGCTTAGCAGTGAAAGAACTGCCTTTGACCAGTAAACAATGAATGAATATTATGATTATTATTATTGATGACGATGATGATGATGATGATGATGATTTATATTATTATTGATTTGTATGCTCCTGATTTTTAAGTCGCCTACATTTTATAGGTCGGCTAAGTAGCCTACAAAATGAAATTCATAAACTTCCTAAGGACTCGCTGCGCCCCTGTTCCTCGCCACACACTGACGCACGTTGCACTGGACAAGGCGGGAGTTCGGTGAGGTGTGAACAGGATGGACCCGGACTCGGACCCGGGACGGCTGGTGACTCATGGGCCGCCTCCCGGATCCGCAACCTCGGGCCAACTTGAAGAGGAATCGAGCCTCTGACGCAGCGCCCCACCGCCGGGGGCGCCATCGGGAAAGTCGATATCACAGGGCTTTCACGAAATACCTGCGATACTTTTGTTCATATTTTTATACAGCTGCAGATGTTTTGCGGTAACATTGGAGTTTCATTTTATCCGAAATCCTTCTCACAATGGTTTCACATACTATAGAGCAGCGAATGTTTATTATGAAGCATTTTTAAACATTATAAAATTCATAAATGTTCCAGTTTTTTTTTTTGCAGTCACATATAATTTTTGCAGTAATAAAAGTCCAGGATTATAATGTCCATACGTTTAAATGTCCATGGAATAATGTCCACGTTGAAAATGTTCATGTTAAATCGTCCAGAGTCATAATGTCCATTGTTTTTAATAGTACATTATGCAACGAGCTTATAATGATAGTAATTAAGAATCGAGTATGGATTTTTATGAAACGAGCGCAAGCGAGTTTCATAATTTTCATACGAGCTTCTTAATTACCATTATAGGCGAGTTTCATACGACTTTTTATGCTCGACCATATTTCTAACTTGATATTACCGGTATTCAGATGTATAGGCCTACATTTTATTTGTATCTGACAAGATCCGAAGTGACCTTGTTCTAGGTCGTGAATTGTGAGATGTGCGCAGACGCGAAAGTATTGATTTTTGCCGAGGAACAATAATGTCATTGACCTTGACGTTGTCCCGTTAAACTTGATAATATTATAATATTACAACCTTGATTATTGAATTCGACATTGAAAAACGAGATGACAAATTGAATTTATTTGAATATTACTTACAATTAACGCTAATTATTATAGTAACAGAACATAACCTTCTGCGACAGTATTGGATTTCCAGCCTCCGTGACTTTTCGCTAATTCTCTTTCGATTGCATATCCGAGAATAATCGATACTTGCGGTTTTATAACGGTAGAAAGCTGACCTGTCATTGGCTGAACAGTTGTAACCTGAGTCGTCATTGGCTGAAAGACCTGACCTTTAATAAGTAGGTGTACTTTAATGACATGCATTAAAGGTCTGCTACCAGGTGTATAATTACTACATTTCGGCATGGTCGAGCATAAACAATTTATTGATCGATCAGCGCATTTAGCATTATACAGATCATTTCTAAATAAAATATAAATACAATATATGACACTGAATTGAGGGCAGCCTAGATTGGGCTCATCAATGAACAAAAATAATTGTTAATAAATAATTATTTACATAGGTTGGTGTGACGATAAATTTTGATTATAATATGAGGTCCATTGGAAGTCGGCTCTTGATTCTGGTGGGAAATGTGGACTTCCTTCCGAGAGAGTAGTGGATGGCGCCTGGAACATTTTCTAGGTTGTTATAGAACTTCTTAGCTTGTGAATGAATAAACTGTTTGATTGTGTGAATACCAGTTTCTCTGTGTAGTTGGCTGTTGCGGACAAACCAAGGACAATTGAATGAAATTCGTAGGACTTTATTTTGAAATGACTGGATGTGTTTAATTTCACTTATTGCAGCTCCTCCCCAGACAGGACAGGCATAAAGCAGTAGAGGTCGTAATAGAGATGTGTAAAGTAGCATGCGATTTTGTAGCTTTAGAGATGATTTCTTGTTGAGGAGCATAATGTCCATAGCTCTATAATGTACACTATATCCATTGTTGAAGGTAGTTATAGTAATCTATGTAAAAATTTTAAAATACAGAACTAACCAGAACTGAAATTTTTGAAGATGGAACGAAATCCTCAGTTAGTGCCATCACAGAAGGGTAAGCTGCTTCTTTCTTTTCGTGGGTACCTGTACCGACATCATGACTTTAATAGAGATAGGACAAAAATATATTGGCGATGCAGGGAAAGGAAAATTTGTAATACTGCAATGATAGGTTCGTTCCAACAACAGTCAGGAACCGTCCGTAACCATCGTGAGCATGCGCAGTACAGAAAAAGCGTTCCAACACAATCCGAACTAGTCCTGAACCGGAAACATGTGCTGCAGTCTGGCGTTCCAACAAGCTTTTGACACGGGTTCGGAACGGTCAGAAATAGTCCGTGGATTGAGGCATGTGCGGAAGAGTACGCGAGACGCGCATGCGCATAAGCTCACCAACGTCTCCTGGATACTGAAGAAAGACTTGATCGACTGTTCACATCAGTGAGGTTAAGATAGAAAGTGACAGTGCAGACAAATAATAAAACTAGAGATTTAATTTAAATCTTCACCAAAAAGAAAGGGAATGGAAATTATATGGGTATTGAAATAGTTAATTACAATTTCAACATGCAGCTTTGATTAAAAGTATAATAAATAATGTAAATAAATGAATAATTAAAAAAAGAACTATTTTTACATGAGAGTCCCCCAGTACACGACATTGAATTAGCAGAATTCTTGCTTTCCATATTTTTTGTCATCTTTTTATAGAAAATGATCGAAATTCTATTTTCTGCAATTAGAATTAGCTGCGAAACGATAATAATTAATCATCCCGTTCTTAGCAAAGATGATCACAGTTATAGCATCTCTGGATTTAGTACACAACGATCCGCGAAAGCGTTCCAACAGCGTCCAGTCCAGTTGCAATCCCATAGCAGATGCTCAACTAGCGCATGCGCATAAGATGGTACAGGAACCGTACATGAACTGATCCATGAACCGCTTGTTGGAACGAACCTGATAACGAACAGCAACCTCGATAACATTCGGAGATGCCACAAATAAGCATTTACACAGTGCCGATGAAGCAGGTATAGAAGTAGCGTGCATCTTGAACCGTGTTAAGGCAAGAGGAAGAGCGTTGGCTGTACATCCATCCATTTGGCGACTTATACAGTGCCTAAAGCGAGAAGGAAATGAAATTTGGAGACAAATATTGCAAGAAAGAGGGGGGCATACACAAATTAAAGAGCCGGTGAATAAAACATATTTGACGAATCAAAGACAAATTCTCCAGATAGTGAGAAACTACAACAGGTACAAAGAAAATGGAGAAATTCTCATATAGTTACCTTAAAAGTATTGGTTACCATCTTAAAAGTGGGGCTCTGGTTCCCGATGATTAATAACTTATTTGTACGAGTTATGGAATAAAATTTATTGTGTTCTATTCAAGTAGAATTTTCTTTTGCACTTGGACCTTATGAACGTTTGATACTATGGATATTTACACCTTGAGAACGTTTTATCATATGGGCTTTCTGTCGTATGGACATTTAGTACATGGACATTTTCACCGTATGGACATTTTGACCTTATGGAGGTTTTATCTATGGACGTTCTGTAGTATGGACTATATGCGGTGGATGCGTAATAAAACGCCAATAAGAACAGTTGTAAAAAATACAACAGAATAAGTGAAAGCAAAAGTCTAACATTCATAAAATTTGCATTATAATTTTATAACTCAATTGATACAATTACAGAGCAAAAGTAATATAAACAAGTATGATATAGCATAATTATGTAAAAGTAATGTGAAAAAAAGTTACACAACACAGAACTACACGCATTGTATTCTTCACCTGACATAATTAGGAACATTAAATCCAGACGTTTGAGATGGGCAGGGCATGTAGCACGTATGGGCGAATCCAGAAATGCATATAGAGTGTTAGTTGGGAGGCCGGAGGGAAAAAGACCTTTAGGAAACCTAGACGTAGATGGGAGGATAATATTGAGGTGGAATATGATGACAGAGACTGAATTAATCTTGGACAGGATAAGGACCGATGATGGGCTTATGTGAGGGCGGCAATGAACCTCCGGGTTCCTTAAAAGTCGTAAGTAAGTAAGTTTGGAGATTTTAAGAAATATATTTTATGAAAATTGAAACATTAAGCATTTGAGGTATAACATACGCTATCAAATACGTAGTGTTACACAAGGACCAGGAGATATGAACATACAAGTTGCTGACACACGAGGAAATATTAAATAATGTTCGCGGAAAACATTTTCATAATACATGATTATCTTTGTCGTATTCTTTCCGTGATTGTTCTTTGGATTTAGTGTAGGGCGGAGTATGGTCCCTTTGTCGGGCATGATTTTACATGCCGAGTGGGCTGGTATTTATTTACTGCAGACCCCACAAGTCTTACAAAGAGTAAATTACGTGAAGGGACGGTCTTACAGAGGTGATCATCAGATTCATTGTGCAAAACCCCACTGCTTTCCTATTGACTTCTACTACTTACTTACTTACTTACTTACTTACAAATGGCTTTTAAGGAACCCGAAGGTTCATTGCCGCCCTCACATAAGCCCGCCAGCGGTCCCTATCCTGAGCAAGATTAATCCAATCTCTATCATCATACCCCACCTCCCTCAAATCCATTTTAATATTATCTTCCCATCTACGTCTCGGCCTCCCTAAAGGTTTTTTTCCCTCCGGTCTCCCAACTAACACTCTATATGCATTTCTGGATTCGCCCATACGTGCTACATGCCCTGCCCATCTCAAACGTCTGGATTTAATGTTCCTAATTATGTCAGGTGAAGAATACAATGCGTGCAGTTCTGTGTTGTGTAACTTTCTCCATTCTCCTGTAACTTCATCCCGCTTAGCCCCAAATATTTTCCTAAGCACCTTATTCTCAAACACCCTGAACCTATGTTCCTCTCTCAGAGTGAGAGTCCAAGTTTCACAACCATACACAAGAACCGGTAATATAACTGTTTTATAAATTCTAACTTTCAGATATTTTGACAGCAGACTGGATGATAAAAGCTTCTCAACCGAATAATAACAGGCATTTCCCATATTTATTCTGTGTTTAATTTCCTCCCGAGTGTCATTTATATTTGTTACTGTTGCTCCAAGATATTTGAATTTTTCCACCTCTTCGAAGGATAAATCTCCAATTTTTAAGTGTACAAAAACGAAGAATGATCGATGTGTAAAGCTGTTTTGGACACTTGTGAGCAGTTGTCCATACAAACGACACGTCCGCTACCGCCACCCTCCAGGTCCGCAGGTTCCAGGCACTGGCAGTAACCGCAATGATTTCAATTCAGCGAGGACTAAGTCCCACTGGGTAAGAAACCGACAAAAATGGGGCCGGCCACACCTGAAGAAGGATCGGGGCGCGGACCATGCGTCTGAGTTTGCAGCGCAGATTTTTGTATACTCGGAGATCCCCTGGGGGGCGCGGGGTCGAGCAGAGAGTTTAATAAATAAAAAAATCGGGGCGGGGGGGCAACTCTCGAGGGTGGCGGCCACGTAAGAGCAAGTTGCGAGCCCGGATGCTCCTCGGGGCACGGGAATGAATTCCAGACTTTCGTAATTAACTGGCCTGTAATTCTGTTTGATTTGCGCAGCACAGAACGCAGAAATTAATAACCCGCCGAGCCGCCGCGCCTCCATTTCATACGAAACTCCTTATTTGACTTTGACTCTTGCTTCTCTTTTTTCACTATTTTATTTTATTATTTTACCTTTTCGCCTCCTGCCGCGTGAGTGCGAGCCGAAACAATGCCGACCCATTCTCTCCTACGTCGCCTCGCTACCCTTGAGCGAAATGGATTTTTCAATTACGACAATAGGGGTAGTTTACTCTCGGCCTCGCCCCCTGCCCTGCGTTGTGTCGTACGCGAACTTTGGAAAAATTAAACCGCTCCATTTTATCGCCGCCGTTTGAGGAACAAGAGGCCCGGGATCCATCCCCGGCAGCTCCACCTAGCGGCGCGAAAAACCTCGCTGCTGGATGTGGATAAAAAATTCGCGGGACGAACCCCGGGGGCAAAAAAATCTTCCGGGAGGAAAGCAAAGTCTGAGGGCTCACGTCGAAGAATAGATTTATGGCAGAACCTTTGCTGCTCACAAGCAAATATTCTGATGGGGTAGATAAAAAAAAAGTTAATTTATTTTCTTCCATCACGTTAATAATGTCAAAATAAGTCCTATAGTGCTTCTACAAATTTTGGCCACTCGAACGCAATTACGAGGAACATAAAAAATGAGTTCCCTTGGGACAGTTTACAGAAAGAAAACACAATTTCATTAGAAACACTTATTGGAACAGATATAACAACTTCTTTTGAGAAGATTAACTCCATATGTAGATGAAATTATTGGGGATCATCAGTGTGGTTTTAGGAGTAATAGATCAACTATTGACCAGATATTTTGTATTCGACAGATAATGGAAAAAAATGGGAGTATAAGGGTACAGTACATCAGTTATTCATAGATTTCAAAAAGGCTTATGACTCTGTTAAGAGGGAAGCATTATATGATATTCTTATTGAATTTGGTATTCCCAAGATACTAGTTCCATTAATTAAAATATGTCTCAGTCAAACATACAGCAGAGTCCGTATAGGTCATTTTCTATCTGATGCTTTTCCAATTCACTGCGGGCTAAAGCAGGAGATGCACTATCACCTTTACTTTTTAACTTGCTCTAGAATATGCCATTAGGAAAGTTCAGGATAACAGGCAGGGTTTGGAATTGAACGGGTTACATCAGCTGCTTGTCTATGCGGATGACGTGAATATGTTAGGACAAAATCCACAAACGATTAGGGAAAACACGGAAATTTTACTGGAAGCAAGTAAAGCGATCGGTTTGGAAGTACATCCCGAAAAGACAAAGTATATGATTATGTCTCGTGACCAGAATATTGTACGAAATGGAAATATAAAAATTGAGATTTAGAAGGGGTGGAAAAATTCAAATATCTTGGAGCAACAGTAACAAATATAAATGACACTCGGGAGGAAATTAAACGCAGAATAAATATGGAAATGCGTGTTATTATTCGGCTGAAAATCTTTTATCATCCAGTCTGCTGTCCAAAAATCTGAAAGTTAGAATTTATAAAACAGTTATATTACCGGTTCTTCTGTATGGCTGTGAAACTTGGACTCTCACTCTGAGAGAGGAACATATGTTAAGGGTGTTTGAGAATAAGGTGCTTAGGAAAATATTTGGGGCTAAGCGGGATGAACTTACAGGAGAATGGAAAAAAGTTACACAACACAGAGCTGCACGCATTGTATTGTTCACCTGACATAATTAGGAACATAAAATCGAGACGTTTGAGATGGGCAGGGCATGTAGCACGTATGGGCCAATCCAGAAATGCATATAGAGTGTTAGTTGGGGGACCGGAGGGAAAAAGACCTTTAGGGAGGCCGAGACGTAGGTGGGAGGATAATATTAAAATGGATTTGAGGGAGGTGGGATATGATTATAGAGACTGGATTAATCTTGCACAGGATAGGGACCGCTGGCGGGCTTATGAGAGGGCGGCAATGAACCCTCGTTTGTATTCTTAATATTGTAGTTGTAATCCCCTGGTAGAGGGGAAGAGAAGGCCTGATAGCCTTATCTCTACCAGGTTAAATAAATAAAAATGATAAAATAAATAAGTGCTTCTACAAATTTTGGCCAGTCGAGCGCAATTACGAGGACCGTAAAAAATAGCTTTCCTCGGGACCGTTTACAGAAAGAAAACACAATTTCATTACAAACACTCATTGGAACAGATATAACAACTGTTGAGCGATTTTTAACATAATGCGCTTATATATAGATTTAAGATTCTGTACAGCACACGTTTTCCGTTATTAACTCCACACTACTGTATAATCAAACAAGAATTCAAGTTACATAGCCAATGCTTTTGTTGTTTTGTTGTACGTTAAATGTTGTCTACTTTATATAGGCCTATACAATAAAGACACGCAATTTTGTAAGCCTACGTGTTTTTTGCCTCAACTGTACCATTCCTATTTGTCTGTTAAATTCCCAAGCGGGATTGTTTGGCGAGAAAGCGGAAGGCTATTCCATCATTTTAGTTATTACCCCGTTATTCACAAAATAAATATATGGTAATTTTAGAGGTGTAACAATATTTTTGCACATGAAATCACTCTATAATCTCAATGAATTTGTACTCAATAAATTAAAGGAAAATAATTAATTCCAAATTCTGAAGAAAAAGACATAAATATTTGATGGAACAGCCTCCATATGATCAATGCTTTTTTCTTAACGTGGAATTCTCTATTATTATTATTATTATTATTATTATTATTATTATTATTATTATTATTATTATTTATTATTATTTTGCTAATAATTGTAACATAAAATATAAAATATACAGAGAAACTTTAGCTCGCCCCTGAAAGAGTAGACTCGTGCTCAGGGGCGGACTCCTGAATTGAAATTAATAATTATACAATACAATTTGTCTTATGTCTACTGTGCAATTATAATATATAAATTTAAATTTACAATTTTTCAATTTTTATAAAATCCATACATAACCTTTTAAATTTAATATTAGAACTATTAGAATTGACAAGATTAGGATATTTAAATATCAATTTGTTATATATTCTTGGGCCTAAATTACTACTATGATTAAATACTGTAACAGTGTTGCATTTTGGTTCAAACAATCTTAAAGAATTCATACCTTTTGTTTCATAACTATGAGAATACAATTCAAAATTATTTCGATTTTTATGTATGAATTTTATTAATACAATATAATAAATTTGTCTTACGATAAGTACGTTAAAGTCTAGAAACAAATTTTGAGATGGAAAATCAATATGTTTATGAAGACATATTTTAATTATTTTCTTCTGTAATAATTAAAGTGGATTAAAATTTGATTTAAATGAGCTACCCCATCCTATAATTCCATACATAATTACCGATTGAAATAAAGTTAAATATATTGTACGTAATAAACTTATTGACAAGTAATTCCTCAATAAAACAAAATAATATACTATTTTACGTAATTTATTACAAAGGTAATTAATGTGTTGGTTCCATTTTAAATGATTATCAAAAATTATGCCTAAATACTTAACTTCAGAGGACTCTTTAATAATCGGACATTTACACTATATAAGACAACAATCAGAATTATGTAATTTAATACTTAATATAGATGTAGGAGGTTTGTTACATTTTTCAGATAATGAGAATGGAATAATGATGGTTTTATTTTCGTTGATAGAAAGATAATTTATGTCAAACCAAATTTTTTTTATTAATTTAAGTCCATTATTTGAATTATTATATGCATCATGCCAGGTTTTTCCACCAAAAAGTAAAACTGTGTCATCTGCATAAGAATAGTGAACACCATTGTATTGTTGTAAGTCAATTTTTAATAAGTCATTAATATATATTAAAAATAGAATAGGGCCTAGAACTGTGCCTTGGGGAACACCTATATTATCTATAGTCATGAGGTTTCCACTCAGTCTTCGGATTGTTGACTATAACTTACATACATACAAACAAAACAACATTTGAAATGACGTGTGAAGTGCCTAGAGTCACCGGGTGGACGAGAAGGGGGGTGTCACAAGCAATTTCGCTACTCCTAGTTCGAAATTAAATCGGCTATCACTTTGTTCAGTGACGCCGGATCGCAGGACAGGCGACAGACAGCGCTGGGTGGAGCACGGGAGTGGCACGTAAGGCACACGGCCGTCACATCGTGGGCACGTGGATGCAATATGGCGGACTGGACCCGGCCAGATGCCCCAGGCTGCGAACTGGCTTTGTCTTAAGAATGAACCGTACACGGCAGTGATGCCAACTCCTTTCCGTTCATGCCCAGCAGGACCATCTGCAACAGCACCCACCTTTCTTTTTTCCCTCCTCTCTTTTCCTATTTTTGCATTTGTGTTTTTGTATTCTGGTGGTGTGGTAGAGGAGGCCTTAACTCCACCAGATTAAATAAATACATAAACCAAACACTTCATCACATAAAAATTCACCAGTGTTAAAAATGTGTTCAAATTTTAATTAAATATGTAAAACATTGGGTCTAGATTTCTGCATTTCTTACATGGAATACAAACATTTTCTTATCAATATACTGAAGGTAGTTGATTTTATATAATATTGTTATTTGTTACTCTGTAATTTGCCAATTATAGATACATTTTACATTTTTGCTATGATATCTATACTTAATGTTTTTCATTTGTTTTGTTTTGTATTTTTCACTTCTATCTATATCTGTGTCTTTTATTTAGGTACTATCTATTTGTCTGTTCTTTTTTTTTCCTTTTCTCATTTTCCATTTTAATTTGTATTTACACTTGTATCTGTTTCATCTCTTTTTTCATGTTATATGCAATTCTATGTTTTCTTAAACGAATATCTGTACTGCCTATTGTAATTGGGGCTTTGTCCTGTTACAGGCATAAATAAATAAATAAATAAATAAATAAATAAATAAATAAATATAATAATAATACTAATAATAATAATAATAATAATAATAATAATAATAATAATAATAATAATAATAATAATGCGTTTCAAATGGGCAGACTATGTAGTACGTATGCATGAATCAGTTAATGTATATAGAATGTTAATTGGAAGATCCGAGGGAAAAAGACATTGGGGGAGGCCGAGACGTAGATGGGAAGATAATATTAAAATGGATTTGAGGGAGGTGGGATATGATGATAGAGACTGGATTAATCTTGCTCAGGATAGGGACCAATGGCGGACTTATGTGAGGGCGGCAATGTACCTCCGGGTTCCTTAAAAGCCAGTAAGTAAGTAATACAGGCAAAAAAAATATATATAAAGTTAGGTGGAGATTGATACGTACAAGAATTTACTGTGATGTTGTCGCCGCTAATGTTTATACGCAATGACCCAACTGTTAGCTTATCCTCAAGGGATATTTTTTATTTTAATCAAATTAAAAATATACGTGGGGCAAGGATTAAATATTGAAACTATCTGGGCAGAATCCAGCGACACAAAAACCCAATACAACGAAATGAAGTTATGACGTTCTACAGCCGTCTTGTTCGTAAAACAAACGAAGACTGCAGCTCGTATCAGTTTTCTATAACACTAGTGTGACTTATTAAGCCATGTGTTTTCTGCGAGGTGAGGGACCTCGTTTCCATCCCCGCTCATCTCGACCTGAGTCACTCGGTGCCCGCAGCCCGTGCCCCAGGGGCGCCTCTGAATTAATCAGGCGGAGTGATGCAACGCCGCAAAAACCCGCCCTGCAGCCTTGTCAACTAAAAACTGGTCAAGCGGCCTCCACCATTACCAGTCCCTATCGTCACCAGTACTTTAATAATAATAATAATAATAATAATAATAATAATAATAATAATAATAATAATAATAATAATAATAATAATAACAACGACAATAATATATTCTGTATGGTTCTGAAACTTAGATTCTCACTTTGAGAGAGGAACAGAGGTTAAGGGTGTTTGAGAATAAGGTATTTAGGAAAATATTTGGGGCTAAAAGGGATGAAGTTACAGGAGAATTGAGAAAGTTACACAACGCAGAACTGCACGCATTGTATTCTTCACCTGACATAATTAGGAACATTAAATCCAGACGTTTGAGATGGACAGAGCATCTATCACGCATGGGCGAATCCAGAAATGGATGTAGAGTGTTAGTTGGGAGACCGGAGGGAAAAAGACCTTTGAGCAGGCCGAGATATAGATGGGAGGATAATATTAAAATGGATTTGAGGGAGGTGGGATATGATTGTAGAGACTAGATTAATCTTGCACAGGATAGGGACCGATGGCAATGAACCTGCGGGTTCCTTAAAAGCCATTTGTAAGTAAGTAATAATTTTGGATTGTGAGAAAACAAAAGTGCTAATATAGAAAGAAAGGAGTTTCTGCAAATAAAAAGGAAAAATGGTACCTAAACAATATTCAAATTGATAGTGTGAATAAATTTACATATTTAGGTGTAATATTAGATAATAAAAGAGACTGAAAACAAAAAATTAAAAATACCGTAAATAAAAGAAACATAGCACTAACAGCAATAGACAAATGTTTCAATAGATGACCCAACATACAGCAGATAGCGAAAGATTAAATGATATTAACCTACAGAGCGATGATCGAAGCGAAGATATTGGGCCTATATAACATTGAAATCTGGGAAAATTACTTACCACAATTATAGGATAAGACAAAATTTCGTAAAAACAATTTCAGGTATCCCATGGAATGTCTCAAATATAGAATGAAAGAGTGATGGAACGGAGAAAAATTCTCTGATGCTTTATCCACTAAGCCACGCCGGATACAACCCCGACGCCGGTTAGAATCGTCTCAGATTAAGCTCCATCTCTTGGGTTCCCTCTGAAAACCCGGGTTCAAATCCTGGCGCCGGAGATAATTTTTCTCCGTTCCATCACTCTTTCATTATATGATGACGCAGAATATCTGCATGGAAATATCATATGTACTTCGGTACATCAAAATATATATCAAATATAGAAGCTAGACTGGAAATGCGTACATATGGTACGATCCATGTACCTTAACGTCATCTATCATCCGATGTCTTCTTCTGTCACGAACTCTTCTCTCCTTCACCATTCCTTCCAGTGCACCCTTCAGTAGGCAGTTTCTTCTTAGCCAGTGATCCAACCAATTTATTTTTCTCTTCCTGATCAGTTTCAGCATCATTCTCTCTTCACCCACTCTTTCTAGCACAGCTTCAATTCTTATTTTGTCTATTTCACACGCTCCATTCTTCTCCATATCCACATTTCAAATCCTTCTAGTCGTTTTTCTTCACTTCATCGTAATGATTATCTTTCTATCCCATAAACTACCACACTCCACACAAAACACTTCACTAGTCTCTTTCTTAATTCTTTTTCCAGAGGTCCGCAGAAGATGCTTCTTATTCTATTAAAAGCTTCCTTGGCCATTGCTATCCTCCTTTTGACTTCCTGGCAGCAGCTCATGTTACTGCTTTTAGTACACCCCAAGTATTTGAAGCTGTCCACTTGCTCTACTGCCTCATTTAGAATTCGCACGCTTCCCTTATTAATTTTCCTTCTGATAACCATAATATTCGTCTTGTTTGCATTTATCTTCATCCCATACTGCTCACAGCTGTCATTTAGCTCCAGTAGCATATCCCTTAGCATCATCTACTCTTCTGCTAACAACGCCATATCATCAGCAAATCTTATGCACTTTATTCTTCTTCCTCCTACTAGTATCTATCTAAGATACTATGATCATATCTCACCTTCTTTCGAGAAGTTATCATGGCTTAGGTTACATGAGAGGAGAAATCTGCACTCACTTTCTCTCTTATATCGAATTATGCACACTTCATCCCCCTATTATTTATTCGCTCGTTTTCATACTCTCTCTCGCTATCATAATATTAATACTCGATCACAACGCGATAACACGCTAGAAATTCCACTTCACACATCATCTCTGTATTCCTCATCTTTCACTGTTGCTACCTCTCGTCACTGGAACTCTCTGCCGCCTGAAGTCAAGGGCTGCCGAACATTGAAATCTTTCAAATCCAAGTTAGAAAATTATCTTATGACGAGTTGCCAAACTAACTTACTATTATGACAAGTGTTGTATTGCATGTTTCCACGTATTCACATTTTTTCTGTTCTAGTGATATTTAACTTATTTTATATATATTTTTTTTCATATTTTCCGATAATGGTATATCTATAATGTGATAAGTTGAGCTGTATATAATCATAATTTTCCTTACTGTGTGTACTTAAAAATATTGTATTCATTGTATGCTTTGTACTGCATTATTTTTATTATTATTATTATTATTATTATTTTATTATTATTACTATTCTTATTTTTATCATTATTATTATTATTATTATTATTATCATCAATAATTGTCTTATTTTTATACTTTGTTTGTCTCATTTATTTTGACCTGCTGTTCACATTTCATTATGCTTTTCCTTTCTTTCTGTATGTTATATATTATGTCTGATTTCTACTTACTTGTTGTTTACCTTTTATTATTATTATTATTATTATTTTATTATGTACTAAATTCTTAGTGTAGTTTTGTAAATTTGTAGTGTTTTTGTAACGCAGTTTTACTCCTGGTTGAGTGTTAGAGAAGGTCGTATGGCCTTAACTCTGCCAGGTTAAATATCATTATTATTATTATTATTATTATTATTATTATTATTATTATTATTATTATTATCAGTATCATGTCTCTTATTCAGTTTTGTGTGTAAAACGTTCTGAAAACAATTCTTCACCAAATCCTCCAAATGGATGTTGAACAGTACGGTATACGTTAAAGGACATCCTTGTAATCCTTTCCCTATTCTTCTTTTCTCTGACGATTCTTCTGCTAACCTGACTTTGACTCGTTTCATACATAAACAGTCTTACTAATAAACCGTGTATAGTTTGTATACGAGACTTATGCAGAGTTGAGACAGAAAACGTTACTAATAAACCGTGAATAAGCTATGGACGTTTAAACAGGCTGTAACTATACAATGGGAATTGCTTTGCAGTAGTTATATACACGAAACCCCTTGTTTAAGCGTTGTATATAGAGAAAAAATGGCCGCCCCTTTAACAGCTGTTCGTATCGACTGTCATTTTATGATGATGTTTACCTTGTAACCACAGAAGACCAAACCAAAGATCATAGAATTATTAGAATAATATCGCTGTAGTTTGTACTCTTTGACCAAAATGTAGTGTGGTAATCGATTAGAGTCAGTTGTACTATCGATACTTAACACGCCACACTAGAGCTCTCTACCGGATCCAGTAGAGAACCTCAGATATTCTATTACCTTTCGTAACGAAGTAATGACGAAACTATGACGTAGCTGTGTAACAGTTATACTGTTATACACGACGTATGTAGTGATTATTAGTAAGGAATTTACACACGATTTATAAACGAGCTACTCATTGTATAAGTACAGGGACATAATTTTATTTTTACTTCAATTTTTATTGAACCTGAGTTTTTGAATGTACTTCACTATCACCCCTTCTACTAGTAAACTTCCAACCCTTCTCCACACAGAACCAAGGCCGCATATGAGTTACTGAGTATAGTACGTTCCAGAAATATGTTCGCGTTTTCCAGTGACGAAAGAGCTCTGAATATTGAATCATATTTTCTCACAGGTACTGTCGTCCGTTTGCCTACGTCACATCCCGGTTTCCCCCACCCGCTTCTGCTCACCCCTCTGTAAAGGCTAGTAGTTGGGCTTTCTTAGCTCTTTTCTGAAAACATTAATTTCTATTAGGAATTACGTCTACGAACCCAATATTATACAACTGTTTAATATAACTTAAATGAAAGGGCCTCGTTAAGTAATTAACTCTCACGTGATTTTCCTCTTTCTACGACCCTGCGACATAACCACTTGGACGGACGGATAGCATGTCTGAGTAATTTTATATTTTCGGATCGAGCAGAAGTGAAGATTAAATTTACAGTACGTAAGGTACGTACTTTTTTTATAGAATAGGTACAAAATTATTTCAACATGAGTTACTCGTACAAAAGACAAAACTGGTAATTGGAATTAGGTACAATAGTCTATAGTGCGATAACATGCACGAAAGAACTGAAGCCTGTATCGAAAAGAACGGCCACCATTTTAAAAAATGTGTTTAAATATCCATATCATGATTATTTTTCAATTTAACTTCATTCTCTATATTGTACGCTAATGTGCTGTAGACAGTATAACATAGGCTACACTGCAGAATGAATTCGTCCGAATGGATAGCTCAGTTCGTGAGAAAAAACACTTATTGTTAATACAGTGCTGTATTTTGATTAAACAAAAACTTAATGAAAATTATCAAACACAAAATCGCGATATTTCCTAGTTTACGTAAATGGATGAACTACTTTTCTTCCGTCCTATACCTAGTAAAATGACTTGTTTGTTTTTCCGCCAGTATTATCGAACTCCAGTCGTGGAAGGGGGTAAGTTAATCCAAAGGTATAGCCAGGTTAATATTAGAAATGTTAGTAAAAATAATATGATGTCCCTGTATAAGAGAGTTGAACGTCTGTATATAGAGTTTTTATTAGTAAGACCGAAAGAAAACAAATCCGGGCGAATGGAAGTTAACAGGGATAGACGTACTGTACTTGACAAAGTTCTTCCATTTCCCTGCCACCCCCACCTCATCGGCTACTCAAGTGTCGCTCACGCTATGCGCCACTCTTGCGCGCAGAGCCACTTTCGTGGGGGACTTTTATGTCAATCCCAGCAGCTCTTTTATTATGTATAACTCGGTCCGAATGGGTAATATGCATGCCGCAGCCCCGCGGGCCCCAACGTCTTACCTCTCAGGTGACCCAGGGGTCGCACAACCGCCCACACCTCAAAGGAGGCAGTGGAGTCTAGGTTCAGTTCCCGAACTGACTTGGTTCGCTTCGGTCCCACTTCAACTCGTGCATGGCACCCTCGCCACGGTGGTAATGTCTAAGGAGCGGATTTTTATGTGCTAAAAATTTTAATATATTCATTTTTATGTGCTAAAAAGTACGAAAATATCTGCTAAAAATAAAAAAATATTTTAAATATGACAAAAATACCTTACTTAGCTTGAAAAAAAAATGTTACTAGGTACTCAGCAACCACACTTGAGTGCTAGTAGTTGGCCGAGAATTGCAGTGAACAACAAAGGTCATCTCCAAATTCTCCAACACAAATGCATGCCGATTATCTCTGAACAACGACTTATACTGTGAAAACGATCTTTCCACATCACAGGACGTCAGACGTGCATATTTAAAGAGATGAATGTCACAAACACAAACACCGTCAATTTCACCTACAGGCACATCCTCCAATACTTGAGCAACTTTACACATCTTTTTATATCCACTGTTTTTTCCCAAACACATTCTGGAATTTGTCCCTTAGTAATTGTGCTTCTGAACCTGGTAGCGAGTCTAGTTTAATTTCCACGGCACGCACCTCCCTTTTTCAGACAACAGGTTTTTGGATGTTTCGAGTTTTTTTATGGTGTCACACAAAAGCTTAAATTTGCTAATAGGAAAGCCAAATCGTTTTTTAAATAAGCATCTTTCAGTATTATCTTGAAGGCTATCGATTGACGAAGCCCGATAACAGGGAATCACAACAAGATATATTGCCTTACTTGATAGACATGAGCGAGAGGCAAGAGATTTTTTTAAACTAAATAATGTTCATACCCGAGCTCTTATGTGTTGTGTTTCACAAACAAAGTTGGAATGAAATCATTTTCAGCAACAATAAACATTCCTAATTATGTGTTGCAAGATCTCTCCTCCTTGTCCATGTTAATTTATTCTCTAATAATAACATTGATATGCTGCCTAGCAGTTCTCAGAACTTGAGGCGATACTATTACAAAAATGGATCACGGATACACCACACAGCGCTTAGAAACACGAAGCAACCAGGAATTCCTAAAAAAGATAACGCACTTCTGAGTGATATAATTGATTTAGTTTTAAAATATTTAAAAGTTCTTGTAACAAAATTATTTAAGTAAAAAAACTCTTAAGATTTATGTGTTTATAATTGATTTCCTGAAAATATGTATTTACATATATTTTTTTGTAAAAATATGTGTTTTATGTGAAATAAAATTCGGGTTTTAAACTTGAAACTTCATGTTCGGAATTTTTAACTCTGTTAATTGTGTTTTATCACACGCAAAAAGAATATTTAATTACATAGGAATCCGCTCCTTAGTAATGATATTTATATTGAGACAACAGCATCCCTAGAGTGCGCGAAAGGGAGGGATGAAGTTAAAATGCATTCTGCATCCCTTGATGTCTACGCGAAACTCACACGGATCGCTATCGACAACAGACAGCTACTTGAAATTCGGAAGACACTTGTGAAACGACTGAAACTCGCCTATAGTTAGTTAATATAAACCATTTTAATCACAGAAGACTTGAATATAATATCACGATGCTTGTTACCAGGTAAGCCTACTTTATTTCAGCTGCTTAACTTCTGAACATGACCAACCATAACTCGTCAAGTCATTTGTGTGGTAATTTTTGTTTGTTCTTTTATGCAAATTAATTTCTAAAACGCGTAGTAATGTTTCAGACGACGCAAATTCATCTCTCTAGGTGACATGAATGAAATACAGAATTTATCCATGGCAGGGATCATTTACAACATCTCGCAGGATAATTGAATGATATGTCGCATTAATCATATTATTTCAATCTTGTACCAATGCACCAACAATGGAGTGTAAGCATCTAATGAATTTTAACCAACCAAAGCTAACTATAAACTGCAATCTTGTCACACTTGATGCGTATTTGTTTGATATCTCGTCACAGCCGATGTTCAGATGTTAAATATTTTCATCGTTTCCTTAACAATACAGTGGGCCATGATACTGTGTGATCGCCATGTTAGCAAATGTAAGTATTAATATAATATCTTATGTAATGTTTGTATGTAGGCCTATGTTCTTATATGCTATAATTATAAATTATTTATTAATATATTCGCGAAATAATATTATTCAAATATCACAAGAGTTCTCATCATGTCCGTAATTCACTCAATGAAAGTACTTAGTTCATAAAAAAAGTGTCATAACCTCAAACAGTCTATTTGCTTAATTTTGCTACAGCAATTGTCATATGTTTACCCATGAATCTCATATTGCAGGAGGCTGAAGTCATGCCGGCCAAAGAATAATATTGTTAGCAAATTAAATATCATATTTAATGTTATTGTAATATAATGATGTTACCTTTCATTAATTTTATTACTTAATGTTAGTCGTGAAATTAGACTTATTCGAATATCACGACAGTTGTCATCTCTTCGGATGATTCACTATCCACAAGATGACGACTCTTGTGATATTAGCTACGGTAACTTTCTATACAACGTATCTCCCACAATCGTTCATAATCGAATGTTGCAGAGCTTATATAAGTTTTATTACAGTCTAGTATATACAGTCACGAAGCTTGAGTTGTGAGAGTGGTAGGAACAATTGACTGGCCGGTACTATTTCGCATTGTCTGTAATGAGGCGATAGTAGCGATCCTAGTGGTTAGCAACTATCTGTGGATGCATATTTACTACGTATCGAACTTCGTGACTATATACTAGACTGGTTTTATGTTAATAATGTTCTATAAAATGCATCTCTTATTTTCGTCCATAAATGAAGTTCCGATCTTTATATAGGCCTACGGGGTTCTCAGTCTCCTGACTTCTGAAAACAACTCTTAACAATTTTTGCTCGCTATATTGTACGAATAAGATCTGATCACACATACTGTATGGATATCAAGTTAGCAAGGGTCTCACGAAAATGACACGAGATAACTTAGAGCCTCAGGGAATTATAAAATCAGAAATAAGTATAGAATGCGTTGGATGCATTTTCAATTTCAAGTCTGTTACAATATGAGCAAGACCCCTTAAGAAGATACTGAATACAACAGAACACGTACCAAAGAAAAGGATGGCATTTGGAATGAACTGGAAAAGATGAAACAAGGGAAAGGAAAGTACTGTCGAAGGCAACAGATGATGATGATGATGATGGATAGGCCTAACATCTCTTTGTCTCCGAACTGTTGGCACGGCAGAGGTCACCGCCTCCGCGGTGATTCTAGAGCTCCACCCCCGACAAGGTTGGCATCCCTGAATGAGTGGGGTGATGTATGGCGACAGAGGGCGCGGCCCAACAACACGTGGATACAACAATCCGGGCCCCCGGGGCACAGGACACGGCTTTATAGCCCGACAGACGCTATCTGCGCGGAAGCAGTGCGGCTGAGTGCAACAGTGGGCTACGTCCAGCCCTGGTTAATCAACCTGAGCATAAAAAACGTTCCGTTCCAGGTGACACTCGTACAAATATACGTGACTGCGGGGAGCTGGGAGCGAAGCGGGGGTTCCAAGGCAGATCACTGCATTCGGCGAATGGCTATAACGTAGGAATGCACCGCTCAGCCACCCACGTAGCTTCGACAACGTATCAGTGGGGATTGAAAGGAGGGAATGATTTCCCGGTATTACAGCGGGAAAGAAATGACAGGAGTTGGGGTAGAAAGAGACGTCATAGCGTAACCACAGACTTACTAAATAACCGCTAGACCGCTCACTGGCGCTAGTGTTATGCTCCCAAATTGAATAGGCGACGAGCAGCCATTTGTTTGGTTGAGCTGAATAAGTATGGTTCGTTCATGTGCTGCTTTTAATTGCAGCAATGCACGCGTATGTAAAGATAAAGAAGGAAGGAATGTTACATTTCACTGATTAATTAATCTTTAATTTCTACGAACATTTTTGCTCCGTATTATGTTACAGAAGACAAACTATTGTACTTATACAACTATTTGTGCTTCAGTTTTCCACTGCGTATAGATTTCCTTAATCGAAAATGGATAGGTGCAATCCGCAGAGAGAATTTCTACCCTATAATGAATCATTCAGTGTGTTCAACTCATTTGGAAGTAGTTGTTACCTTTCAAACTACGTTATTACCATATACATTGTTATTGTCCTACACTTTGTTCAAACAGCTGTTGTTTCAGTGCATACATGAATAATTATTCGCCGAATTTAAAGAACCAGAAACTGTATAAATTATAAAAAGTTAATTTTTTAATATGACCTATTGAAAGTAACTCTTGTCTTAGTTACGCATTAATGAAAGAGTTTCTTATACTACTACTGCTGCTGCCACCGCTGCTGCTGCTGCTACTGCTACTACTTTTTTGATTTCATACAGTAGTTTGACCTACAGATTAAATTAAAAAGTAGACGTTAATTCTTTTATTAACCGTGGTTATGAATATTCACATTCAGAGTTGCTATGGAATGATGCAAGCCTGACAGGCAGAGTTGCCGTGTATCCCAGTTTAGGCGAACTTCTCCCAATTTCCTGGTTGAATCCCGATAAAGCGAGTCGAGATTGATCAAAATCCCGATTTGAGAGATAATAGCCTAGAACGCAATTTGAACAAATTAGTCTGCATTTCCTATTATCCGATATTTTTATTTATATATTGACTCAAATGGTAACATTGTAGGTGGAAATTTAGATGTAACCCAGCTGATTGCCGTAAGTCAACTCTACTCGCAAGGTAATAGTTCCCCTAATTCTACCGCATTGTTGATTAATCCGTTTTCGTCCAATTAATAAATTGTGGTTTGTAGGTCCGTTGAGTGGCAAAAAGATAGCGTTTTGATATCGTATTTTATACCAATAACAGACACATACAATTGCTGCGTTTTATAGTTAGTGAACTATGTTGAAACATAGATTCAGATGTACAGTATCAGTTCCGGAAAAGAAAAGTTGCCTGTTAATTTAGCAACGAATGGTTAAAACATATTCATGGTTAAGAAAAGAAAAACGATTAGCCCATAGTATTCACTGTACTGTGTCCTTCGTATTTCAGTGTTTCTCAATATTATATGGAAAGCACGTGACCACTACTTTGCAGAAAACTGCAATAAATCTTATGATAAAGTGATGGTAAGTTAGCCTAATATACAGACGTGGACAAATTATAAAATCGATTTTTATGATAATTCTGTTTACAAAATTTACTTTTATTTAATACATTTGACAATTTTGGATATTTCCATTTTCAGAAATTGCAAAAATGCTGAAGAGTCAAGTCTGTAAAAATATATAATAAAATTCTTTAACTAATAATTTGAGCAAAAGACCCATTGAAAGTCAAAGATAGAACAAAAACAGTTTTGAATACGGAAATATCCAAAGTGTCAACTGTAGTACAAATTAAAGAATCGAATTTTGTAAAAATAAAAAAACCTTCAGTTTTGCTAATAATTTGTAAATAGCAAAAATATCAACTGTAGTCCAAATTGAGGAGTTAAATTTTGAAAAATATGCAATACAAATCTTCAATTTTGCTAATAATTTGGAAATACACAAAAATGTCAACTCGAAGTCAAATTGAAGAATCATATTTTGATGTAATAAAAATCTTAAATTTTGCTAATAATGTCTGTATGTACCCAGCAGAAAACCTAATACTCTCTTTATCGGAAAGGAAGTGTTGTTCCTGTAAATAAAAACATTTAGCTTTCAGATACGCAATACAACGTGTATTCAAATAGTATTTTCGAAATCTCGCGCGTTTTCTTCCAAACAAATGGCGGCTTTCCGCTGCTTCAATTTGGGAACACATCTCACTTCTCCGCTACGGCGTGATAGGGGCTCGAGCGTAACTGAACCTCTAAACAGCTATGGGGACTATCAGCAAAGTAGGGAGGGAACGTTTCCTACTCACCCCACATTCGTTTGATTGGCAGGCGAGGGGTAACGCAGTTGTTTTGCTAAGTTAACTATAGTGGTGGATTCGACACATCTTGCACATCAGTAATTTCTCCGCTGTTATTTCTTGTTCCAAAATCTTCACAGTCTTTTGTTTATATGAAGTACATGTGTCATACAATGAATTATTACAGCCACCTACTGTGATTAGGCAAATTATGTATTCTTCAATTGTATAACCATTCCTTTATCACTTGCAAGAAAAATTCTTGAACTGCCTTGTGATCGACATAATAAATTGTTTTTTTTTAACAATAAAGAAAATAGCAAAGCTCCATTGTCATTTAACTGTACAATATATTAAACAATATAATAAAAGGTAAAAAGGTAAAGGTATCCCCGTAACATGCCCGTTTGGGGGCATTAGAATCATGACCGGCACTAGAATGAGGTGGTGTGGTCAGGCACCACGCTCTGACCGTCTTTTACCCCGGGAAAGACCCGGTACTCAATTTTATAGGAGGCTGAGCGAACCTCGGGGCCGTTCTGAAACTTTGGCAACGAGAAATAATCCTGTCACCACCTGGGATCGCGGACCTTCCAGTCCGTAGCCAGCTGCTCTACCAACTGAGCTACCCGGCCGCCAAACAATATAATAATCAACATAATAAATTGTTTCCCTTTAAAACCAATAAAGTAACTAAGCTCCATTGTCATTTAACTTGAAAACATATTAAACAAAATGTATGAGATATGAATGAAACGAAATAGGCTACTACTGTAGACCTATACTGCTATTTTTTATTTATTTATTTTTTGTTATTGATTGTGGGGATTAACTAAAGAGGATATATTTGGCTCTAAAGCACAATGATTAAATGCATGTCTGTGATTAGACCTTGAGATACTTTTGGTCATATTCATTTTGAAAAGAAAACTGACAGTAAGTTGAGCCAAATATAAATACAATACACATTGCAAATGTGCGCAGATTATGGAATTGCTCCTCTGGTAGGTATTTAAAGACATCTAATTCTAATACATTTTTTCTAAACACTTTAGCGGCGGGCTCTTTTGCAACTCTAAGTGTCTGTTGCTAGGGTAACATCAAATACAAATGGATATTGAACAGACACATCTCCTTGTCCATTTCAGTTACTTCTGAAGATCTTTCTTGGAAAGAGAGCGCATAATAGGCCTAATATGCACTCAAAGGTTTAAATAAATTCAGTTCCAGATACTTAATAAAATAATAGGTAACTAAATCCTGAAAATACCATAAACATATTTTGATTTGTATCTTTCCACAAATATAGAAATAGCTTTTAAAATTGTAAATAAATACCTGTAAGATCACCAAAGTCCGCTTTATGCTTCCGATCAAAGTGGCGTTTAATATTGAAGCGTTTTATATGCGCAATTTTAAATCCGCATATTAAGCAGCAGACATTTTTCTTTTTGTAAGTAACAAAAAATTCTTTCTGCCACCCTTCCTGAAACTGACGTCCCGAGATCGAAGCCATACCCGCCACTGAATGAAGCGTGTTTTAACGAAGCACAAGGCGGAGGAGAGGGTCAGTTAAGGAGACTGAGTGCAGTGGCCCTTCGGAGCCATTTTTCCCCATGGTTGCTCTAATGTCTGTGAGTACATAACTTCATAGCAGAAAAAGAACACGGCAAATTTAGTCCTGAAGCAGTAATAATCCAGAATAATATTTTAAAAATTATGGGAAGCAAGATTTTATTAATGTTCCAACATACACATAGCAAAAATATTTTGTGCGAGATCGTGCGTATTTGCTTGATTTCCGCACAAAACCAATCCGCGGAAAATGTAAAATTCCACATTCAGTATTCCCAACCTTTACATAACAGTTTCCCTCTAATAATTATAAATTGAAACTTACCACTGCAATTTCACCTAAATTGCACGGTTAATTATTGTTTTTAAATATTTGCAAAAATTAAGTAAACTCTACAACTCCAGTAAAGTTACTGCATTCGTGATGCAAGTAACATTAAGGAACCGTGAAAAATGAACAAGACTAAAATTAAAATGTTATTACTGCAATATGTTATATAAATAATATTGTTAAAATATTAAAAGAAAAATAAATCTCATCACCGTTTGTTTTAAGACTAGACTGGGGAAAAAAAAGACAGACGTATATCACGGCCTGCTGGAGTATAGTAAACACAGAAAGCATTTTAAAGCAATAATGTTGAAGATAGATATTTTTGTTTTGCAAATTTGCCGTCATTGAACAGAAACCAAGATGGAGATTTCATTGCAACTAATTAGAAATTCCTGTTTCAGGTATGTGATAAACGATCTTCGCACAAAATAATGTACGATACACGAGCGGTATGTTTTCTTTCAATTCTCGGAAATTAAAAAAGCTCAACTACGTTTCGCTTTTTCAAACTTTTCCTCGAACATGAAAACTTCAACATACCGCTCTTGTAACGCATATTACTATTCTTTTTAACTGAAGGTCTATTCAGGGTTGTACTGGAGAGGGTTCGCGCGAGCAATTTATTAGTCTAAATATTTATGTGGTTCAGGGATCGCGGATCAGGAGGAATCATTATCATCATCATCATCATCATCATCATCATCATCATAGTCTACACGTCGCACGAGAAGCAACTGGAGGTCATTCGTGATCGTGGCCGATCGTGTTCCCACGCTCTCGAAGCTGTTCGTGCGCATGTGCAGAAACACGAAAACGCGTGAGAAGTTGGGACACTGAAACAGATGAAGCACACCTCGGGCTTCGATTATAAGGCTCCGGGGTTCGCCACCAAGCCTTCGTCGTCACGGTGCAGAAACTTTGGCATGGTCAGATTTGTTAACGCCAATTCTTCCACGGAAGTTCAAATTTCGCTGGTCGTTGAAATAGAGAGTTACTACAAAAAAAATACAGTAGACACTTTCAATGATGTACAGGAACATCATTTCATTTTTACTTAAATTTTTATTTTACCTGAGTTTTTGAATGTGCTTCACTCCCACCCCTTCTACTAATGAAGTTCAACCGTCCTCCACACTGATTCAAGACTGCATATACAGTCATAGTAGCCTTACCGTCACAGTATGTTCCAAAAATATGTTCGCGTTTTCCAATGACGAAAGAGCTTTCAATATTGCATTATTTTCGCACAGGTACTGTCGTCCATTTGCCTACGTCGCATTCCGGTTTTCCCCACCAGCTTCTATTCGCCTCTCTGTAAAGGCTAGTGGCTGAGCTGTCTTAGCTCTTTTCTGGGAACATTAATTTCTGTTAGGAATTGGACGTCTACGTAATATTATACAACTGTTTAAAATAACTTAAATAAAAGGGCCTCGTTAAGTAATTAACTGTCACGTGATTTCCCTCCTTTCTACGATCCTGCGACATAACCACTTGGACGGACAGTAGATAGTATGTCTGAGTAATTTATCTTTTCGGATCGAGCAGAAGTGAAGACTGAATTTACAGTATGTAAGGTACTCTTTGATTTACTAGTACGAAGGACGAAACTGGTAATTGGAATTACATACATTAGAACTGAAGCCTATATCGAAATGAACCGCCACCATTTTGAAAAATGTGTTTAAATATCCATATTATGATTATTTTTCAATTTAACTTCATTCTCTATAGTGTACGCTAATGTGCTGTAGACAGTATAATATACACTGCATAATGAATACGTCCACATGGATAGCTCAGTTCGTGAGTAAAAACACTTATTCTTAATACAGTACTGTATTTTGATTAAACAAAAACCTAATGAAAATTATCGAACTCAAAATCGCGATATTTCCTAGTTTACGTAAATGGATGAACTACTTTTCTTCCTCCTATACCTAGTAAAGTGATTTGTTTGTATATTACGCCATCGAACTCCAGTCGTGGAAGGGGATAGCAACTGTTGATTCAAAGGTATAGCCAGGTTAATGTCAGAAATGTTAGTAAAAATAAAATGATGACCCTGTATAAATCCAAAACTATTAATGTTATCAGGAATCAGTTTTCGCTGTTTTATAAAGTAACCCTTCAAGAGGGAACTCACAAATATTTTATCACAGAAAGATTCTAATTCATCACAAACCCGTTGTAACACACATGTATCGACATTTGCAACAGCTCTCGCGATGGGTTGTCTCAACTCGTCTAAATCATTAGGAAGTGAGGGGACGTAAATCTTGTCATTTACAAATCCCCAAAGAAAAACGTCGCACAGTCTGAGATCGGGGCTCCTTGATGGCCACCGTGCGAGATTGCGGTGGTCGTCTGTTGCACGGGCAATCCAGCGCTGTGGAAGTGTTTCGTATAGATAGTTTATGAAGTTCCTCCCGTCAATAGTTTCAACTTAACAGTGCAAAATTCATATCGATATTACAGATAGATTTCAATATTCAAATTGCGCATTTATTTTGTAGTAACCTCATATTATGACAATGGTACTTCAGACATTGTACAGCCTGGGGCTACTATAAATAGAAAGAAAGCAATTCTGATCTTCAGAAAGTCACAATTAAGTGTGATTACACTTGTTTCTTCAAAAATAATGGAAACATTGTAAATAATACAAATGTATATCTATCCAGTATAAATGAATCTTCGTAACAAACTTTCACTGTAACAGTGTTAACCCTTAAATTAACGAAGTATCGTATAGGATACAACAGGTTAATAGGCTATATGCTATAATTTTGGTAGGAAAATTAAAATTTCACAATAGACTACTATAATATTGTACAACATATAAAGATATGGACATTGCGATAGTTGTTTTCTTTACGGTCCGACACGGTTTAATAAACTAGTGTGAGAAATGAAGCTTTGCCAAGTTAAGGGTTAAGGATGATGGCTGTCTGTCATCTCTGTCACCAATGAATTTAGTAACTTTTTATGTTTCACCTTGTAATATAAATTCTGTTACAACAATGCTTTTCACTTTAGTTTGTGAAATGAAAGTAGAGGAAATTTCCAAAATAAACATTTATTTTGTTCTTGTTCGAAATTGCCATGATTTTGTGAAGTACAGATTTGACAATTAAAAAAGCGGGTGCGAAGTTTTCAAATAGGAAACATTCTTCGATGTTTTTTATTACTAACAATTCTTCTTCTTATTCAATCCGTAGGACTGTAAACGTGTTACGGCTCATTTATTTGATCCAGCATTCACTTTGCGAACCAATACTTTCTTTTACTTGGTTATTTAACGACGCCGTATCAACTACGAGGTTATTTAGCGTCGATGATATTTGTGATAGCGAGCTGATATTTGGCGAAATGAGACCGACGTTTCCCCATAGATTACCTGACATTTTTCTTACGGTTGGGAAAAACCTAGGAAAAAAATAAAGTTTGTGGAACACCAGTTTCTTTCTACATCTGAATCTCTCTCCATGATTATTTTCATCTTTAGACTGATTCTTGCAAGGTATCGATTCTTTCATCAACGGTATCGACTATTCCAATAGTGGGCCCTGAACTGAGCATAACTTATAATAAAAATAAGGAGATTCAACATACAGTAGTATTTACTTACTTACTTGCTTACTTACTGGGTTTTAAGGAACCCGGAGGTTCGTTGCCGCCCTCACATAAGCCCGCCATCGGTCCCTATCCTGTGCAAGATTAATCCAGTCTCTATCATCACATCCCACCTCCCTCAAATCCATTTTAATATTATCCTCCCATCTACGTCTCTTTTTTCCCCTCCGGTCTCCATTTTTCTCATCTGTTCAGGATTGAATGAGCGTCTGCAAGCAAGTCACCATTCTCATCCTTGATCACGTTTACCCTTGCCTGATATCCATTCTTAAATTCCTTTATGCCCATATATAAATCTCTAATGTTTTTATTCTTACCATTTGTTTCTACCTCATTTAGTTTTTCCTTCATTGTATGAAATAAAATATTGCACATTACTTACTTACTTACTTACAAATGGCTTTTAAGGAACCCGAAGGTTCATTGCCGCCCTCACATAAGCCCGCCATCGGTCCCTATCCTGTGCAAGATTAATCCAGTCTCTATCATCATATCCCACCTCCCTCAAATCCATTTTAATATTATCCTCCCATCTACGTCTCGGCCTCCCAAAGGTCTTTTTCCCTCCGGTCTTCCGACTAACACTCTATATGCATTTCTGGATTCGCCCATACGTGCTACATGCCCTGCCCATCTCAAACGTCTGGATTTAATGTTCCTAATTATGTCAGGTGAAGAATACAATGAGTGCAGTTCTGTGTTGTGTAACTTTCTCCATTCTCCTGTAACTTCATCCTTCTTAACCCCAAATATTTTCCTAAGGACCTCATTCTCGAGTATCCTTAGCCTCTTTTCTTCTCTCAAAGTGAGAGTCCAAGTTTCACAACCATACAGAACAACCGGTAATATAACTGTTTTATAAATTCTAACTTTCAGATTTTTTGACAGCAGACTAGATGATAAAAGCTTATCAACCGAATAATAACAGGCATTTCCCATATTTATTCTGCGTTTAATTTCCTCCCGAGTATCATTTATATTTGTTACTGTTGCTCCAAGATATTTGAACTTCTCCACCTCTTCAAAAGATAAATTTCCAATTTTTATATTCTTGGAGAAACAATAACAAATATAGATGACACTCGGGAGGACATTAAACGCAGAATAAATATGGGAAATGCCTGTTATTATTCGGTTGAGAAGCTTTTGTCATCTAGTCTGCTGTCAAAAAATCTGAAAGTTAGAATTATAGAACAGTTATATTACCGGTTGTTCTGTATGGCTGTGAAACTTGGACTCTCACTTTGAGAGAGGAACAGAGATTGAGAGTTTTTGAGAATAAGGTTCTTAGGAAAATATTTGGGGCTAAAAGGATGAAGTTACAGGAGAATAGAGAAAGTTACACGACGCAGAGCTGCACGCATTGTATTCTTCACCTGACATAATTAGGAACATTAAATCCAGACGTTTGAGATGGGCAGGGCATGTAGCACGTATGGGCGAATCCAGAAATGCATATAGAGTGTTAGTTGGGAGGCAGAGGGAAAAAGACCTTTGGGGAGGCCGAGACGTAGATGGGAAGATAATATTAAAATGGATTTGAGGGAGGTGGGATATGATGGTAGAGACTGGATTAATCTTGCTCGGGATAGGGACCGATGGCGGGCTTATGTGAGGGCGGCAATGAACCTCCGGGTTCTTAAAAGCCAGTAAGTAAGTATGAAATAAAATATTGTACATTACAATTCCGGCCTCGCCGTAAACAACTGAACTAATACGACGTTAAAACTTCACTTTCGGCCCATGTGATGCAAATAACTACAGAAACAATGAAAAAAAAATAACTGAAAAAAATCGACGGTATTTGTTGACGCTTCGATCAATCGAGATCGCGTTTGATGCAGAGAGGCGCTGTTTGGCCTCCCCTGGTCGCCGCACAAAGGCCTCGGTGTAAAACATCGCTTTCTTTTATTCCATTGTGAATTGAAATACGCAAGACAAATATTTACTCGCGCGTATCCCTAGTCGCGGTCATTCAGCGTCGGTTGTAAGAAAAGAAAAACACGCCGCTCTGGTTGGTGGCAGCAGGGGGGGCGGCGGGGGCCCCGGGCCTCGCAGAGCCGGGTTCGCACGCCACGGAGGCCTGCAAAATGTGTGCATGGTCGTTTGATGTGAAAATCTGGTTTATTTCCAATCTGACGCAGTTTACGGCGCCATAATTATATGTGAGTAATGAAGTAGAGCTGATTAACAACGCTCCGCGGAGCGCGGTGCAGAGACAGCCGGATTAACTTTGTTCCCAGGCCCCCGTGCCGAGGAGATGAATTTTAAACCCAATGAATTTCATCTGTGCTACAGAGCGCCGCAACCAACGCCGAGCTGCTCTCCGCCCGTCGCTGTTCTTTTGGCAGGAAATATCGGCGGTAGGATTCAAACCGAGGAAAATACTCAAAAAAATCGAAAGAGAATTGGGAGGACAAATTTAAAAGGTACGCAAAACGCGTCCTTGCAAGGGGTTGGGGGCTGTACAAAACTAAATATGTGATGAAAGAGTGATGGAACGGAGCAAAGTTCTCTCCGGCGCCGGGATTTGAACCCGGGTTTTCAGCTCTACGTGCTGATGCTTTATCCACTAAGCCACGCCGGATACAATCCCGACGCCGTTTAGAATCGTCTCAGATTAAGCTCCATCTCTTGGGTTCCCTCTGGTGGCCGCCCTCTGCACTACGTCATAGATGTCTATGAACGCAGGACCGAAGTCCATACATGTGTTGAGGTGCACTCAGATGAGTGACTGATTGGCCGGGATCCGACGGAGAGAATTTTTCTCCGTTCCATCACTCTTTCATCATGTGATGACGCAGAATATCTGCATGGAAATATCATATGTACTTCGGTACATCAAAATATACCTGTTGCGTAATAAATTGGTGATTTAAGCGCTGGCCTTCATATCCCCCAATCAGTGCGGGTTCGATCCCGGGCCAGATCGATGGCATTTAAGACATGCTATGAAGTGCGACAGGCTCATAGAGGGTCAAGAGATTTAACTGAGACGATTCTAAAAGAATCCGGCGTGGCTTAGTGGACAAAATTCCGCTGAAAACCCGGGTTCAATCCGGCGACGGAGAGAATCCGTTCCATCACTCTTTCATCATGTGATGACGCAGAATATCTAAATGGAAAACATATGTATTTAATCAAAATTTACATCAAAATATATATATGATATGCGTAATAAATCACTTTGTGATTTAAGACGGCGCCCTATACCGTCGGATCCCGGCCAATCAGTCACTCATCTGAGTGCACCTCAACACATGTATGGACTTCGTCCTGCGTTCATAGACATCTATGACGTAGTGCAGAGGGCGGCCACCAGAGGGAACCCAAGAGATGGAGCTTAATCTGAGACGATTCTAAACGGCGTCGGGATTGTATCCGGCGTGGCTTAGTGGATAAAGCATCAGCACGTAGAGCTGAAAACCCGGGTTCAAATCCCGGCGCCGGAGAGAATTTTCTCCGTTCCATCACTCTTTCATCATGTGATGACGCAGAATATCTGCATGGAAATATCATATGTACTTCGGTACATCAAAATATATATATAAATATGTGAGCTCAAAGCCTGTTGGCCACTAGTCTCACTCCGGGTTACGCTGCTCCACTGAAGGAGTTCTAGAAAATTTTGAAGGGGAAGCCGAAATTGGACGTAACCTCTTAGGTACCACATACGCGAGGGGGACTGAGATTTGATCAAGTGATCACGGAACGGGGCGAGGAGGAGATGGCTGGTGGTTGCCGTTAGGATGGCGAGACGCTGTCATCTGTTGTTCGATGACAAGGCATGTGAAGGCCGTCGGAAGATGCGCAGTGAAATCTAAATCTGCAATTTGAGAGGTCCCTGTCCTTTCAAATTGCGACTAATTGAGTGACCTCGTATATTTAAAAGACAATTTATAGGTTCTGAACTAGGGCATACGTCGTTTATAAAAGGGAATATATATGGGGAAGGGCATATAGGTCCGTGGCCCATTTCTTATAGGGCTCATCCTGACATTTGTCTTACGCCTTAGGAAAACCACGGAATACCATAGGCAGGATGAGTTGTCTCATATATAAGACCCAAATACTCAGAAAAGGGGTGAGACTATAAAAATGTTGGTATCGTAGAAGAAGGTTTTTTTTTTTTAACTATTTATTGATCGATCAGCGCATTTAGCGCTATACAGATCATTTCTAAAGTTATAAATACAATAGCCTATATGACACTGAATTGAGGGCAGCCTAGATTGGGCTCATCAATGAACAAAAATAGTTCTTAATAAGTAATTATTTACATAGCTTGGTGTGATGATAAATTTTGATTATAATATGAGGTTCATTGGAATTCGGCTCTTGATTCTGGTGGGAAATGTGGACTTCCTTCCGAGAGAGTAGTGGATGGCGCCTGGAACATTTTCTAGGTTGTCATAGAACTTCTTAGCTTGTGAATGCATAAACTGTTTGATTGTGTCAATACCAGTTTCTCTGTGTAGTTGGCTGTTACGGACAAACCAAGGAGAATTGAGTGAAATTCGTAGGACTTTATTTTGAAATGACTGGATGTGTTTAATTTCACTTATTGCAGCTCCTCCCCAGACAGGACAGGCATAAAGCAGTAGAGGTCGTAATAGAGATGTGTAAAGTAGCATGCAATTTTGTAGCTTTAGAGATGATTTCTTGTTGAGGAGCGGATATAATTTAGCGAGTCCTGAGTAGGCCAATTTAAGTTTGTTGTTGATGTGATGTTTCCATAAAGTCGATCAAAATTTTGCAATTTTTTATGATATGTTGTTGTTGTTGTTTTCTAATGCCAGGCGTTTGACAATAAAGTCATTTGACCTCTTGCACTCCAATATTTTTTCAAAAATATTATCATGGCCAGCCAATGAAGCACAGATTTTGAGGTGTTCCGAGTCCATTTCTTGGTTTGAGTTGCACAATGGGCAGTTAGGGGACTGATATATTCCAATTCTATGCAGGTGTTTGGCCAAACAATCATAGCCTGTTGCCAATCTAAATGCAGCTACAGACGATTTTCGTGGTAAATCTGGAATTAACTGTGGATTTTGATGCAGAGAGTTCCATTTTTTCCCTTGGGATTGTGTTATCAAATTATGTTTGTTGAAGTCTAAGTATGTAGATTTAATAAATCTCTTCACAGAGTAATACGTAGATTTAGTAACAGGTCTGTAAGTAGCAGTGCTGCCCTTCTTTGCTAAAGCATCCGCATTCTCGTTTCCCAGGATTCCACAATGGGAATTTTTATGATATTGAGGTTATGCAATGGAGCGAAGTTCCTCAGAAAATAGCATTTTGTCGTCATATCCTTCACTTATGAAGGCACTTTACAAGAATTGAATTACAATCTATCAAAAACTGATTTTTTTTATTTGACTTGTGATCGAAGTTACCTGCTTAAATAGGGTAAAGTCGATCACCATTGAATTTTTAGTTTAAGATCGATTTTAAAATACTGCGGAGTAAAGTCGATCACTGTTTATGCTTTAAAAAACAAATTAATTGTATTACACATATTTTATTTGTTATAAGGTGTGTAAAAAACAATAATCTACAATATATGCCTATAGGATTATAGGATTATATAGTATATCTTTTGTTACTGTGATCATACTGTTCGATACAATTAGGCCTATAGGTCTCCACTGTACAAACGTGACTATGATTGCCAACTTATAAAACATAAAAACACATTGTAATACTTTACATACCAACAAACAAAGATTTAAGAATTGAAAATTTACATTGAAATACCACACTTCAATTGTAATCTAAAATGCAATTCAACATTGCTTAGGTTTATATCAGATGTTATTTGAAATCTTCCCCTCCTCATGTCACTTTAGAAATTACGTTGTTCCCATAGTCAGGTACAGAGGGGTGTACAAAATATGTTCCTTTGGCAGTGCTTCTCTTACGCAAGAAATTCACCATAATTTCGTCTTCCTCTTTCCCCACTATCCCATCAATATAAGCTATACTATGACACTTTTCTGTTTATAAGTGTTAGTTGGAGGTATTTCGGTGAACAATTTATTCTTCCTGCTGGTCCTATCTGCTTCGAGTAGGTCGATGGCATGATCGACTTAACCCTACAAAGGTACAAGTTTTCTTAAAATAATAAGTTTCAATACTAACATTTACGAACTGCAAAACTATTATTTCAGGATACAATCTCAACCAAAAGTACTTACGTATACTTCCTGTCTCCTTTCACTGTTGACGATAATTTAGAGTTTGTAAGACTTTGTTTTCGTTTAAGAGAAAAAGTTGAGAATAACAATTTTCACTTCAACGGTAATTACACTGTGTTGACATTGTTGGCATTCGCAGGCTTTTTGTTGTCCCTCTCGCTTACATTTACAATCTAAGGCAATGAAGTCAGCATAACAAAATTTTAACAAGTAACTGAGAAAATAAATAGGCTAATTTTCAATAAAAATCGCAAATGATTGCTTATACACCCACTGATTGACTTTACCCACTTTTACGGTATAGGTGCCAGGATTCAAACCGAGGAAAAATACTCAGAAAAGGGGTGATACTATAAAAATGTTGGTATTGCCTGTTTGAAGAAGGTGTGTCATGAATCTAATTATGCCTCTCCGTTAATACGCTACCGTTGTCGCTGGATTTTAAAAGTGCAGTGAAAAAAGTTCATACAGCTATTCATTTATAGTAGGTTCGTTCTTTGCGTCCCCAGTTAAAGACAGAGGATACCGCACGCTGAGTGGTTGTCTTTTGAAGTAAGACGGTCCCCCCAACCTTTTCTGTCCACTCGGGGGATGGGGTAATCTCTGTTTCCGCTTTCTGAGGTAAACATAAATGTTGCCAATTCTCCCCTGAATGCTAACGCTAACTGCATTCTTTCTTAACATGCACAAGTGTTTTTGTTCGCTGTTTGAAAGTCTTCTGTAATTTTTATTATTATTATTATTATTATTATTATTATTATTATTATTATTATTATTATTATTATTATTGATATTGATATACAGACGTGGACAAATTATTAGCAAAATTGGAGATTTTTATTATATATTTTTACGAAATATGATTCTTCAATTTAGACTACAGTTCACATCTTTGCGTATTACCAAATTATTAGAAAAATTGAAGATTTGTATTGTATATTTTTACAAAATTTGACTCTTCAATTTAGACTACAATTGATATTTTTGCATATTTACAAATTATTAGCAAAAGGGAAGATTTTTTTGTATATTTTTTACAAAATTCGACTCTCCAATTTGGACTACAGGTGACATTTTGGATATTTCCAAATTATTAGCAAAACTGAGTATTTTTATTATATATTTTTACAACATTTGACTCTCCACTTTAAACTGCAGTTGACATTTTTGCATATTTACAAATTATTAGCAAAATTGAAGATTTTATTATATATCGTTTACAAAATTTGACTCTTCAATTTAGAATAGTCTATATTTTTGCATATTTATATCTACTGTAATTATATAAGTATGCAAAATTGTCAGCTGTAGTCTAAATTGAAAAGTCAAATTTTGTAAATGGAATTATCATAAAAATCGTCAATTTTGTTAATAATTTGTCCACGTCTGTAAGTATTAAACTATATTAGTTTGAAGAAGTTGACCGTACAATGGTTCTATAACGGATCTTTATACACACTCAAAACTAACCATTCATTAATTCGTGATTGAATGAATGAAAGTACAATTTGTTGTATAAAGGCCCGCTCCCACTTAGCGGAATCGAACCGAATCGAAACGAAAAGTCTGCTGCCGCTCACATCTAGTGGAATCGAGCCGAACAGTACTTTTATGTTTTGTGTTTTGTCATACAAGAGAATAATTCTACACAATATTTATTAATTTTTCTTCGTTCATATTACATTGTGATTTTTGTATACGTAGGCCTACTATTTCAACAATAACTTTCAATAGTAAACAAATTAAGCCGCCAATAATGGATGTGGTTCATTTGTTTCTTCACGAAGGCTTGACGAGAACATACGATCATACCCGAAACAAGAAATTCTATTCCGGCAGTGGAATAAATATTCTAGCTCATGAATTCTATTCTGATCGATTCGCTTCGATTCGATTCGACGCGCCGCTTTCTGCTATCTTCCATTTAAATACATGGTGAAGAGAAATTCTGTTCGATTCGATTCCGCTAGACATAAATATACGATTGTTTCATACCCACGCCACGTGGCGAAGTCAATGTAAAATGTGACAACTGCGCGCCTAGAAATTTCCGCACGCGTCCCTTAATGACCGGGTGGACTGTGCGGCAAAGTTCTTCTAGCAACAAAAGAGACCGACTAGGGATCCTTTGAAAAATCCTACTATACTAGGGCATTCGATAAGTAATGGCCCAGATCACATATACAGCGTGATTCACGAGGAAATGTAAAAAATTTAGGATGTGAATTCTGAAGTCATTCTGAGTCAAAAAGTTCATATGAATATGGGTCCGTCATCAATGAAATGTGAGGCGGTTACATTGTGCGTGACAGCTTCAGTTTTGGTTCTTCCGCATCATAATTGAAATCTGCAATAGGACTTTATTTAATTTACATTTAATTATAATCCACAGATCTATGTTGAAAAAATTCTGCGCTGTACCAGAATACACTGACACTTATCGAGAAATGAAACCTCAAATGACTTGGTTCGAATGTTTTAGTTTTGTATCGATTTAAAATGGAGAATATGGGTTTATAATACGAGGAGTAACCAATGAAAAGCGTGCAAGATACACATTTTCTCTCGATATGAAGCTCAGCTAACAACAAATTTTTTCACTGTTTCACTCACGCGCATTCTAGTGTCTATTATTCCTTCAATATTGCAGAACTCTAAATTAAAACTCAAACGAGTGGCCGCACAGGTCTGTAGCTGCTCTCGATGCCGAGATATTACTGAGAGAAATCGCGCGTCACTGTTGATACTTTATACGCAACTTCGGCGTCCTCATCCCGTAGCCAAGTGAGGTGGCATCATTGGACGTGGTCATACAAGTTACATTGGTTCATGGCCTAATTACTAACATCATTAGCATTCGGCAGTGGCTCATAATGTTGTTACAGTAAGGATTTGAAATTGTCATTTTTGTTTCACAGTGAATCCTGGTACGGACGCCCATACTGGTATTTTACGTCAAACAGTTATAAAAACTTAACGTTGTCCTTGTTGTCGTAACATTTTTGTCTACAGTAAACATTTAACAGAGAAAAATTATCCAATATTAAGCGACGAAGAACTGCTTCTGATCGATTGTTTACTGCTGATATATTTTTTAGAAAATGACTGAATACTTGTGTATTATTTAGGACATTTCATTGAGTATATTTCCCTGAAAACCATTGGCTTATGTTCTAGTGTCGTGTTGGTTAAAAAATGCTATTAAAACATATACATACAAATTGCAGCAGTGGCGAACCACAGAACGGTTCTTAGAGCAAGAATGCGCTTGCAGAATAGTTCGGACACAGGCAATGAGGCTACGTCAAACTGTCCACAGCTTCAGCCGTGTGCCAAGAATCACGTGGCAGGCTTCCACCGCGCCTGCGTAGTCCGTATCTATGGCAACGTATGGGATTCAATTCCAATGCGATGTGAAGTCCAATCATGAACTGAAACGAATTTAACCTTTAATTATAATGATGAGAGGAGCGGGACTTGCAAAGACTCACCGGGAGGTTCTGTCAGCCGGGCTCACACATGGGGCTCACTGCAACTTACCTGGAATAAAGAGACAGAGGATTAGCTAACAGATACAGAGGATTAAGCAGTGATGAAACCGAATCAGAACTCTTTCAAAATGAATGAATGAATTAATTAATTAATTAACTAACGAATGAATGGATGGATGAATGACTGAATGAACGGATTAATGAGTGAATAAATGAATGAAAGCATGAATGAACTAACGAATGAGTGAATGAATGAATGAATGAATTAATGAATTAATGAGTGAATAAATGAATGAATGCATGAATGAACTAACGAATGAATAAATGAATGAATGAATGGATAAATGAATAAATTAATGAATGGATGAATGAATGGATGGATGGACGAATTAATGAGTGAATAAATGAGTGAATGAACTAACGAATGAATGGATGGATGAATGAATTATTAATTAATTAACTAACGAATGAATGAATGGATGGATGAATGACTGAATGAACGGATTAATGAGTGAATAAATGAATGAATGCATGAATGAACTAAGGAATGAATGAATGAATGAATGAATGAATGAATAAATGAATGAATTAATGAATGGATGAATGAATGAATGGATGAATGAATGGATGGACGAATTAATGAGTGAATAAATGAGTGAATGAACTAACGAATGAATGGATGGGTGAATGAATGGATGGATGGACGAATTAATGAGTGAATAAATGAGTGAATGAACTAACGAATGAATGAATGGATGAATGAATGAATGGATGGACGAATTAATGAGTGAATAAATGAGTGAATGAACTAACGAATGAATGGATGGATGAATGAATGAATTAATTAATTAACTAACGAATGAATGGATGGATGAATGACTGAATGAACGGATTAATGAGTGAATAAATGAATGAATGCATGAATGAACTAACGAATGAATGGATGAATGAATGGACGGATTAATGAATGAATGAATGCATGAATGAACTAACGAATGAATGAATGGATAAATGAATGAATTAATGAATGGATGAATGAATGGATGAATGAATGGATGGACGAATTAATGAGTGGATAAATGAGTGAATGAACTAACAAATGAATGGATGGATGAATGAATGAATGGCCGGATTAATGAGTGAATAAATGAATGAATGCATGAATGAACTAACGAGTGAATGAATGGAGGGATGAATGAAAGGAAGGATGAATGGATGCATGAATGCATAGATGGATGCATTTATGAATGAATGAATGAATGAATGAATGAATGAATGAATGAATGAATGAATGAATGAATGAATAAATGAATGAATGACTAAACATAGGTACAGTGTGTCTACAAGTATAAACATTTTAAGGATTTCGTTCAGAGGTTAAAGCAAACCAAACATGCTGTTTTTCTTCTTCTGATAATTCTTTATAGTAAATTAACATATACTCCTGTATTATGTCAAATTCTGCATGTTATGTCTTGCTGGTAAAGTATACAGATGTGGAAATTTTCATTTAAGTATTTCAACAATTTGTTTTACACAATTTGGAAAAATAAGTAACAACGAAGATATCTTTCAGGGCATAATTTTTTACAATATCTCATTGAATTAACATTTCTATGTATGCAGATGATACAGCTACATACACAACTCACTGGAACATCCTCAAGACTAGACAACGTTTACAACCTTCTCTAAAGCCATAACTACTTGGCTTAACGAATGACGTAGGCTGTAGTAAATATGAAACCATGATTTTTACTTTCTGCCGTCCTATATCACCATCCACAATAATACTACATAGACAATATTACCATCCCATGGAAGCCTCCAGATCAAGCAGTGAATTATCTGGGAGTTTATTTAGATCAAAGACTAGCTTGGAAGTATCACTTATGCATGTCCAATTTGAGGTGGTGCAGCGCCAAACAAAATTCGAAGAATAGAATCTTTTCAAAACAAAGGAGGCCTACTACAACTTGCTGTTAATGGACTATGGTTTGTCCGAAATTCACAACTACATAGAGAACTGGGATTATACACTACACAAGAATTCATCCGTAGGCAGATAAAAACATTCTTCTCACATCTTATCAACGTCTCAGGGGCAGCTTTCTTTTCGCTACAAGAATCAAGAGTCGTCTTCCGCAGGAATCTTCAGATTCATCCATTTCCTCCTCTATTGCATTCAAACATTCTTACATTTTCTGTCACACAAGGAGCTGCAAATTGGTTGACCTTCTTGCTATATAGCTACTTACATATTATGAATGTGATGAAAGAGAAATGGAACGGAGAAAAATTCTCTCCGGCACCGGGATTTGAACCCGGGCCTTCAGCTCTACGTGCTGATGCTTTATCCACTAAGCCACACCGGATTCCCATCCCGAGACGGCGCTTATTCCGTCGGATCCCGGCCAACTAGTCACTCATAACGAGTGCACCTGCGCACATATGGGGACATAGTCCTACGTTCATAGACATCTATGACGTAGTGCAGAGGGCAGGCCACTAGAGAGAACCCAAGAGGTGGAACTTAAACTGAGACGATTCGATCCGACACCGGGATGGGAATCCGACGTGGCTTAGTGGATAAAGCATCAGCATGTAGAGCTGAAGACCCGGGTTCAAATCCCGGTGCCGGAGAGAATTTTTCTCCGTTCCACTCCTCTTTCATCGCACGATGACGCAGAATATCTGCATGGAAACATCATATGCACTTCGGTACATTAATATAATATATTATGAATGTATTTTCTCCTCACAAATCTATTAAAAAGGACATAACTCTGAAAGTCTTGCAGATATCCCGAAAATTCGACCGCTGTAAAGAGCACAGATGTCTGCTGTACAACACAATAACGACATTTTAAACGTTACTGACCACAGAAGCTGCTTGTACCCTTCAAAGCTGCTGAATTAGAGAATTCCATTTCCGACGCCATGTTGCCCAGCCGCCCGAGGAATCATCACGCGCGTGCGCGATGTGGGGCGAGACAACCAGTGGCCCGTGAAACAATGTTTTCTTTTTGTGCCGGATTCTCGCCGTGGAGCCGCTCAAATTCACACACGGCACCTCGGCGCATATGAAATGCGGTACAGTCCGGCCAGAAACAGCACTGCAACAATGAGGACGAGTCCGTTTCCTTATCGAAGGGATGTCCCATGCCCACGGGTGACGAGGATGTTACGCCAAACTAAATTGTACGCAACAACGTACTGCTTCAACGACTGAGTTTGTATTATTCTTGAGAAAATAATAGAGTATGGTACAGAACAATTAAAACGTGGCAGAAATGAGACTGCTGAAAGCAGTAGCACGTTAAAACTATTGAACTAGATTCGAGGTGAAGAAAGCAGAACTAGATCACTCCTGGATATGAAATGCGGTCCTTTAAGGCAACATTCTAGTGTAATATTTATCCGGAACTCTGACCAGCACCCTTGTGCTTTGATTAAGGTCTCGATCAATTTTACTAATGTAACAAACAGGAATAAATTATAAAATACAGACCTGTACTTCGCAAGAAATTTCAATTAATCTTGTAATTAAATTCATGGAACATAGGCCTACTGTATCTTGCTTGAAAGGCGCCACAGTTGCTAAAAAAAAGGAAAATAGTAATAATAATAATAATAATAATAAATAATAATAATAATAATAATAATAAATAAATAAGTAGCAAATATAAATGGTACTCGGGAGGAAATTAAACACAGAATAAATATGAGAAATGCCTGTTATTATTCGGTTGAGAAGGTTTTATCATCCAGTCTGCTGTCAAAAAATCTTAAAGTATAATTTATAAAACAGTTATATTACCGGTTGTTATGTATGGTTGTGAAACTTGGACTCTCACTTTGAGAGAGGAACAGAGAGAAGGTTCTTAGGAAAATATTTGGGGCTAAGAGGGATAAAGTTACAGGAGAATGGAGAAAGTTACACAACACAGAACTGCACGCATTGTATTCTTCACCTGACATAATTAGGAACATTAAATCCAGACGTTTGAGATGGGCAGAGCGTGTAGCACGTATGGGCGAATCCAGAAATGCATATAGAGTGTTAGTTGGAAGGCCGGAGGAAAAAGACGTTTGGGGAGGCCATTGAGACATAGATGGGAAGATAATATTAAGATGGATTTGAGGGAGGTGGGATATGATGACAGTGACTGGATTAATCTTGCTCAGGATAGGGACCAATGGCGGGCTTATGTGAGGGCGGCAATGAACCTCCGGGTTCCTTAAAAGCCAGTAAGTAATAATAATAATAATAATAATAATAATAATAATAATAATAATAATAATAATAATAATGATAATAATAATAGTAATAATAATAATATATTTATGGTTTACCTATGTCTCGCAACACGAAATTCATTGCTTTAGCCAAACAGTTCACGATTCATAAGACCTAACCTAAAAACTTATTTTCTTTGACCACATGAAATGATTGGTAAGAACTCCGAAAAGCGAATACAGTGCTACTTTAAATTGTATATTTTTATTCATTAATAAAACTGTTTATATATTATTTATTAATCATTGTTGATTTTATGAAACCTTTATATGAGAATACAAAGCATTTTTTCCAGGAGGAAGAAAAAAGTAGTTAAATATCAATAGGTCTACATGATCCTATATGATATCATATTCTCCAACGTTTTCTACCGAAATATCTAATATTCTTCTGTACGTCTGTTGATAGTTAATTACTATTCTTCCTCCTGAAAAAAATTATGCCCTGTACTTTCACATAGAGGTCACATGAAATCAATGACGAAATATTAATATCATTAGTTACGTTCAAGTTTCAAATAACACTCGCTACTAACTTTCGTTTCATAAACGTTGGAAATTTCTTCAAAGGCAAACAATGCTGTCAACATAATAATTAGAAAATAACTGTCATTTGTAGTATTTGTCACTACCGAAATTCGAAACAGTTGCAAAAGAAAATTCAATGTGAAGCTAGAAAATCACTATATTTCACTAGAATTTATGTAGTAATAGAGTGCAAATCGTTGGGTTTCACCCTTAGGGTACAAAGTAAGAATTACACCAAAAGAGCGGACAGTGGTTGGGCGTAGATCATGCAGGACAGTGAGGCTGTATCTACAGAAAATTCATTATCTAAGAGCGGTAGTAATTTTTTTGTCCAGAACTGTACCATTTAGAATGAATAACAAGACATCATCACGTATAACCCTACATCACCAAGGGGATAAAGTAACCAGTATAATACAACGTAACAGCGCAGTGTATTAACAACAATGAAAGGAACAGGAACAAATTATTTAAAAAACTGAAAAAAAAGTAATTTAAAGAGCAATAACAAAAACAAGAGGAAGTGAAATAAAGTGAAAGAAAAGAAAAACGAAATAAATAAAAAAGAAAAAGGTAAAAGAAAAATGCAAGAAACGAAAACAAAAGAAAAATAAAATAAACAAGGAAAGCGAAAGAAAAACGAAGAAAGGAAAACAAAAGAAAACTGAATTAAGAGAAAGAAAGTAAAAACAAAAATTTGAGGAAGACAAAAGAAATAATGAAAGGAAAAACAAAAAATAAAAGAAAAAAAAGCAAAAAGTGAAAGAAAGGAAATACAAAAAAATGAAAGGAAAGAAAACAAAAAAATGAAAGAAAGGAAAATAAAAATGAAAAAAGGAAAACAAAAAATGAAAGAAAGGAAAACAAAAAATGAAAGGAAGGAAAACAAAAATGAAAGAAAGGAAATACAAAAAAATGAAAGAAAAGAAAACAAAAATGAAAGAAAGGAAAACAAAAATGAAAGAAAGGAAAACAAAAATGAAAGAAAGGAAAAAAAAAAATGAAAGAAAGGAAAACAAAAATGAAAGAAAGGAAAACAAAAATGAAAGAAAGGAAATACAAAAAAAAAAAATGAAAGAAAAGAAAACAAAAATGAAAGAAAGGAAAATAAAAAATGAAAGAAAGGAAAACAAAAATGAAAGAAAGGAAAAAAAAATGAAAGAAAGGAAATACAAAAAAATGAAAGAAAAGAAAACAAAAAGAAATGAAAGAAAGGAAACAAAAAAAATGAAAGAAAGGAAAATAAGAAATGAAAGAAAGGAAAAACAAAAAAATGAAAGAAAGGAAAACAAAAATGAAAGAAAGGAAAACAAAAATGAAAGAAAGGAAAAAGTGCAAGAAAGGAAATACAAAAAATGAAAGAGAGGAAAACAAAAAATGAAAGGAAGGAAAACAAAAAATGAAAGAAAGGAAAACAAAAAATGAAAGAAAGGAAAACAAAAAATGAAAGAAAGGAAAACAAAAAAATGAAAGAAAGGAAAACAAAAAATGAAAGAAAGGAAAACAAAAAAATGAAAGAAAGGAAAAACAAAAAATGAAAGAAAGGAAAAACAAAAAAATGAAAGAAAGGAAAAAACAAAAAAGGAAGAAATGAAAAACAAAAAATAAAAGAAAAAGGAAAAAGTGAAAGAAAGGAAATACAAAAATGAAAGAAAGAAAAACAGAAAATGAAAGAAAAGGAAAACAAAAAAATTAGAGAATATAAAACCAAATTAAGGAAAGGAAAAACAAAAAAGAGAAATAAAAAAAGGACTGCAAAAAATGTAAAAAGTAAAAAATAAAAATAAAAAAAGGAAAAACGAAAGAAAAATAGAAGTAAAATAAATACTAAACAAAAATAAAAGAAAAATAAAATAATGGTAAAACGAAGGGAAAAGGAAAAGTCAAATGAAGGAAAAAACAGAAAAAGTAAATAAAACTAAATAAACAGACAAATTAAGGAAAGAAGAAACCAAAGAAGGAGAAAATGAAAGGGAAAAAAACAAAAGAAAAAATGAAAAAGGGAAAAAACAGAAGAAAAGAAAATGTAAGCAAGGAAAACAAAATAATAAATTTGAACAAAGGAAGAACGGAAGAAAAGGAAAAATTAAAATAGGAAAACAAGAAATATAAGAAAGGAAAAGAAATTAAAGACAAATAAAATATCTGCAAAAACCGGAAATACAAGAAAGAAAAACAAAAGGAACGATAGAAACAATAAATAAAAGGAAGAATGAAAGGAAGGAAAAGAAGCGCAAGAAGGAATGAAGAAAGAAACGTAAATGAAAAAAGAAAAAAAACTGAGAAAGAAAATGAACAACAAATGAAAAGAAAAAAATGCAAAATCAAAATACTAGTCCAAGATGCAGCACGGTATAAATGTTTGAGACTATGTGAATTTGTAATAAAAGTTGTCACTTCTTTTAAGAATTACTAGTAGCATTATTATTCTGAAATCTGCAAGCAGCAGTTCATGCATTCCTTACTGAAATTAGTAAACCGTTCTCTATCGCCCCTGAGAAGTGTGCAGCAATAATAATTGTCTTGACTGTAGCACTTAATCCATGGCAACTGGCTTTCACGCTCAACAAAAAGCGCGATTTCCAAGCTGTGATAGTGATCAAAGAGTTTTAATACGTTACAAAACGTCTGAAGTAAATAATTATTGGTGCACTAACTCACGAACATTGTAACTGCAATCGGAAAACTTTTCTTTCTTTCCTACAAATTCGCTTATAAATCCTAAACGGCATTTTAAAAACCTGTAAAACCATAAAACAAACCTTGAAAAAACAATTCACGCCTAAGTCGTTTACTTCCTAACTTCCGAGGTTGGCAATGCTGCGGGATGGAGAGTTCGCTTAGAATGAATGAAGCGGGCGATTGTAGCACGGGGGCCGTGGCAGCTGACGTCATATCGAACATGACGAAACAGATAATTGTGTCGGTAGCATGCCCACACTTTTCTGTGTCAGTCACTGCTGATTGGATCATTACCCCCAAAATAAGACGCATCTGTTGTGTACACAGGAATCAGAACGAGTCCGTTGCCATCGTGCGATTCGATAACCGCAAATCGATTGCTAACATAGAATTCCTCATGATTAAAGCTCGGCCACGGGTATAAACACTGTAAATATAAATATCCCGCTTAGCTATGTGATGTGAACAAGGACCTTCTGCTCTGTCGCAAGAGGGGTGAGGTGAGGTGAGGGGCAGTGCCTACAAAATCGTCGAATGTAATCGAGTCAAAAATGTGATATTTAAATTTGTATGAATAATGATATCAGAATTTGTCCATTACTTATGACATATTTAAGAATATGAAAAATGATATCAGAACTGCCCATTACCTATGGCATCTAAGAATAGAAAAATGATATCAGAACTGTCCATTACCTATGTCATATCTAAGAATATAAAAATAATATCAGAACTATCCATTACCTATGACATCTAAGAATAGAAAAATTATATTATTTGTTTGTCAAAATCTGTTGATTACGAACACAATTTTTTTTTCGAGTTTTGTGTTCATAATAATGAAGAAATTTATAATTTAACTCCAACTTTCTTTTCATAAAAATCATTATAAACGTAAAGGTAGCATAGAAACATTTCATAACAAATTCTAGGCGAAATATGTTACTTCTTCTACTTGAACCAAAATTCAATACAAAATATGAGAACATTCTACATATTAGAACCAATATTATACGATCAGTTTATTAAAATAAGTCCAGAATTAAGTAACCTTAATGACATTTTCAGTAACAGAATTAATTGTTATATTTCTCTAAATTGAAAGTCCATTATTTAAGTTTATTTTTCGTATAAGTATATATTTTATTCTTTTCTTTTTCAATTAATGTTTTTCTCAGTTTCTTTTAAAATTTTAATTATATCATTTAACTTGTCGTTTTATATTATGTAACTTGAACTGCCCCAAGCCGGAGCATTTACTCTTTTGGGTGTAAGCTATAATATTTTGAATATGTATATGAAATTAAACTTGTCATTTCAATTTCAATAAATTCAAACATAACTTAAAAAACTATCTATGAACAACAGATGTCACATAAACATCCATCCTATTAGCTATGATGTCACACCCGAGAAACTATACAGGATTCCTCTCAGCAGAAATCTGTCAAACCGTGTCACAATCCTTCAAATAATGTTAAGACCTCCGAATTGCGGTACAGTAATAAATAGCTCCACAGTACAGTAGATTCAATAGTGTTCCAAAAAGGGATAGACTCACCACACTACAGAGGTCTCTGTAGCGACGGAGGAGGGATCAAGGTCAGAATGCAAGGGACGGGGAAGAGCAAACAGGTTGCAATGCATTCTGGGCTGAATAATGGCACGTCCTTCCATAAAGTAAAAGAATAAATAAAAAATATGGGTATTTCGCAAACAGGTGACGAACGCTGCATTTCAATATGCCTCCATGTATACTTCGCCCTCGACAGTTCTTTGTTTGGGACGCGTCGCCATGGCGACAGTACGTACCGACTAATACGAAGCTATGACGTCGTTCGCGTTTGCCAACTATTATATTTATCCAATAGCTGCTCCTCCTCATATGTTGCGAGCATATTTGTGTCTTCTTTCATTTTGTGGATTTTTCTGTGATTTCCGACATTGCTATCTGTTCGTGTAATTTCCGAACCCACACGTACGAAGTCCATACATATTTATCAACAGTAATCTCACTACAGGTTTTGATTTATCTAGAAAAAATCAGAACTCGAGTGGGATTTAATTGACTATTACACGATTAGAAGAAAGTATATAAAGATTAGAAGAAATAAAGTACTCTAATACAATAAAATATTAATTGACTTACTGAAATGCCTTGAAAATTTGTTTTTTGTACCATCTCATCATTTTGTAAAACCCGAGAGCAAACTAGTCTTAGTTACGAATTCAACGGTGTTGTAATTCCGCAAGAACAATGTTGTAAATACCTAGGAGTGTATTTAAACTCCAAACTTTCTTGGGGAGAGCATGTTGATAATGTTACGGGTAGAGCATGGAGGGCACTTCACTTTATTATGAGAATCTTGAGAAAGGCTAGCCCCAAATCGAGGGAAATAGCATATGTAACGTTAGTGCGACCGTTAATGGAATACGGAACTACATGTTGGGATCCCTATAGAATATATCAGATAAATTCCTTAGAAAGAATCTAGTATAGGGCAGCTAAATTTGTTAAAGGTAAAAGAGAAGATGGAAACGATACGATAAAAGAACTTAAATGGGAAGCTTTGGAAAACAGACATAGGAAAACTAGAATAACATCATTGGATAGAGCACATCTAGGTCAGAAAGCATGGGTAGACATAACGGCTCGGTTAGAAAAGCCAACGTACTATGGTAGGAACGATCATGATTTTAAAATCAAATGTAGGAAACAGAAAACGGATGTAGGTAAATTCTCATTTTTAAATAGAACTATAAATGATTGGAATGACCTACCTGCAGCGGTCTTTGAGGGCTGTCCTTCCTTAAGGAGATTCAAGAATAAATTAAAAAGTTGTGTATAAAGTGCAAATTAAAATTAAGGTGACATTTAACATATAATTTTTTAAGGTGACATGTATTTATTTAGCCTGACTAGTTACTTCCTTGGTTTGAATTGTAAATTATTTAAAAATAGCGTGTAAGAGGGTCTTAGACTAGAAATGTTTAGCTTAAATGTAGTTCTGTTTATAAGTATGCATAAAGGTGTAAGTATTTGACTTATTTGAACTGTTGTATCAGTGAAGCGAGGTGAGTCAGTGAAGTTATGGTTTTACAGTGCAGTGAATAGTTCCGATCAGTGATAATTTATAGTGTAAATGAAATGTGTTCTATAGTATCAGTGAAATGCGTTATAGAGTGTCAGTGAAATGCGTCATAGTGCCACTACAGTGAGTGAGATGAGAATAAAGTGAAAGTCTATTATCAGTACCAATATGAAACTTATGTAGGGCCTATACATATGTAGGTTGTATTGTAAAATTAGGTTCACTTATTAATTAGGTTACTTTATGTATTATTATTATTGCAATTATTGTGTTAAATTGTATTGTGCATTTTTATTATATTGTGTACATAATTCTATTCTGTATTGTATAATTGTATTGTGTATTGTAATTTTATTGTTATTGTTTATTGTGTATACCACTGCCACCGGGTGCTTGCCCACTTGCAGTGTAAATAAATACATACAAAAAAAATGCAATTACAAATATTTCGCTAGATGACAGTAGTGTGTCAGAGGAAAAACAATTTGTATAGGCCTACATCTGAAGTCTGATATGTAGCTAGTCATCTATGTAAGATGGAGGGAGGAAGGACTTAGTCACTCCTAGCCCTGCTCCTGTCATAGTTGCCTCATGAGTGATGCCTTAAGTTAGCCGTGGCGAAAAGGCCATGGTGCGCCGAGCCACTGTGTAAGCTGCAACGTGCATAGCACCTATGGAGGGAGGCGGACAACCGAAGGGGAAGTTAATGTTTTGGACGTGTAACGAAGAAAGAAATGAACAAGAAAACGTAGGATACATTATCACAACCTAAAATTAACTGTCTTCAGAATGTCTCTGCGACAGAGTTTCAAAATCAGGAATTATGTCACTTACTGCCAATCGTAGTTGATCACGAAGGTATTTGTCTGTCAGTCGTGATCTAAATTTGATTTTTACTATTTTCATTGTTGAAAATAATTTTTCACAAACGTAAGTTACAGCGAACGTGGCTTCAACAGAGCAAGCGAAAGAACGAAGCTTCAAAATATATATTTTTTTTCCCAAAGATTTGAAAAGTTCAATATCTGTCAAGTCCTTACATCAGCTTTCATTTAACGTCACATTGTAAATCTGTGAGTTTAAATTGAAAATCTAACCGCATTATTCGTACATCTGCTGAAAAGAATCGACGTACAGAGATGACAATGATGATAATGATAATAATAATAATAATAATAATAACACTTAACCTTTTAATGTTTCATCAGTAACATGTAGTAACTTATAATGCCGTTTTATGTTATACAACCGTTTTCCTAGAAATATTTGTGAACAAATCATACATTTAATATTCTCATCATACTGTCAGCAAAATGAATCCTCCCATCCTACTTGAAACTTTCGTTTTTTATAGAGGTGCATGGTTTCGAGAGAGATATTGCGACGATACGCCACTCGCAGGTCCGAGACAAATACAAATAGAACGGAGTTTGACTCCATTGAGTAAGAGGGTGGGGGTTGTAGGTAGGAAGCGAGAGAAAAGCATTGCGAGTCACAATGTGCTCGTGAGTCGCATTTTCGCCGCGGCTGCCTTATGGTGTCACTTATGAGTAGAATATGGATTCTAGGTGCTAAGAAGAGAGATTTAGGACTCCTCTTATTGGGTTGAGAAAAATCCCGGGAAAAACCTCAACCAGGTAACTTGCCCCAACCAGAAGTTGAATCCTGGCCCGCTCGTTTCATGGTCAGGCGTGCTAACCATTACTCCATAGCAATGTACGAGGGGGATCCAGGAAATAACGACCGTTCGCGCATACCCGCCGCGCAGCTGACTCCCCTTCCTTGTTTGAAGGTCAACTGGCTTCCTTAACATGTGTCATAATGTTGTGAGTACTGGTTGCAACAAGTCGCCATTGTGCATTTTGTGTTACTTGAAATGAACGACGTGATTGATAATCCCGCCGACTGTGAGGTGAGGAGTGTGATTCGATTTTTGAATGCCCAACATTTGAAACCTGCAGAAATTTACCGGCAATTGAAAGAAGTGTATGGTGATACGGTAATGAATGAAAGAAATGTGAGAAAATGGTGCGAAATGTTCAACAATGGGCGAACAAATGTCCACGATGAAACTCGACCCGGACGCCCATCACTCATCACAGAAGACCTGAAGACTAAAGTGAACGACAGAATCTTGCAAGACAGGCGCACATCACTCGACGAATTGCATATTGCCTCTCCTGACATTTCTCGTTCTTTGCTTGGTGAAATTGTGTCGCAACATCTTGGCTACCACAAAATCTGCGCACGATGGGTTCCACGGCAACTGAGTGAACAACACAAAACTCAGAGAATGGCCTCAGCATTGACATTCTTGATGCGATATCACACAGATGGAGACGCCTTTCTTGATCAAATTGTGACTGGTGATGAGACCTGGGGGTGACAGCACCCCAGAGAACAAGCGCCAATCACGTCAGTGGCATCATCCCTCATCACCCAAGAAACCGAGAAAATTCAAACAGACTCTCTCAACAGAAAAAGTCATGGCTACTGTCTTTTGGGATCGCAAAGGTGTTCTTTTGCTGCATTTCATACCAAAAGGCACTACGATCAATGCAAATCATTATTGTGAGACTTTACGAAAACTACGGCGAGCCATCCAAAACAAGAGGCGAGGAATGCTTTCGAGAGGAGTTGTGCTTCTTCACGACAACGCCCTCCCGCACACTGCTGTTTCAACTCGAGAATTGCTGGATCAATTCGGTTGGGAAATCTTTGATCATCCGCCCTATAGTCCAGACCTTGCTCCTAGCGATTTTCACCTTTTCACTAAGCTGAAAGTCTTTCTGGGTGGTACGCGTTTTGGAAGTGATGAAGAGTTGAAGAAGACAGTGAACACCTGGCTTAATGAACTGGCGGCAGAGGAGAAAATTCTAAAGCTTTACGACAAATTTTAAATGTATTGATTATGTAGAGAAGTAAAGAAAGCTTCAGTTATGTAACAGACTTTGTTTTTTTTTTTCAAATAAATATATTTTTTTAATTATTACAACAAAACGGACGTTATTTCCTGGATCCCCCTCGTACTTTAGATCTTATAGAATTTTAATAGGGGATCCTGTATGCATGAAACGTAGAGACATCTGAATAACGTAGTCTAGGACAAAGCAACCAAAATAGATATGGAACTAGAAATCCGTTCTCTTCTTATGAAGTTCAAACCTGTCTTCGGACTGATGACTTCGATATCGAGGCGAGGCCCTATTCATCAGTCGGTGAGGTGTGGAACCTCAGATCTGTAGGCGACTATGCTATCAGGCCCTGACGGTCCAGAGGCACTGAACGCGGCCGCTTCGCTGACCCAGACGAGCAGTCTGCACTTTGGAACGCGCCCGCCACGGCCGGAGGGGTTGAAATAACTCGAAATAATGTTCACAGCGGGCATTTTTCGAGCGAACGAGATAATTTGGCGTGAGTGGGTGCGGGGCCGAGTGGACAAGAGGCGGATGGACCAGCGGTGTGACTGCCCTGCCGCTCCACGCAGCATTTGGTCCGCTCGAGGTCGCCGGAGAGGGCAGTCACCGCCGGGGGCGAGACACAGCCGAACCGGCTCGAGCACGCGCCGCCCGCCGGCTGGGGACAGCGTCGAAGCCAGGACAAGCCTTCCTCGCGAGGTACTACGTCTGAGGAGCACCGGCACACAGGCACGAGTTCCAATCCCATTTCATCTCCTGTGCATTCCCTCCTGTCAAGCAGTAAGGCCGTAACACACTTGAAGAGTTTTCGCTAGCGAAAAAATTAAAAAATTGATAACATGGATTCAAATGGACGTCCACACACTGGAAGAGATTTTCGTTCGAGGCAAAAACCTCGCGCGAGTTTCTCGCTGGAATCGGTAGCTCAGCGAATTTTCTTGACACATTTATCAAAGATGTTTGACATTTATACTCTTTATGACGATTGAATGTAGAAAAATATATCACAGGTGGCGATGAATTGTATTGTTTTCATTTGAAAATGAGGAAAGATGACTGATAATTGCAGTCAGAAACTTGTCGAACTTGTACGATGTCACCCGTAGGCCTATTTATATGATACACGGGATGAAAACTATAAAAACACGAAACTTAAAGAAGAAATCTGGAGACAAATATCAGATTATCTGAAAATAAATAGGGCTATATTTTATTTTGATGAGATTTAATAGTATTAATTAAATATTTGAAATAATATATCTATATCTCTTAACAGTTTACGTAATTTTAATCAGAACATAGCAAAGAATCCTCTATCATATCATGAATGGCAAAAACCTGAGGTCCATTCAACCTGAAATAACGCCTAAACGTATCATCATTCAAATCGAAACCAGTGTCCAAAACTCGCCCTTATTTTCGTAAGATACAATGTGATTTCCAGGCATTTCTGGCTTTAATTTCAGGCCTACTTTTTCTTTCCATTAACAAAATATGTTCATGTAACTCCATTTCCTCATCATCTGAATACTCAGATTCAACATAGCGTTCGTACGTAATTTGTAAAGTACGGCAATATACTTACAGGTTATATATTTAAGTACGACAATATACGTAAATACATAACCTATAATATTTCCCCCAACGAGTGATTACTATAATCAGAAAAATGCTTTCTGCATGAAGGCAGTGCATAGATGATCATAGCGAGGTGTGATCTGTGATAGCGAGAACTCGCCAAGTGTGTGGAGGAAGGCTCTTCGCCTCTTTCTCGCAACACATTTCTCGCTAGCGAAAACTCTGCAAGTGTGTTACGGACCTAATGCCATACAGGATCGGCCAAAAACATTTGACAACACAGTTGTATTTCAATGAGAGCTAGTTTTTATTCTGTTATCGAAAAGAGGCATTATTGCCATTTACTGATGCGAAAGAAGAACAAAATTAAGTTTTGAAAATTACACCCTCCAAATGACGTCCATTTTTTTCTAATGCACTCCTGGAGCCCGATTCTGAAGTTCGTATTATTTAATTAAAAAAATAAAATTTCATTTATTTAATCTGACAGGATTAAGGCCATAAGACCTTCTCTTCCATCCTACCAGATGGCACATATAAATATAAAAAGAAATACAGACGCTGATGAAAATAATACAAATTAAATTACAGCCCTATAGAGGGTCAACTGGGTCAAAAGAACACTGTAGAGCTCTCATCGAGCTAATACAAGAAAAAAAAAGAAAGAAAAACAGAGATAGCAATGGTGATAGTGATAACTGATAATAATAATAATAATAATAATAATAATAATAATAATAATAATAATAATGTGTATATATAGTAGAATACATATTGGTATTGGCTGTTAAATGAACACGATTTACATAATAAAGTCATAAACAGAGATTTGAATAAAGAATACACAAAAAAGAATGCTGCGGTAAACATATGAGCATTAAAGTAGAAGAAAATACTATTTAGATAATAACATTAAAAATACGATTGAATTGAGTGTACACAATAAAAATAAGAAACAAAAAATAAAAAAAAACACAGTGGAATACATTGCATTAAATATCTGGAACGCATTAGGTCTGGCAACTCATCATAAGACATTATTCTAATTTATATTTAAAAAAAAAAATCAAAGTTCGGCAGCCCTTGACTTCAGGTGACAGAGAATTCCAGTGACGAGAAATAGCAACAGTGAAAGAGGAGGAATACAGAGATGATGTGTGGAGTGGTATTTCTAGCGTGTTATCGTGTTGTTACCGAGTATTTAAGTTAATGATAGCGAAGAAGATTGTGGAATCGAAGAAATACGTAATATACAGCGCCATCATAATTAAGACAGAATACAAAATTAGCACGTCGGGTTATCTTTAACAGCAATAACGTTATAAAAGAAAACAATGCATTTCCGCTCAGGAAAATAGTTCTGTTAACATTCCGCCGTCGATAGCCAATTAGAAACGACCAAACGTAACTTTGATGTGGCGTGAATTGAAGACTGTGATTCGTATCCATGTGCGTGCCCACGTCTTCAGACGGCTGACCAGAGTTCATAAATGTGTCAGCTAATTCTCTTCCTCCCAGACAACGCAATCTTCACAATTTAACTTCCTTTTCGAGGCTTTTATAAAGCGTTACAATATTTCTCAAATATTTCCTCCGAAGATGATCATAGATCACAGACCAATAGAAAAAGTGATATATGGTAGTCATATCCTGGGTTACAACACTATTTATATTATTATTATTATTATTATTATTATTATTATTATTATTATTATTATTATTACAGTACATCAGTTATTCATAGATTTCAAAAAGGCATATGACTCGGTTAAGAGAGAAGTTTTATATGATATTCTTATTGAATTTGGTATTCCCAAGAAACTAGTTCGATTAATTAAAATGTCTCAGTGAAACGTACAGCAGAGTCCGTATAGGTCAGTTTCTATCAGATGCGTTTCCAATTCACTGCGGGCTAAAGCAAGGAGATGCACTATCACCTTTACTTTTTAACTTTGCTCTAGAGTATGCCATTAGGAAAGTCCAGGATAACAGAGAGGGTTTGGAATTGAACGGATTACATCAGCTGCTTGTCTATGCGGATGACGTGAATATGTTAGGAGAAAATCCACAAACGATTAGGGAAAACACGGGAACTTTACTTGAAGGAAGTAAAGAAATAGGTTTGGAAGTAAATCTCGAAAAGACAAAGTATATGATTATGTCTCGTGACGAGAATACCTGGGAGCAACAGTAACAAGTATAAATGATACTCAGGAGGAAATTAAACACAGAATAAATATGGGAAATGCCTGTTATTATTCGGTTGAGAAGCTTTTATCATCCAGTCTGTTGTCAAAAAATATTAAAGTTGGAATTAATAAAACACTTAGGTATATTACCGGTTGTTCTTTATGGTTGTGAAACTTGGATTCTCACTTTGAGAGAGGAACATAGGTTAAGGGTGTTTGAGAATAAGGTGCTTAGGAAAATATTTGGGGCTAAGAGGGATGAAATTACAGAAGAATGGAAAAAGTTACACAACACAGAACTGCACGCATTGTATTCTTCACCTGACATAATTAGGAACATTAAATCCAGACGTTTGAGATGGGCAGGGCATGTAGCACGTATGGGCGAATCCAGAAATACATATAGAGTGTTAGTTGGAAGGCCGGAGGGAAAAGTATTATTACTATTATTATTATTATTATTATTATTATTATTATTATTATTATTATTATTATTGTTGTTGTTGTTGTTGTTGTTGTTGTTAGGTGGCCAGCTCTTGAGTTTCGTTCCTACAGCCGGACCAGTGACTCGTCAGCCGGTCCAACCAAAAGGTCAGACCATCAGGAAACAAACGAGTTCTGCCCAGTCGCCAGAAGGGAGTTGCGAAGTCGGGACTCTTGTGGTCCAACAAATGCAGCCGCACCACGTCAAGGTCGCTCAGGGCTGCCACCCTCCGCATCCGTCATCCCGTCTTCGGGGCTTGCGATCCCTTCCGCAGGGATTGGGAGACGCGACGCAGACAGAGGGGATAATCCTAGACCACGGTTACCACGGTGATCGTTACTTCAACACATCTTACCCGCAGTGACCCAGTGCAAAGTGTAGCATACTGTTTTGAATGGTTAGCAAATGAATAATCATATTAATTAATAATAATAATAATAATAATAATAATAATAATAATAATAATAATAATAATAATGCAACGAAGAGCTAAACACAATCAAATACATAGCACAAGGAATGGGATACAACCCTAACATAATGGACAACATAATACGTAAGATAAAACATAATCACAAAAAACATAAGAATACAAACAAACAACAGAACACAAAAAATACATCACACAAACATACGAAAACAAAAACGCACACAAAATTGCAACCTCATTCAAGAATTTGACTATAATTAGTTATTTACTGTGCCACCTTGCTTATCTTAAAAGTTAATAATTACATTAACGTTTTCGATACATTTGTATCATCTTCAGATGTAGAGTGTTAGGTAAACATTTATGATGAAAACCTTGCCTTATGGTATGGAACTTATTATGATTTTCGGATCTTGTTAATGTGAATTGCTCTAACTTAACCTAATTTGGTCTATAATACACATGTTACATTAAATTAAAATCATTTGCAGTCCATATAGTACATTTTAAAGATTTAAAATTATTTAAAAGTGATATAAAACTATAAATATAATCAGAGGAATATAAAACGTTATAGGACACTTTAAAACATTGTAAGCACTTGTTGGCTATGTTTTCCAGTTTTTAACTTCTGTTGAAGCAGCCCCATTTGACTGCAAATGATTTTAACTTAATGTAACATGTGTATTATAGACCAAATTAGGTTAAGTTAGAGCAATTCACATTAGCAAGATCCGAAAATCAATAATAAGTTCCATACCATAAGGCAAGGTTTTCATTATAAATGTTTACTTAACACTACATCTGAAGATGATACAAATGTATCGAAAACGTTAATGTAAATTATTAACTTTTAAGATAAGCACAGGTGGCACAGTAAATAAATAATTATAGTCAAATATTAATAGCTTATCGGCATACCACAATATGAAATTGACTCATTCAAGAAATTAAATTACAACATCGCATACAGAACAAATAATACTCTACAAAAACATCTCAACACACAAACAACACAAACAAACAAATACAACCACACAGGCGTATACAAACTCAAATGTAACACCTGCAACAACTTCTACATAGGACAGACAGGCAGATCGTTTCAAACACGTTACAAAGAACACATCACAGCCATAACAAAATTACAAAACACCTCCACATATACAGAACACATCGCAAATGTTAACCACACCTACAGAGACATCAACACAGATATGGAAATACTGCACATCCAACCAAAAAGCCAGAAACTCAACACACTAGAACAATATGAAATATACAGACACACGAAAACACACCCCAACGATATTCTCAACACACAACTCAATTTCAGAACACACACTCTTTGACTCTACATTATACCACACGAACACACCCTCACAGGAAACAAATCAAGAGGCGCCATGACAAACAACGACCAGTTCTGAGGATGACCCATAAATAGGTCGAAACATGTAAACGAGGTGCGTTAGAATTTAACACAAGAAAGTCTTATCAGTAGGGCTAGGATTTAGATGAAATTGCATCTTTTTTCTAGTAAGCCAGGAACATAGCCGGTTTAGTATTTATATGTTATGTGATAAACTGAGTGTTTTAAAACATATTTGTTAGGACATTTTTTTTTTTTGCATTTTTTGCCTGTTTCAACTCATAAGAGCATCTTGTGTGTTATTCGGACATTTTTGAGGCATTTTCATTTAAGTTTGGCCATAAATCCCCATTATTAATATAAAATAATGTTTATTTCCTTTGATATTTTGTCTAGATATATTGTCCATTAATACCCTTTATTTTTTACTTGGTTATTTAACGACGCTGTGCCAACTACGAAGTTATTTAGCGTTGATGGAGTTGGTGATAGTGATATGATATTTGGCGAGATGAGGCCGAGGATTCGGCATAGATTACCTGACATTTGCCTTACAGTTGGGAAAAACCTCGGAAAAAACCCATCCAGATAATCAGCCCAAGTGGGAATCGAACCCGCGCCCGAGCGCAACTCCGGATCGGCAGGCAAGCGCCTTAACCGACCGAGCTACGCCGGTGGCTAATACCCATTATTTTGTATAATATTTTAATCGTCCTTCTACACAAATATTGCCCTTTTAACGTAGTACACCCCATGTAATGGATCAGTCCAACCACCCCTTCAATATAGACTCCTCTATACCTTCTAGTTCCGGATAAGAGTGGCCTTGTGATGGGCTACTACTTAGAAAAAATTGTGTAAAATTAAATAAACTTAAATGTTGGTACTAGAATTTAATTTAATTATTAGTCTAAATATTAAGTAGCAGAGAACTTCTTTTTCTACTAAGCCAATTTTAGAATGTAAGATCAATTTTCAGGGCATTTTTAAGGGCATTTTTGAAAGATTTTTAGGTCATAAATGCATTGCTTTTAGGACATTTTTTTATGATTTATAGGTCATCAAAATCCTAGCCCTACTTATCATACATATTCCGAAGTAGTTTTCAGTTTATCCCTACAGAAAAAATTGGCATTGAACCTAAAATCCGAGATCTACTTACGACGACACTGAAAATGTCTGTCATTCTCTGTCCCCGTGTGTTGCTACGCCACATGGTGGACAACGTAGATATAGATATCAGATTAAATTAATCCAGCCCACATTAACAAGCGACAAGGAACGTAGGTGCCTTGAGCTTATCTTATAACTTGAGAAGTTGCCGTGCTTTGTGGCGGCGCTGGTGTCGCGGCGCGGAAGTCGGAACGTTATTTTTCGACCCGAGTTAACCCATAAAGAGCATTAGAGCACTTTGTACACACATATCAGCGGTTTAATGACGCGCCGGGCCGGGGAGGCACATCATTAAAAACCAATTACGATGCAAAACGACTTCATCAGTCACCCGGAACGCGGGGCGCGCGATAACAACCGCCATGATTGCGAGTATCAGGCCTAATTCATTTACAACAGATGACACGGGTACCAAACTGCCTCTATAAAAGATTCCGGCGTAAAACGAAATTCCCCTCGCGGGCAGATGGAATACTCAAAGTGGCTGCTTTTTGCTTCGTCTGTGGAGGTAATACAAATTGCGATCAATGGATCCTATGAAGCGCGGCATAATTATGATATTTGTGTCACAGAGAGGCAATGGAAATACCTGTCGGTGACGTGAACAGCGAAAGCCATTTTGTACAATGCCAGTACTAAGATCTTTCCAAGCCTTGCTGCAAGGGTAGTTCAAAGGCATTTTTGCATGCATTGTCCTGCTCGTGGAGCTGTTAAAATCACGTTACTTGGTTTAACGACCTTACATTTTTTTATTTTATTGGGTTATTTTACGACGCTGTATCAACATCTCAGGTTATTTAGCGTCTGAATGAAATGAAGGTGATAATGCCGGTGAAATGAATCCGGGGTCAAACACCGAAAGTTACCCAGCATTTGCTCATATTGGGTTGAGGAAAACCCCGGAAAAAACCTCAAACAGGTAACTTCTCCCGACCGGGATTCGAACCCGGGCCATCTGGTTTCGCGGCCTTAACGACCTTAAACACTAGGGGCTGCTTCCATCAACAAAACTACTAAAAATGCACTAATGCGTTGTTTGTTAACAGTTGCTTAAATTGCAACGACTGCGTTAACATTTTCGTGCATTTCGGTTCCACTAACGGTTTACAGATGGATACTGACTAACACTCCATTAACTCGCGAAAATTGCGAAAACAGTGAAACCTGCATTAAATTGTATTGTATTATATTTATTAACATTCCATAGCATTCATACATTGCTTCACAGCTAGAATATGGAACAAGTCAAAAAACTTAATACTATTATAAAGTCTTAATTTATAGTCACAGTCTAGTTGAAATATACAGGGTGTTTAAAAAATACGGGACATAATTTCAGGTATGTATTTCCCACATGTAGACAATCAAAATAGTTCATTACAACATGTGTCCGGAAATGCTTTATTTCCGAGTTATGGCCTTCACAACATTGAAATTCACCGGAACGTTTTTCTTTCGGCAGGTCGTTGCCGTCAAAGGAGACATTAAGAGGGCACTCTGACAGTTCATTCCGAGGCGAAGGTTACATTCAGTGTTGTGTAGGCGTTAGACTGTGCGACATGTATTCAAATCAAGAGCTGGCAGAGATACACTTCATGTACGGTAAGGCGGACGGCAATGCTGCGCTGGCTCGTCGTTTGTACCAGGAGAGGTACCCACGGCGACAATGTCCAGATCGGAAGACATTTGTACGTCTGCATTACCGTCTGTGCGAGTATGGAAAATTTAACTCTCCTGGTTTAGGAAGGGGACGACCAAGATCTACAACTCCAGAAGTACAGGAGGAGATTCTGGAGGCTGTGAACATGACTCCTTCTATCAGCACACGAAGGGTAGCGTTGCAAGTGAGTGTTCCTCATACGACTGTCTGGAGACTGTTGAAAGAGTATCAATTGTATCCTTATCATTTGCAACGTGTACAGGCCCTGTCACCAGCAGATTACCCTGCACGAGTTAGGTTGTCAGTGGTTCTTGCAGCAGTGTGGTGTAAATCCGAACTTTCCTGCCTTAGTATTATTTACAGATGAAGCACAGTTCACACGAGATGGCATAACAAATTTCCACAATCAGCATGTATGGGCGTATGAAAACCCACGTGCAACTGTTCCATCTCATCACCAGGTGCGGTTCTTCCTCAACATGTGGACCGGTATCATTGGTGATCGATTAGTTGGATCCCATATACTTGTAAACAGACTTACGGGGCAGGCGTACACAAACTTCCTGGAAAACACCATACCTCATGTTTTAGAAGACACTCCACTGATCAATCGTCAACACATTCACTTCTTGCATGATAGCGCTCCTGCACACTTCAGTCGTGCGGCTCGCCGGTACTTGGATCGAAGATTTCCTGATCAATGGATAGGTAGAGGTGGCCCAATTGCTTGGCCTCCACGCTCACCTGATCTGAACCCTCTCGATTTCTACTTGTGGGGCCATTTAAAATCATTGGTTTATTCGTCTCCGGTGCCTGATTTGGAATTAAGCATTTCCGGACACATGTTGTAATGAACTATTTTGATTGTCTGCATGTGGGAAATACATACCTGAAATTATGCCTCGTATTTTTAAACATCCTGTATGCAGAAGAGATTTACAATATAGTCTACTAGTACAACACAAAGTTTTACTATCAATTTCATGAAGTGTTATTGAATATCATGAATTCACCTGCAGAATAGAAGGCGTGAGAAATTAGGTACTTTTTTTAATTTGGCCCTAAATAATCTTATGTTTTTATATCGATAGGGAGGCTATTAAAAATGTTTACTGCCATATAACGCATTCCTTTTTGATAGCACGATAGACTTGCCGATGGAGTATGAGTCATTTTTTGACTCGTATTTATGCTATGAATTGTTGAATCAGTTACAAAATTTTCACGATTACATACGAGGAAGATTATTAATGAAAAGATATACAGAAAAGCCATGGACATTATATGTAGTTTTTTGAAAATAGTCCTACAAGACTCCCTAGATTTGGCACCTACCATTATTCTAATTACTCTTTTTTGTAGTAGTAGGAATATACTCTATCTGTGGAATTTCCCCAGAATATTATTCCAAAACTCATTACCGAGTGGAAGTATGCAAAGTATATTATATTTAAGGTATTGATATTTACTATCTTTTGCATAGATTTAATAGCAAAACAAGCTGAATTTAGTTTGGGGGTAATTTCTTTAATATGATTTTTCCAATTTAACACATTATCGATTTTTAAGCCAAGAAATTTGGTTGTTGTTGTTTCTAATAGGGATCTATTGTTAATTATTGCGCTAGAAATTTGCGATGTTGAATTTGGACAGGATTTAAATTGAATTGTGTTAGTTTTGTACAATTTAATATCAATTTATTGACTGAGAACGAGAATTTCCTCTGTTGAAGATTGGAATGTGTTGGAGTTATTGGCTGTAATTACTATACTTGTGTCATCTGCAAATAATATGGGATGACCTACATCTTTTATTAGGGGGGGCAAGATCATTTATAAACACCAGAAGAAGTAGAGGACCTAATATTGATCATTGAGGAATTCCATTATTAATAGTTCCCCATAAATGACTACTGATAATTCCATTTGAAACTCATCTTTGAGAGCAGCGATCTCCAATCTGTGGTGCGCAGACCCCTGGTGATTTGGAAGGAGACCGTGGAACCAAGATGTGTTATCAAACTGTATTTAAAATAAGAGTAACTATAACACTTTCTCTGATTTTTAACAGCTAGCTGGAATATATTTGCTTATCTCAGGCTTTGAGACGCAGAATTCAAAAGGAATGAGTTCACCTGAGGGATTTCTCTTGGCTTGCAAGTTACCGGGTTTGAACCCTTCCTTGTACTTAAAAAATGTCATATTTGGATTTGAGTATTTTTATCCATAATCGTTTATCCTTCTCTAATTTTTTACTGTCAGAGTAACAAAATCTACATCGACATAAAGCATAGTCCTCCTGCCTCTCCTTCAATATAATCCCTGTGCTTGGTGTTGTGGCACGTTTGAATTATAACAATGCTATCTTTATTATAGATAGACCTTCCTATCATCTACAAATAACTGTTGGAGATATATATATATATATATATATATATATATATATATATATATAATTACACAAGTTTTTATTATATGAAATTAAACAGAAGTTAAAATTTGTTAAAAACTGTTCCAGGGCCGGGTATAGATTCCGAAACCTTTGCCTGAGCGTGCTAGCACTCTACCGACTGAGCTACCCAAGAACTGTACCAGATCCCCGACTCAAATATTTCTCTTATATCCACATACCTCAAGTGGATTGACAGAACGTCAAAGCCCAGCATTGAGTGCACATTTTCTGTGTGACTTAAATTTGTGGTTTTGTGTTAACGAACAGTAACGCGCATTATTCAAGCCAGCTTTACCTGAAAGCCAGATTTGTACCATTTCTAGTACTTCAAACTATTACAGCTGTGTGGTAATAGAGTTTTCCAGTTAATAGCAGAACTTTGTACCATTACAACAAGACGAGATATTTTTATGAGTATTTTCTGGAAGAAAGTGAAAATAATTATCACACTCACAGGTTGTTACTGAATCAATTTTTAGACAATTGCTTTTATCTGGCCTGAATTAAAAAAAGAGCAAAACATGAACGAAAAACTCATTTAAATACATACCTGCTGATGGAATGTTGATACTAGACTACTTTTTTTTCGCATAGTACAGACCAGTTTTGGATAAAAGAATATGCAGGAATACCTCAACCTCGCAAAAGGAAATCTTAATTTTTAATAATGTAATACAACCTCATATTTATACAAAATAAGTTTCTCGTCTCTGGTTGCCATAGAAACAAAACTGAGATATCTCCTTAAACTTCAGAATATTGAATGCTCTTTTCAACAGAATCACATAAAGCATCTCCTATGACGTTCATAAACAAGCACTCATGTCGAGGAAGATATTAATTTTAGAATTTATGTTTATATAGAATTCAATATCCCAACATATATAGGACTTATGGATTATGAAAAAGCTTTTGATATAGTAAATAGAAGAAAATTATGGGATATAATGAAAATAAAGGTATTCCACAACATTTGATCACGGCTATTAAAAGTTTATGTGTAGACAATAAAATTGTAATTGAAATGGGTTTTAAATCAAAAGAGTAAAAAAAGGTAGTAATAAATCGTGTGTCAGACAAGGGTGTCCTCTATCACCTTCTATATTTAATTTTTATATAGACGAAGTCATTTTAAAATGGCAGATCAGTTTAAATAAACATTTCAAAATAAATAATAAATTGTTAGATAAAATATTATTTTCCGATGATCAAGTAGTGATTTCCAGTTCTGAAGATGATTTACAAAGAGCCATTTTTACATTGGAAGAAATAAGTGCCAATTATAATCTAAAAATATCAAAGAATAAAACTACACTAATCACATCGCAATTTATACTGATGGTTCTAAATCAAGTGATGGAAGTGAATGTGCAGTGATATCTGAAAATGAAATAATATCTGTTAAGTTACCAGAATCGTTTTCAATTTTCTCATGCGAATTATATCCAATTAGAGAATCACTACAGTATATTCTAAATGAAGACCATAAAAATTCCATCATATTTTCAGATTCTTTAAGCTCATTAAAGGCGCTGAGTAATGTATGGACAACTGATAAATTAACACAAGACATTCAGATCTTATACCATAAACTTATAGCAAAAGGAAAAGAAGTTATTTTCATCTGGATACCCTCTCATTGTGGCATTGCAGGCAACGATGCAGCCGATAGAGAAGTCAAACAAAGCACCAAAGATTCCACCACCTTCGAGTATACCTTCTCATCACATCGAGATTTCATTTCCCTCATAGACAGAAAATGTAAAGAATCATGGATTAAAGTTTGGACTCTCAATCCCTCCAGAAAACTTTTCGAAGTCAAGTCAACATGCTCCATTAATATACCGATCCACAAGCTTAATAGAAAAGACCAGGTTTTATTATCAAGATTAAGAATTGGACATACAAAATTAACTCATTCCTACCTCATATCAAGAAATGAACCACCAACCTGTGAAACCTGTCGTTGCTTACTCACCGTCAAACACGTCACCATAGAATGCCGAAGATACCACACCTCAAGCAAAAAGTACAACATTCCAAATGATATATCTACAGCACTCAACAATACAGATGTTCTTCTACAAGTAGTTCAATTCTTTAAAGAAATTTCCTTGTATAATATGATTTGATTGTTCACACACTCTGTTTATTAATTTTTTGTTATTTAATTATTATTATTTTTTTTACCTCTAGATACATTGTAATATATTGTGTACCTTGTTTGTAATCATCACTGCTTGTCTTGCATTTTTCTGTATATGAATATTGTGGTCGCAAAAAGACCATGCAGTTATGCTACCTAAAATAAATCTTGAGGAGAAAAAAAAACTACAATTTTAGCATTTAAAGGACATGATTCCTTAAGAGCAAAAATACTAATTGATAATATTATACAATTTTAGAGCAAGTGAATAGTTTTAAATATTTAGGTTTTAACTTATCCTATATTAAAAGTGAAGATATTAATGACAAAATAAATAAATTTAATCTGATGTGTGGCACTATTAAAAGAACACTTAAAAATACGAGGAAAGAAACAAAAATGAAATTTTATAAAGTAATGGCTGTTCCTATATTAATGTATGGATCGGATGTTGGACGATCACTAAGAGACAAGAACGAAGATTGGAAGCAACAGAGAAGAGATTTCCAAGAGATATAGCAGGATATACTCTACTAGATAGAAAACGAAATGAAGATATAAGAAAGGAATTAAATATTTTCAAACCCACTGATCGAATAGTTAATTATAGGAACGCCTGGATACAACATGTTGATAGAATGCCAGATTTATAAAACTGTTGTTAAATTATAGACCTCATGGAAAGAGAAATACTGGACGCCCACACAGAAGATGGCCTGGACAATTTTAACAGCTCTAGCTTTCATGAGACCGGAACGAGTCTATGGCTTAATCCAGGCCTGCACAAACAGCGCTCAAGGAGCGCGCGCTCTTTAGGAGCGGGAGAGCCGTGTTTACCGCTCGCCGAAACGGAGAGGAAGATACGTCAGAATGACATAGACTTGCTATAGGTAGAGGAGAGGGAAACGACCACTCAGCTATCTAGTGGAGTGCAGTGTGTAGGCCTATTCTCAGTAACTGTTTCACGTTGCTTACCTACTGCTACAGTACAGTATGGAGGAATCTAAAAGACGGAACATAACATTTAACATTTAACGATTTACAGCTCGAACTTATTGATCTTCAATGTGACCTAAGGGCTAAAGATCGTTTGAATAATACTACTAGCCTGGTTGAGATTACAAGCCTAAACATTAGCAATAATATCCACGACTACACAGGCTGGCTGTGAAAATGATTGCTATGTTTGGCTGAACATTTATATTTGTGAGCAACTGTTTTCTATAATCAACTTTAATAAAGGCAGGCATCGAACATCTGTAACTGATGTTTCATTACGATCAGTACTGTTCCTTTCAGCTGCCAACAGCATTAAACCTCGTTTTGATGTACTGATAAATAAAAATATAACAAAATGATATTGTACATTTAAGTAGCTATAGAATTTCTATTACTTGTGTAAAATAAATATTTCTGTATTAATTAATAATAGTCCAAGATAGTTTTGCAAACACTGAACGGGAATTCATTTCATAAGCACTCGTAATAGTACTTCCTTTTGTGTATATTTTGTACGAGATCACCCCTTCTTCCAGTCCACCCTTTTTATACAGAGCGCAGCTAATATCTGCATTCCGCTCATGAGCTGTGAGCCGGCTCGGAGAGAGCAAACCTTGTGCAGCCTGGCTTAATTCTTGTATGGTGATGATGAATTTATGTTTATTACATTTTTTTCTTGTCTTGATGAATAGTACCTCTCTCAAAATATTTAATGCTTTTTCTTTAACATTCTATATATGAATTACATCTGTGTAAGATTACGAAATGAACGATGTTTAATATAACCAAATAAAACAATTGCCTGACGATATCCCCTAAATCGAAAGCTGAAATATGCTGGAACGGGCCTAATCGAAGCGTGAAGGCAAGACCAGTACAGGGCATGTTACACGCCCCCACTAGCGCACCGCGTCAGCAACAAACAGTACATCAATTCCATTACGCTAATGTGGCAACGTCGCTATCAGCATTATTAACATAATAATAAAATAAAATTAAATTAAATTGCGATAATGCGCACGCATGCAGCGGTGCTCTCCATAATCCGGCCCGGCTTTCAACGGCGTAATAACACAATTTCATTAAAAGGTTAAAAAGAAGCGCGAGCGGCGGCCGGCACGCCCCCCGCGATAAACACAGTAACTAGCGGCAACCAGTCATCAGCTGAGCGCGGAAAAAATGACGAGCGGGAAGAAGAACGAGCTGAAACGAGAGAATGAATGGGAGAAGGGAGAAGGAAGAGAGATTATAAATACAGCTGAACTCGGTTATAAATGTCGCGAATTCTAAATGAGGCAGTAGAGCAAGTGGACAGCTTCAAATACTCGCGATGTACTACAGGGACATCATTTTATTTTTACTAACATTTCTAATATTAACCCGGCTTACAGATTAGAACATATTAAGATACTGGAAAAGATTCAAAAACGGGCTCTCAAGTGTTGTCGGAAAAATTCACCATTAAAATGAGACAGACTCACGGACAGGAGAACGCGAATTCGATTATGCGCAATGTTCAAACCATACAGAGGTGAGCCTGCCTGGAGAGAAATAAAAAAATAGGTTGCAGCCGCCAAATTACTCTTCAAGGAACGACCACTCATATAAATTGAGGGAAAGAAGACAGAGGACGGACACTGGAAAGTTTTCTTTTCTCAATCGTACTATCAGGGACTGGAATGCTTTACCTGCAGACTTACTAAAGGCTTTACCAACAACCAAAAATGTATTTAAAAATAGGCTTAAGGACCTTACTAATAGACGGTAATTATACACAGTACTTAAAGGGTGTAAATGATATGTTGTTATTGAAGTGTTGTATCAGTGAAGAATTATGTTGTGTCTGTGAAGTGTGTTGTGTCAGTGAAGTGTGTTGGTCAGTGAAGTGTGTTGTGTAAGTGAAACGTGTTTCTGTCAGTGAAGCTTTATAGTTTATAGTGGCAGTGCAAAGTATTTGAACAGTGAAATGTTTCTGAAGTGTTAGTGAAATCAGGATAGAATCAGTGAAATGTGTCGTAGTTCCAGTGCAGTGAGTGAGTTGACAGCGAAATGAGTGTAATGTGAAAGGTACTTGTGCAGATATTAACATATCATGCTCGTGGGTTAAGATACAAATTAGATTTATTTCAAATGTTATTTTAAGTGATCATTTCATTTAATTTAGGATATTCCCTGGTGTTGTTATTACTATTATTATTATTATTATTATTATTATTATTATTATTAACATTATTATTATTATTAATTTATTAGTATTATTATTAATTGTATTTTTAATTTTAAGTTTATTATTGTCATTATTGAGTGTAATTAGTTACCACTGCCACCGGGTATATACCCACTGCAGTGTGAATAAATACATACATAGGCTACATACCTTTGGATCACCAATTAAGAACCGGAAACACCGTTTGCTACCTCCTTCCACGACTGAAGTTCGATGATACTGGCGTAATATACAAACAAATCACTTTACTAGGTATTGGAGGGAAGAAAATTAGTTCATCCATTTACGTAAACTAGGAAATATCGCGATTTTGAGTTTGATAATTTTCATTGGGTTTTTGTTTAATCAAAATACAGTACAGTATTAACAATGAGTGTTTTTACTCACGAACTGAGTTGTCCACGCGGACGTATTCATTATGCAGTGTATATTATACTGTCTACAGCACATTAGCGTACAATATAGAGAATGAATTAAATTGAAAAATAATAATAATAATAATAATATGTATAATTGAACACATTTTTGAAAATGGTGGCCGTTCATTTCGATACAGGCTTCAGTTGTAATGTGCATATTACCGCACTATAGACTATTGTACCTAATCCCAATTACCAGTTTCGTCCTTCGTACTAGTAACTCATGTTGAAATAATTCTGTATCTACTCTATAAAAGACCTTAGGTACTGTAAATTTAATCTTCACTTCTGCCCGATCCGAAAAGATAAAATTACTCAGACATGCTATCTACTGTCCGTCCAAGTGGTTACGTCGCAGGGTCGTAGAAAGGGAGGAAATCACGTGACAGTTAATTACTTAACGAGGCCCTTTTATTTAAGTTATTTTAAACAGTTGTATAATATTACGTAGACGTCCAATTCCTCACAGAAATTAATGTTCCCAGAAAAGAGCTAAGGCAGCCCAGCCACTAGCATTTACAGAGAGGCGAATAGAAGCAGGTGGGGGAAACCGGGATGCGAAGTAGGCAAATGGAAAATGATGCAATATTGAAAGCTCTTTCGTCACTGGAAAACGCGAACATATTTTTGGAATGTACTGTTTACTATGATCGTAAGGCTACTATGACTGTATATGCGGTCTTGGATCTGTGTGGAGGACGGTTGAACTTCATTAGTAGAAGGTGTGGGAGTGAAGTACATTAAAAAACTCAGGTAGAATAAAAATTGAAGTAAAAATAAAATGATGTCCCTGTATAAACAGCAACATGAGCTGCTGCCAGAAAGTCAAAAGGAGGATAGCAATGGCAAAGGAAGCATTTAACAGAAAAAGGAGCATCTTCTGCGGACCTAAGGAAAAAGACCTAAGGAAGAGACTAGTGAAGTGCTTTGTGTGGATTGTAGCAGAAACATGTACATTACGACGAAGTGAAGAGAAGCGACTAGAAGCATTTGAAATGTGGATATGGAAAAGAATGGGGCGTGTGAAATGTACAGACAGAATAAGAAATTAAGCTGTGTTGGGAAGAGTGGGTGAAGAAAGAATGATGCTGAAATTGATGAGGAAGATAAAAAGGAATTGGTTGGGTTACTGGCTGAAAAGAAACTGCCTAGTGAAGGATGCACTGGAAGGAATGGTGAACGGGAGAAAAGTTCGGGGCAGAAAATGATATCAGATGATAGACGACATTAAGATATATGGATCATATGCCGAGACAAAGAGGAAGGCAGAAAATAGGAAAGATTAGATATTGCTGGGTTTCCAGTGAAAGACCTGCGTTTGGGCACAAAATCATAAGTGAATGAGAAAATAAATAAATACAGTTTGTAACTAAATTCATAGAAGAAATACATTAATAATATTACGTGTCTTTTACACCACTATAATTCAATTTGTAACTTTATATAGACATAAAGTAATTCAACTTTTTAGATAAGATATTTCACGCCGTTTTTTGTTTATTTCGTCATTATTTTGAAAAAAAAATCCTGTAGTGAATTGTATAAAATAGTGAAGTACGTAGTAAATTTTATAAAGTGATTAAGATACATACACACTTCTCACAAGAGCGTAGATTGAAGTAATATGCAATTTTTTTTGTTTCAGTCTTGCAAAATATTGCGTATGTCAATCATTCTCAATTATGTTTTAACCAAACGAAACACATGGCACACTTCAACTTTTTTTCATTATTTCTACTACTCAGATTTTTTTATAACATTAAGTGTTTATCTTTCACACTTATAACTTTTCACTTTTTTGCACCTTGCCGCACTGTATTGTATGTAACACCCTGTATGCAAACTGAATATCTGAAGCCACAGTCCGAAATGAAATTATGGATAACAGTATTGTTTTTTAAATGATGCTGCCATGACAGAAAAAAGAGTTTGTCCTACACCACACTCCACCCCTTTTCTTAAAATTCCAGTTCTTGGCCTGTCAAACATTTTTGTCACATTATATAGCCAGTGCCAGCGTTTTTGGCGCGTGCCTTTGAGTGAAGAGCCAGTCTCAGCACTTGTTGCCAGTTCAGCTGGGAATGGCACCATCCAACACGTAACGTCAGCAGTCTGCCAATCATAGTTGTCAGCTTTCTCGCCCACATTTTGTGGCAAAGATAAGATAGTCGCTCTCAACGTTCCCATTACTTATTTCACACGCCAGAAACGGTGCCACTGGCTGTAATTGTAAACAGTATGGTCATTAATAACATTACGGGCTATTTCTTCTCATCGATATTCTCGGTTTAATGTACAAACGAAACAAAACTAATCGTATTACCTCAACCAGTCGTTCGTTCTCCGATCATGCGCGCTTCCTCCTTTCTGGGACTTCTGTGCGACAAAACTTTTTTCTAAGACTGTACGTAGAATAGAATCTTTAGAGAAGTTACACTATTGTTAATGTCGCTATAAACGAGTTGCTTATTACAAATGTGTCCTTATAAAAATAATAAATCACATTTGAAGGAATGATTTTCATACGCCATCATCAAATTTATCATGCTATCAAAGGGGAGTACGTTACATGGCGATAAAATGTTCAATAGTCTTCCTGAAGACATTAAGAATCATAGCCAAAACCCTGCATTATTTAAGGTAAAACTAAAAAATTACTTAATACTCGTATCTCACGCTTTCTATTCTGTAGATGAATTCTTGACATTTCACAGTACTGTGTAAATATTATAATACTATTAAATGGTAAACATATTACACTATATAAAATATTATTGGTTATTAACGTATTAATTCTGTACATATTTCATATTTGCATTTTATATGTATTGCATTTTATTGTTAAACGTAAGAATTGGACATGTTCTTTATTCTATGCTATAAAGCAAATGTAAGAATATTATGGAACGAATAAATCTATCTATCTATCTATCTATCTATCTATCTATCTATCTATCTATCTATCTATCTATCTATCTATCTATCTATCTATCTATCTATCTATCTATCTATCTATCTATCTATCTATCTATCTATCTATCTATCTATCTATCTATCTATCTATCTATCTATCTATCTATCTATCTATCTATCTATCTATCTATCTATCTCTATCTATCTATCTATCTATCTATCTATCTATCTATCTATCTATCTATCTATCTATCTATCTATCTATCTATCTATCTATCTATCTATCTATCTATCTATCTATCTAAACGATCAAAGTCATAATTCGTTTAAGGGTGATATCATCATCTAATCAGTATATTACTGAAAAAATTTATTGCAGTTTTAAGTGGAAAAGTAGGAAAGGATGGCTATATCCATGGTGATAATTCTCCTTACCAGTTTTTATAACAAAAACACATCAATTTTTCAGTAATATACTGAATAGATGTTGACAGCTTACTTTGATTGTTTTCTCTCTGTGCCCTTCATTTGTTTAATGCAGATAAAAAATATATACTTCTTAATTGACTATCACTGTAGCCGAGATTTCCCTCTAACCATGGACGCTATAACCAAGTTACACTGTAGATATAAAAACACAAATGAGAGAAAGTGGGAAAGAACAAAATAAATAAGGAAATAACAGACCTAAATGATAACAAAATAAATAATTACAGTTAAAAGCATGGCAATGAAGAAAGGAACAAATAAGAGATCGTGGAGAATGGTGGAAAGCAAGGGGAAGGCGCGCATGCGCTATACAGCTATGTGTTCGCTCTATTAGTTTGAGACGGGCCCCGGGCAGTGAAAACAGATGAGCATCTCTCTCCGTGAATGTAATGAGTTGGGAGTTGGTGGGCCCGGGGCTCCGCACCCCGGGGCGATGCGCCCCAGATGCGGCATGAGTTCCAGGTGCGGCCTGACCTCAGCGCCGCCGTGCTAACCACCGGGTCCGAAGTTCGATCGCCGGTGACAGCACCTTTATCGCGGTATCGACCGTCAACAGCAACTTCAGGGAGAAAGAAATCAAGGATAAATGGATGGACAGAAATAAGCTGCCTCCTGCATTCATTACAGTATCTCAAAACTTCTCTAACGAAATAAACAACCATTACCAGGCTAACAGCAAAAGATGCGGGTAACATGTCGAACCCATTCTAGGTCAGTTCGTCCACAACACAAAGTCCAATATACGGAAAACCCACTACAAAAATGTCCACAACCAAAACGTCCAATAAAATAAGGACACTAGTCAAAAAGTCCTATATCCAGAAATGTCCACAAATGAAATCAAAATGTCCAATATACAGAAATGTCCACAAATGAAATCAAAATGTCCAATATAAGCTACAGAAATGTCCACAAATCAAATCAAAATGTCCAATATAAGGTATAGAATTGTCCACAAATGAAATCAAAATGTCCAATATAAGATATAGAAATGTCCACAAATCAAATCAAAATGTCCAATATAAGGTATAGAATTGTCCACAAATGAAATCAAAATGTCCAATATAAGATATAGAAATGTCCACAAATCAAATCAAAATGTCCAATATAAGATATAGAAATGTCCACAAATCAAATCAAAATGTCCAATATAAGGTATAGAATTGTCCACAAATGAAATCAAAATGTCCAATATAAGATATAGAAATGTCCACAAATCAAATCAAAATGTCCAATATAAGGTATAGAATTGTCCACAAATGAAATCAAAATGTCCAATATAAGATATAGAAATGTCCACAAATCAAATCAAAATGTCCAATATAAGATATAGAAATGTCCACAAATCAAAATGTCCAATATAAGGTATAGAATTGTCCACAAATCAAAACAAAATGTCCAATATAAGGTATAGAATTGTCCACAAATGAAATCAAAATGTCCAATATAAGATATAGAAATGTCCACAAATCAAATCAAAATGTCCAATATAAGGTATAGAATTGTCCACAAATGAAATGAAAAAGGTCCAATATAAGGTATAGAAATGTCTACAAATCAAATCAAAATGTCCAATATAAGGTATAGAAATGTCCACAAATCAAATCAAAATGTCCAATATAAGGTATAGAATTGTCCACAAATGAAATCAAAATGTCCAATATAAGGTATAGAAATGTCTACAAATCAAATCAAAATGTCCAATATAAGGTATAGAAATGTCCACAAATCAAATCAAAATGTCCAACATAAGCTACAGAAATGTCCACAAATGAAATCAAAATGTCCAATATAAGCTACAGAAATGTCCACAAATGAAATCAAAATGTCCAATATAAGCTACAGAAATGTCCACAAATGAAATCAAAATGTCCAATATAGGCTACATAAATGTCCACAAATGAAATCAAAATGTCTAATATAGGCTACAGAAATGTCCACAAATCAAATCAAATTGTCCAATATAAGGTATAGAAATGTCCACAAATGAAATCAAAATGTCCAATATAAGCTACAGAAATGTCCACAAATCAAATCAAAATGTCCAATATAGGCTATAGAAATGTCCACAAATCAAATCAAAATGTCTCATATAGGCTATAGAAATGTCCACAAATCAAATCAAAATGCCTAATATAGGCTATAGAAATGTCCACAAATCAAATCAAAATGTCTAATATAGGCTATAGAAATGTCCACAAATCAAATCAAAATGTCTAATATAGGCTGTAGAAATGTCCACAAATCAAATCAAAATGTCTAATATAGGCTATAGAAATGTCCACAAATCAAATCAAAATGTCTAATATAGGCTATAGAAATGTCCACAAATCAAATCAAAATGTCTAATATAGGCTGTAGAAATGTCCACAAATCAAATCAAAATGTCTAATATAGGCTCTAGAAATGTCCACATACAAATCAAAATGTCTAATATAGGCTATAGAAATGTCCACAAATCAAATCAAAATGCCTAATATAGGCTATAGAAATGTCCACAAATCAAATCAAAGTCCCCAATATTCAGAAATGTCCACAAATCAAATCAAAGTCCCCAATATTCAGAAATGTCCACAAATCAAATCAAAATATATATATTATAGAAATGTCCACATTATTGTCGTGCAATGTTCGAACATGTGAGGGGATGTCAAGATACTACAAACTTCGCCGTACTCTATAGGCACCCCAACAGTACGTGGAAGTGAAGCATATAAACTAAAATAACCGAAGAATAGGCAGAACGGAGAACAATTCTCTTTTTATTGAAAACTGTCACATGTCACAGAACGCAAAAATAACCATAGCACCCTGAAAATTGTATTGCCTAATTAAAGAAAATCATCATTAAGGTCTTAGACAACACGAACTTTAAAAACCGACATTACTAAGGATGAGACCTTTAGCTGAAGGAAGATCTTGTGGACACGCTGTATATTCGTCCTATCCCGAGTAGGGTCTGGCGACTTCAGGACTGTCCGTCCTCGGCCGGCGCAGCTTAAAGTCCACTACCTGCGGATAACACAGGCAAGGGATCACATCCGGTCCTTTGAAAATGGACATACTCTACGGCTTTGAATATAAATTCTGTAAGATGGCTTAACACTGCATAGCGGAGATAGAAGGCAAGGGATAAGATAAAAATGGTTCAGATGCCATAGGAGAGCTACACAATGGGACACACTATTAAAATTTAACGAATCCTGCAAAATATTGGTTATTTAAACTTTCCCCGAGAGAGTTTACCCGCCTTTCTTCAAATAATGTATATGCAAAAGAAAGATATGAGCTGAAACTAAAATACGACAGAAAATTGAATTACAAACTATCCTAGAAATACTCATAAGATATTTCAGTGGTACTTAAAAAAATTCTTGTCATGTAAGCCTTATGAACAAACAGTAATTCTAGCATTAATAAGCCGTGGATTAAAAGTATGGACCCCACCCAGTTTATTTTCTTCAACTACTGTTCAAAAACTTCGTAACTTCCTATGCACCCATTTAACATAATAAAATTTTAAGCTTAATTTTTCTGAGTACTGCACATTGAAATGGGAGTATAAGGGTACAGTGCATCAGTTATTCATAGATTTCAAAAAGGCATATGACTCGGTTAAGAGAGAAGTTTTATATGATATTCTTATTGAATTTGGTATTCCCAAGAAACTAGTTCGATTAATTAAAATGTCTCAGTGAAACGTACAGCAGAGTTCGTACAGGTCAGTTTCTGTCAGATGCGTTTCTAATTCACTGTGGGCTAAAGCAAGGAGATGCACTATCACCTTTACTTTTTAA